>CM052893.1:25514238-25666347 GCA_028534135.1 Potos flavus
GAAAGAAAGGAAGGAAGGAAGGAAGGAAGGAAGGAAGGAAGGAAGGAAGGAAGGAAGGAAGAAAGAGTTTTACTTTTAAAAGGGAAAAACGGATTTTCCTCCCAGTGGTCTTTTAATCAATTCTTTATCCTCGAGTTTATTCCTACCCCAACAACATCTGATAGACCAGTAACAATTTTCCATTTAGAAAAAGGCAACATTTGGCTTTTCATGATGCTCAGGAATTTGAAGTAGGAAGGGTAGGGAAGATGGAAGGAAGCAGAAGGAGGAACTGGAACAGATATCTTCCTTCTCATTCTTTCTACTGGCCTCAGCCTTAACTTGCTTCCCACCTACTGGTTCCATTCCTTGGATGGTCAACGATCATTAACTATATTCCTTTAGCAAATAAATATATAATAATAGAGATAGACATTTGAAATTCTGGACTTAAATCTTTTCACATTCAAATTGTAAAATCTGAGCTCCTTGGTGGAATGGCTGATTCTAAAGCTGGGGCATGAATTATGCAAAATGAGCCTAGAGCCTCTAGTCATATGCAACCAGCAAGACTACCAGATCTTATCAAAAGGATTCAAGTGCCAATGTAAAGGGGCTCCAATTGCAAAACGTTTGGATAACTTCATTGATAGACACCAAATACATTATAAATCCATGATTTCCTGATGATACAAAACAACATCACCACCTTACCGGTCATCTTTGGAGAATAAAGGAAAATGGGCTCATTACCATAAAGGGAAAGGGAAAGAATCACACATTTATCTGCCTTTTCTGTATGAACTGTATCTCAATGTAAACAAATAGTTGATGGGGAGAAATTCCCCTTTAGAGAAGTATTCCAGCTGACAAATAAAAGAAGAATAGTAAAATCTGAGTATCACTATTTTGTAACTCTAATAAGTAATGAATCTAGACAATGATCTTCAGTGGTTACTAACATCACAAAAAGCAAGACCAGACATTATGTGCCTGTGTTGATAGACAGAACATTATCTATGAAGTAGCCTTGCAAAAACACTGAATCCGGTTGCAATGGACTAAATGTTTCTGTTCCCCCAAATTTGTTTATTGAAACTCTAATCCCCAACGTGATGGTATTTGGAGGTGGAATCTTTAAGGTCATTAGGTCATAATGGATCATCTTTCTGGGGTCCTTCTGGATGGGATCAGTGACCCTACAAGAAGAGGCTAGAGCTAGCTAACTCTTCCTGCCATGCAAGGGTACCGCAAGAAGTCAGCAACTCAGAAGGGGACTCACGAGAACCTGACCGCGCCTGCCCCCTGATCTCAGACGTCCAGCCTCCAGAACTGGGAGAAATAAATGTCTGTGTCTGAGCCACCCAGCCTCTGGTACTTTGTCACAGCGGCCTGAACTACGAGACTAGACAAGCCACTAGATCCAATTACCAGTTGACGGGACATACTAGAGGCAGAAGAACATATTCGAATACAGATGCATTTGCAAAATTAAGAATGTGCAAAACTTTATAGGACAAATCACCTGTTTTTCTTTTAAGCCATAAATTGCAGGCACATTTTGTTTAAATAGCTATAAAAAGAGGAATGGAGAAACTAATGGATGGCAAGAGACTTTCTTCATGCTGTATCAACCAAGTGCAATGTGTGGATTTTGAATGCTCCTTCAAACAAATCAACCTAAAAAAAAAAATAGTATGAAATAATTAGAGAAACCTAAATACAGACTATACGTTTATGACATTAAGGAATTGGTATTTTTAAGTATGATAATAGTAACATAGTCCTGTGGGGTTTTGTTTTTAATTAAAGAGTTTTGTCCGGGGGTGCTTGGGTGGCATGGTCGGTTAAGCAGCTGATACTTGGCTTCAGCTCAGGGCGTGATCTCCAGGTCGTGAGATCAAGCCCCATGTTGGGCTCTGTGCTGAGCGCAGAGTCTGCTTGAGACTCTCTCTCCCTCTACCCCTCCCCACCAAAATAAATAAATAAATCTTTTTTAAAAAGAGAGAGAGAGAGTTTTGTTTTATACAGACAGGTACATACTAAACTATTTACTGGTGAAATGCTCTGAGGCGGGACCAGGGCCGAGGGCCCCTCCAGTGCTGCCCCTAGATGCCTCCCTTGCCCCTCCCTAGCCCTGGCCCTTGTGTGATGTCCGGACTTTGCTTCAGTAATCCAATAGCAGGGAGAGAACAGTGGATGGGAATAGAAAGGAAAGAAGATTTGAAACTTTCTCTAATAAAAAATACAATTAAAAAAAATCCTTAAAATGGGTTGTGGTGTTTTATTTTTATATTTTAAGCTAACAGTAACTTTCAAAATAACTGACAGTAATTACAGTTTTCAGATTTCCTAACACTCAGCACTAGACCATAAGCCCGTTCAATCAGATCTGATCCAGCTTTGTTCGACTGACTCAAAAACAGGTACGCAACATCTCTGTGAGCCAGGCTGGGGGCCCGGAGCGGAAAATGCAGCTTCAGGCCAGGAAGTCCCTGTTGTCCACAGAACGCTTACACTCTAGTCAGAGTGTGAGGATGGGAACAAAAAGAAACAAACTGACACAAGAGGAGGGGTTACTAAGAGAGGAAGTCAAAAAGGGGGGGTGTAGTTAAGGAAGGGAGGCTGGGAAGGCTTCTCTGAGGGGGCGTTGCTCGAGCAGCAAGAAGAGAAGGAGTGGGCCGCCTGAAGGGAATAGAGGAGCTCCCGCAGAGAGAGCGAGAACCAAATGTACAAAGTCGTAAGTCAAGAAAGACCTGGCAGGTTCAAGAAAACAAGAGACAACCGGTGGGGCGGACATAAAACCATCAAGGGGCAGAAAGGAGCACGTGAGGTTCAAGAGATAGGCCTGAGCTAGACCAGGTGAGACTCGATGGGCATAATACATTGTGTGTTGGCTCGGTTGTTTTTTAATCTTATATCCATGATAACAATCCGAGTGTCTGGTGCATGATAAACTCAATGTGTTGGTCTGGATTAACTCTTTCTATACCGTATTTGGAAAGTGGCTATCTTAGAACTTCAGAAGGTCGTCAAGAAGACGTGACCACCAATTGACCCATGAGCTGGACTCGAGCACTCGGAGGCTCCTCCCCTCGTCCCTGTCTTTGGAATGCAGGTTCCACTTGCCTTTCTCACTCCAGAGGCTGCTCCAAGGACAGAGCCTTGAGAGAGTGATGTGGTGTTGAGAACATCTACATGGTAAACATGACTGAACCCAGGGAAGGCCTCTTCATAAACTTTTAAAATTTGGCAAGCAGGCGTAAGGATTTGTTCATCTTGCTACCACCCAAGAAATTTCGCTTTACTTCTTAAAACTACTACCTACCAACTTAGAGTGGCCTGCCTCTCCTGTTTTTCCCTACCTGCCAAGTAAGCGAGCTTTGTTTCGGATTACAGCCGGGAAGTTCCTGAAAGGGTTGCAAAGTAGCACATATGCTTTTTATAGACAAATTCTTAAATTTGTATTTTTAAAAAACAAGACCACAGGACCAAAATGGAGTCACTTATGCTAAGCCCCACATCACCAAACCAAAAATTTTTATAGTTTTGCCTCCCCCAAAAATGGAATCTTAAACCAGTCAATCAAGAATCACCTGATGGTACTCATTAGGTAATCTGCCTGATAGACACTTGTCCTCTCCTAAAGGAAAGGAACCCTGCAATAACCAGCCCACTTTTTTTTTTGTCTAGTTAACTTCCTTGTTCCCATTCCATTCTACCTATGAGTCTTTCACCTACAGCTCCTTGGAGCTCCTTTCTATCTGCTAGATTGGATGTTGCCCCATTTCAATCAATTTTCATTCAGAGAAACTCAAAAATTTTAATATGCCTCAATTTATCTTTTAACAGTATTAACCAGATTTCTCAAGTCTCTCTGTTTACTTCAGGAAGCCTACTGAAACTGGTCTATTTAACTCCTTTCTTGCTTCAGCACAGGTTTGGCAGAGAATAAAATGTCAGGGAGTCTGAGAGTCCTTCATGCTTTTCCACAGCTTGAAGTGAGTTGCAAGGTAGAATTAATTGGGGTTGGCAGGACTAGAAATTGGACATAGCCTCTTAGTTCCAGGGGCATGAAGTCTTCCCAGTTTGGCTTCCTAATTTGGTTTGAAATAAATTTCTGGAATGTCAAACATCCCCACATTCAAAGGTAAGTATATATCTATATTCCAAAGCCAAACGAAAATGTCTTTTAGATTATCTGTCATTTTCTATTACTTGTGATACAGTTCCCTTCATTTAGTGCTTATGATCAAGAATTAACATTGCACCTCAAATACAAATGAATGGGAAAGGTAACAGAGGAGGAAGGCTTTCAAAATAGCCTAAAATAGGAGCAATTTGTCCATATCTAATTTGTTGGGCAAAAGGACTTTCACCTGTTTGGAGAACAAGGTAATCTAGTTTGAGGTCTTGAAAGAGAGAACAAATGGAGTGCTCTCTTTCTTCATAATTGTTCACATTTAATGGCATTACAAGGGCATGTTAGCTATTCCAACTGAAAGCTATTTAATGACAATGTATGCATATTGGGGGCATTGATATGTTAATGCTGGGAATGAAATATAAATCTTTGGGGAAACAAATGTGAGGGAGGGCACAGGATGCTTTGTTCACCAACTCACATGAAGTAGGGCTTCAGGAAAGAACAACCTGTAGTCTGTTCTTCCTTCCCGCGACCTACAGGTCCTTGGTGTGGGAACTCAGGTAGATGGGGATGGGAAGACAATCATTTGGGACCCCTGTGGTCTGAAACCACCTCCAAAGGGAACAGATCCCACCACCTGGAATTTACTCTCTGTCCTCAAGCCCAATCTATATCTTCATTTGTCTAAAATAAAGAAATTAAAACACATGTAAAAACTCATCTTTACCAAAATCTTCCTTGATTAACCCCATCCAGAATGGTCCCTGCACTTGGGTTCCATCTACATATGAACTTTTGCACATGTTGATGTATTGCTTCAAAGAACATAATTTGCTGATACATTGTTCCAGATCATTTCATCTGAGTATTTTTGTGTTTATTTGAGAATTCAGGTGCCTGGAACTTTTCCCTTTCATTTGGGAATTCAGGTATAAAGTCAATTTTCTATAATTGTTTGTGGCATTACTCCCAGAAGGGGAACTATTGGATGACATTTCCATCAGAGATGAAAACTCACCAGCCATTTTGTTTAAACATTGCTTGGTCACTGGAATTCCAATTCAGTTGGTATAATTTATATTGATTCTTCCCATATGTTCCTTCATCAATTCTTAGTATCTCCACTTCCTTCTTCTGCCTCTTTATCAGTAGGCTCTAGGCACACAGACATTTGCCCGGAGGTGATCAATTCTGATGCCAATTCGGAGTTTCACACTCACATATACAAAAGTAAAAACAAAAATGTAAAAAAGACTAGTAAAAAATAGAAAAAACTTAAAAAAAAAGCAAAAGAAAATGATAGGCTTTGATTCATTTCTTTTAGGGTCTTGGGCCTGCTTTCTCTTAAATTTGTGGATTGGTTTCTTCCAGGCTGTAGACAGGACACATGGTCATTTATTTTCATGGTGGAATGGGCATCTTCTCACATGAAACCAATGACCTGCATGTCAGGGAAAACCATAGCCCCTTCAGCAACCCCTTCTTTACATTTTTTTTTAAGAATTTATTTATTTATTTTAGAGAGAGAGAGTGCTCACGCGAGCATGAGCAGGGGCAGAGGGAGAGGGAGAGAGAGAATCTCAAGCAGACTCCCCGCTGAACACAGATTCCCCATGTGGGGCTCAATCACAGGACCCTGAGATCATGACCTGAGCTGAAATCAAGAGTCAGCGGCTTAACCAGCTGAGCCACCCAGGTGCCCCTGCCCGCACCACCACCCCCCCCCCCCCGCCCCACACACACATTCTTGTCTCTTCCCTCAGACTCTCAGGAGGAAAGGCCCTAAGACTATGAACCGGAAAAACATAAAGGTGATAAAAATACATAAGCGCGACATTAGACTTTGCCTGAAGCAGATTCTTCAAGGGCCTTGGAGCATCTTGAAAAGCTGACTGTGATTTTCACTTCTATTCATTTCTCCACACGAAGAAGTGCGAAACGTACAATCAAAAGTGGAATAGGTAATATCGGCTCATCCCCTCTTTGTTATTCTTCTGGTGCCATCTTGAACTCCATCTCCTCAGTAAGGGCTCCTTTGGCCCCCCAGGACTGGTAGCTTTATTCCTGGCCATACCCAGAGCACTCTGTCTGGAGCATGCTCCTTGTGTGCCAGACCTTGCCACCAGACAAGTGTGCTTTGAGGGGAGAGACAGAGTTTCAGTCAGCTTTTATTCCCATAGTTACCAAAATAGTATCAACAAATATTTATTCAATAAATTTTGATCTATCTAAAACCTTAGCTTCTAAAGAACCAAATTTTTATTACTTACTATATGAGATATCTCAAAGTAGAACTAAAGAAAAACTATTAAATAAGAATTAGTGAACACTGTCTCTAGACCATCCAGTGGGAAGTCAGTCAGAATTTGAATTAGGTGGACACTGGTGGCGGAGGGGAAAACACTAGCAAAAAGAAGGAAGAAATCCATCCCAGTCTACCTGGCTCCAACTTCTGGGCATTCTCCTATCCTAAGCTGTCCCCAAGCCCCTGATCACCATGAGAAACAAAAGATTTCTTCTTCTTCTAAGAAGATAAAGAATGGTCTCTAAGGTATGACTTCAGGGTGGGCAGTGGTGGGGTGAAGATGGTAGCAGAAGGAGGGGTTGGAATCGAACTGTGGGAATCATCTGCTGTCAAAGTGGATGAGGTCTAGGAGATTCTTGTAGTCCAATTCCATGGAGAACAGATGAGAAAAATGAAGTTCAGAGAGAATAAATGATTCTCTAGGCCACAGAGCTGATCATGGGCAAAGTGGGGATGAGAGCCCAGGTTTCTGACTCCTTGTTCAAGATTTTGAACCATCTAGGTCATTTATACCTCTTTAAATAAAAATGACATTAATAATCAAAGTGACCACTTCAAATTAATCTATTAAAAGCTGGAGACTCACTGAGCGAGTTTTTTTTAAACCTCCCTGTAACCTATCTATGAACAATACAAATAGAAGAGACCTAGGAACGGGATGGGAATGTACAGTGTTAACAAGGATGTGAAGTGCCCAGCTGATAGGGAGAGGGAGCAGTCGGCACAGATAATTAAGAGAACTAGTTAGCTATATCCAATAAAGTCAAAGATGCATATTCCCTTTAATCTGGTGATTCCACTTCTAGGTATAGAAACTTTGATACACATACATGAGAAAAAATGTTCATTAATGAAAATTACGTTGGAAAAAATAACCAAGAGGTGCCTGGGTGGCTTAGTCGGCTAAGCATCCGACTTTTAATCTTGGCTCAGGTTATGATCTCGGGGTTGTGAGTTCAAGTCCTGTGTTGGGCTCCATGGAGCATACTTAAAAAAAAAGAAAAGAAAAGAAAAGAAAAAGAAATAACAACCAAAAGATAGCCCTGTCAGAGGTCAGTTTCCCCAGGAAATAGACTTGAGATGGGTATTTGTGCAGGAGGGATTTAGGTAGTACTCTTGGGAGCAACACCTGTGCAAGTGAGGGAAGCAGGACTAGGCAGACGGAGAAGGTGAACCCTATCAGTAGCAAAAGAGGTCTCAGCCAACCCTCCAGAGAACCCTGCACCTGGGCCTGTCTCTCCAGGTTGTACCAAATTGAGGCAAGAAGTCCAGGCCTTTGTACTCCTCACTGACCAGTCACTGGACGCAAGTTGCCCTGGGAAGAGAGTGACTTTGGATGAATAGCTCCCTTTGCCTGAGGTCAATAATTAAAGACGGACTCTACTGTGACCCATTAGCAGCCAGCATTTACTGTGCAGGGGAGAATGGATGTCGTGGTCCTAAAAAAAGAACTGGATGGCACCTCGTGGCATCCAGTCTAGCACCCCTCTACCCTCAAAACTGTGTAGCCGGTAATTTAAACACATTTCAGGTGGAAAAAAATCTAAGATAAAAGAAAAAATAGATGTGTAAATAATAAGCTATTTAGAGATGAACAACAAGTAGAACATAGCGTACCGAAATCAATGGCTTATATCCTAAACGAATCCTAAGAAAATTTATGGCCTAATACATTTGAGAGAAAATAGCATTGTAGGTTATTGAACTAATTAAAAATCTAGAAAAGTAAAAATAAAAAAACCAAATAAAGCAGAAAGAATAAATAAAGTTAAACCCTAAAATTAGTGAAAAATAATATTTTTCTAAAAGGCATTGATCAAATAAAACTAAGAACTAAGACTTTGAAAAATCAAATATAATAACTGGCTAAGTCTAATCAAGAAAAGAAAGAAAGCTACAAATGAATGGAAAAGGTATCTAAACACTGATAAAATTTTTTAATTATCAGAGAATAGTATGTACAATGTTACGCCAAGGAATTTGAACGCTAGACTAAAAATGATGATTTTATAGGAAAGTATAAATGATAACAGTCTCAAGAAAAAATATCAATGGACTATTAACCTTTGGAAAAATTCTACCAAACATTCAAAGAACAAAGAATACCCAGTTCACATCAAATGTTGCAGAGCACAGAAAAAGAAAGCTAGTAAATTCATTTTATGAAACTAGCATAATTATGATACCAAAACTGGACAAGTACAACACAAGAAAATAAAACTATAAGCCAGTATCACCTCTGAACAGATGTGCAAAAGTCCTAGCTACAATATTAGCAATTTATTAGCAGCATATTAAAGATACCGATAAATTGCAATCAAAATAGTTTTATCCTACAAATGTAGGATGACTCAGCTCTACATATCTATTAAGTAACCCATCTCATTAATACATTAAAGGAAAAAATCAACATAATCATCTCAATAGGTGCCCCCCAAAATCAACACCCATTTATAAAGTTGATTATTTATGATATCAAGTATTACAATGGCCTACAGCAGTTTAAATGGCTCGTGTGGGCCAACACAATCTAGTCTAATGTTATCTGCAACTGCATCTTTTTCTAGCTCACTGGATAGAGGAAACAGAGAATAGCATTAATGGTTGCCACAGTGATTGGAGTCTAGAGGGTAAGAAGAGGAAGCTAAAAAAAAAAAGAGAGAGAGTCCAAAAAAATCTGCATAAAATACACCTTAAGCTTTTGCCCAACCTTTGAGGGTAGACCTCAAGGATCTCAGAAAGCCACTGGGAGGCACAGAGCTGAATAGAGTTTTCAGAAGTCCTATACTGCTAGGGAGATGCCGAAGCACAGGTCCAGCCAACGTGGTTGGATCCTGGTGAAAATCTTGGGCTTTCAGTGTTAGAGAATTATACAGTGGAGTAAACTCAGTAAAGTCTACACGGAATCCCTCTCTGTTGTTTCTTACAACTGCAGGTGAATCTACAATGATCTCAAAGTGAAAACGTTCGATTTTTAAAAATGAAGACAAAAAGAAATGTTCTCGGAGAATCCGAGGCTGAGAAAAGCTGAGCGAATATATCATCAGCATGGACTGGACTATGAGACACACCAAAGGAAGTTCTTGAAGCTAAAGATGATCCCAAACGAAGCACAGCAGCACAAGAGGGAAGAGAGAGTTCCAGAAAAGGTGAATGTGTGCGTAAACATAAAAGGCATTTTAAAGCAAGAACATTAACAATGTCCAAAATAGTAAACACAGACACCACCACCAACGACAACAATGATACATATAGCCTCGAACCGGGTAATTCCGCATCTCAGCACCTACCCTGGAGAAACACTCACGTGTGCCGGCAAAAGGAAGCAATGAACTCATTGTGAATTCACATGCATTTGTCAGCGTACTCCTTGCAACTCTAACAGTAGTAACAATTTGAAAGAAATATGAATATCTATATACAGGGGATGGCTAAACAAATTATGTCGTGTACACAGAATGAAAAACTATGCGGCAGTTTTTAAAAAGTGGGGTTATATCTAATTGTGCTAACATGGGAAGAGTTTTTAAAAAGCAACTCATAGAAATATATGTACGATCTGATACCATCTATGCAAAACATTATTTTCTAGAGTATTCATACCTATATGAAACACTTTTGAGTGCATACTGTATGTCAAACATTTTTGTTAGTGGTCTATACCAATTAATTCTTTTAATCCCCAAGAGAACCCTATGAAATAGGTACTATGGTTGTCTGCATTTTTGCAGGGGAATAAATTGAGCATAGAGGTAAGTAACTTGCCCAAATCACTCAGCTGAAAATGACAGGACTAGAATTCAGGCCCAGGCAGATGGGCTTCACTCTGTACCCTTCCAATAATGCCTAGAAGAATGTGCTCAAAAGAGGCAATCCCAGCTTTTAATAGTGGCTGCCTCCAGACAGAAAAATGGGTTTGGGCTGGTAGTCCAGGGGAGCTTTAACTTTATCTGTTCTAGGGGCACCTGGTGGCTCATTGACTTAAGCATCTGCCTTTGGCTCAGGTCATGATCCTGGGATCGAGCCCTGAGCTGGGCTCCCTGCTCAGCTTGGAGTCTGCTTGTCCCTGTCCCTCTGCCACTTCCCCTGCTCTGTCTCCCTCTCACAATCTCTCTCTCTCTGTCTCTCAAATAAATAAATAAATAAATAAATAAAATCTTTTAAGAAAAGAATAAGTTCTCTACATAGAAGTATGTGAATACATACATACAAATAAAGGCAATTTGTAGAATGGTTTCAGGAAGTACACTTACTGTTATTAAAATACCTCATCAAGTAAGAGATAAAATGTCCACAGAAGTTGGAAAGTCACAAGATCGGAATGGGGTTCAGGAGAAAGCCAAGCGTCTCACAAATATTTTTGTATTCATGAATCTGGGGACTCACATGGGTCTCAGACTATTCAAGAGCTGACCGTATCACAACATACACAAACCCAGCAAATAAGTTTCCGATCCAATTGTTCTTTGCAATGGACATAGAGACATCAAATTAAAATCATCTTTTCCCCAAATCATGTATTCCTCCACCTAGAGTATTCCACTGGCTGGTTCACTTTGTGCTCAGAAAGGGATTGAACGGGCTCCCACGTAACCTGAAGCACACCTAGGGACTCAGTAATTAGGCTGAACTCTGGTCAGATGGTTGGTTGCAGAAGGGAGCTAGCCGTCCAGTCAGCCAGGCATAGCCAGTGAAGTGCAAACCGAATAAGGTGAAAGGGACACTCTCAGTTTGAGAGAATGCCCGGGAAGCCCCTAATGGGTTAACTAATGCAGGCAGAAGATCCCTGGGAGGGGTGCATCAGCTCCACGTGCTGTGGGCCTTCCCTGGAAGGTGGACCGTCAAAGCAAGTCAGAGGAGCCCATCAGTCTTGGTCTGGAATTCCCAGAGTTCACAGGTCAGCCAACTGGCAGAAAGTCATGGGGTGCTGAGGGTGGTATAGAGCCCACAGCTTCTCACTCAGAGCTCAGGGCTCTAGCAGACAATGCCTTGGATGAGAAACAGACAGCTGGGAAGGACAGAGCAATCACCTCCAAGAATCTTAGGACTGGATCAGACCTTGAGAAGTCATTGAACTCCCCCTCCAGCCTTCTCAGATTAGGACAACATCATTTATTAGTAGTAGTATTTTAAAGAAAACCTTCTACAACCTCCCTCTGTCAGAAAGTTCTTCCTGAGCTCTAGCCAAATTTTCCTTGGGGTATAAGGCCCCAAAAATATATTGACAAACTTCCTTGGGCAAAAAAAGAGACTCATGCTCAATTTAACAGACTATATACAAAATTGTGTTCTTATAAAACAGGTAAGTTGTGGGACAAGAGTCAAGATACTGTAGTCTACCCAGATGCTTTGAAGGGATGAAAATCCTGAGCCAGAAGAAATGGCCGTGAGATGGGATGATGGGAAGACAGCCAGCTCAGTGTCAGCAGAGGTCAGATTCTTCTACCCAAACTGATTTCCCTTCTGCCCCAGAATGTTACTGGGGTGCTATCCTTGCCAGTGATCTATGGAAATATTAAAAATGCTAACGCTATTCACCCAGGCAAAGTGGAAACAGTCAGGTAAATCTGTCCTGTACAAATCACACAAGGTATTCCAAAGCCAAGTAGCAATGAATATTGGATTAGCCCTCCACTCATGCGGATAATTGAGAGTTAGTCCAGTTTGGAGTTTGTTTGCTCGTGTTCTTTTAAATCCCAGCCGTGGGATCCAGCCAGCCTAGGAGGAAAGTGGGGCCAGCAAGATAGGACAGGGCAGGACACGGAGAGGGGAGGAGGGTGGAAGGAAGGGATGGCCACTGAGCAGCCCACTGGGATCTCCTGGGTCGAGAACCCATGAGGAACTCATTCTATACCAAGTTCTTCTATTGTTTCTCCCAACCCAAAGAAAAAAATGGGGAGAAGGGGCTAACAGCCATTCCATCTGGGTGCTAGAAAGCTTACACCAAGAAGCAATAAGAATTTGAATAACAAGTACATTGTCCTCAGAGGAAAAAGAAGAAAAAGGAAAAAAGTAACCCACCCACCCGTGTACGCCAAGCCGCAAAATTTAATTAGGAAGATAAGAATTGGGGGGCGAGATTGGGTTGATGTTCCTTTTTTTCCCTAGTGATGAGCTCAGGGAAAGGAGCGAGAGACATAATTTAAGCACAGAATTAACATCTTCTAATAATCTTAGACAAAACCCGACTCTGTTTTGCTTTGGTTTGTAAATTAGCTCATGATTAAAGTGTCTCTTCAGCCATACGCCATTGTCTACCCAGGCCTGTTTGCTGAATGCCGCCCTGACCTGAACGCCCTTGCAGCTTGAGTACCAGATTCGAGAGCGTGAGGGAACAATTATTATAAAGTGAAGTACTTGCGGTTTTGCTGCAAAATCAATGAACTTTTCAAGTGATTTTTATCATATTTTGCAGCTATTCTGTTGGCTTTTGAGTGGTTATCACACCGTCAGCCCCGGTGTTTTCAAAAAGCATTGTTCATCTGGAAGCCTCCCCTTTTCGTGGAAGAGCAGCCGGCACCGCCCCGGCTGGAGGGCCCGGCTGCAGGAGAGGGGAGCCCAGGAGCTGGCTTCTGGTCGGCTTCGGTGCCTCTCACCTTTTCCCATCTCTGGCGATTCTGGGCCCGGGCTCTCCTCCTCGCTCAGCTTGACCTGCCTCACCTTAGAGAAAAGCTCCTGGAAAGCCCATCTTGGATCTCCAAACATCACAAGCTGATGGGGACGGAAAGGACGTTAGAGATCGCAGATACACCAGGAGGACTAGTAGGCCCAGCGGCCATGCAAGGCTCTCCCTGGGAGTGCAAGAGGGAGCCCAGGAGGGAGCAGGGCATCTGGAGTCAGCAGCGACTGAGCAGAAGGGGAGGGGAAAGGAACATCCCAATTCTGTGCGATCCTCCCGTCAAATGCGCTTGTCCACTAAACTGTGTCCTTGAGGCAGACGTTGAGCTGGAGGACACTAAGGAAGCAAAATTCAACAGGTATTTTTGCTTAAAAGGTATCTGGTTCATGTTTTTCATATTCACTGAGAATCCAGGTGACCCACATAAAATATTGAAGCTTCAATGCACACGTTTACTTAAAATGACTCTAAAATGGGCCTATTTCATAATGCTAAATAATACTATATTTAGGTGTGGTACTGAATGACTGAGGAATCTGAAACCATGCCCACTGTTCTCTCCTCCCTCTTTGTCCTGAATTCAGCAGACTATCACCCCAGTAGAAGACTCAGAAACTGGTGCTTAGATTTGACCCCGGGATGGGGGCTCTTTCGAACATGGAATAGATGAGTATTTTCCCCCAATAAATTTGCCCGAGGTAACCTAACGGTTGGGCTCCACAACTCCACACCAGTTAACCAATAAATAGTTCTGAAGCATCTGCCATGTGTTCAGCATAGAGATAAGTCCTCTGGGTTCCGTAAAATAAAGATAAAATTTAATTCCTTGCTGCAGAAGACAATTGCTAAGGCTCCAAAATGACCTCAACCGGTGTCTCAGGATGGGTAAGTGGAGAGAGGAAAGAACACAACAGGGGATCAGCCCATGAAAAGCCGGGGTCGGTGCAGGCAACAGTAAGTCCCACTTAGATGATTTTCAAGATGTACCCCCAAATCGGTAACACAGGCGATATGCAGGCACAGAGTTTAACCACCTGATGGGGCTAATTCGGGGGTTGAGTCAAGAAAGGAGTCTATTATGGTTATCCCCAAATAAATGTCTACAAGCTCAGTTATTTCTACTGTCTGATGTTGCTAGCTCAAAAAAAACCAATGATAAACCAAGGAACTCTTACCAAGAATTGGTTGCTGGTTGAGGAAAAAAAAAAAAATGACCATGTATTGAGTTCTTTCTCTATTCCAGGTGCCATACTCAGCACTTAACTTGATTTCATTTAATCCTGACGACCACTCATAAGGTGGGTACTATCATTAACTCCGTTTTACAGAAGAGGAAGCTGAGTTACAAGGAGGTTATTTTTGCTCAAGATCACACAGTCTGTAGGTGACAGAGCAGAATTTCGAGCCAGCTGAGGTTTGGAAATCCAGCTTGTACACCATGGCTTTAAAAAAAAAGATTTTATTTATTTATTTGAGAGAGAGAGAGAGAGAGAGCGCACACATGAGTAGGGGGCAGTGGCAGGGGGAAAGGGAGAAGCAGGCGCCCCGCTGAGCAGGGAGCCCAACGTAGGGGCTCGATCCCAGGACCCTGAGATCATGACCTGAGCTGAAGACAGAAACCTAACCGATGGAGCCCCCAGGCGCCCCAACAGCATGGCTTTTGAGGTGATCATACTGGCTGCAAAAGTCTCGCCTGTGGCAAAATAAGAGTTTGACAAAAGAAATGTCTCTTCCAAGACCTCAAGTCGATCAATATTCCATTTGCTCAAGCAGCATGAACATGGGCATCTGCACTCTGCCGAGCACTGGATAGCAAGGAATCCAACGACCCAGAAAAGGAGAGCAAGAGAGACAGACCATCTGACCCCTCTGGGCTTGGGGGTTCAGAGTCGGCTCCCCGGAGGCGACAGAATCAATGGAGGCCTTGAAGTCTAAATAAGATTGGGAAGAGACGTGAAGAGAGCCTTGAACAAAGGAGAACACAGCATGAGCGAAGATTTAGAAGTCAGAATACGCATATCATTTTCAAGGGTCAGGGGATAGAGTGATCTGGCTGAAGTGGAATAAAAAATTGGAATTAAAATTTAATAATAAAAAACAGGAAATAATAAAAAATGTTTAAACAAAAGGTAAAGTCAGGCCAAATACAGCCAATGTGAATGTTTGGCTCACGCAGAGACGTTCTCTCGTAGACTTCGGGAGGCCGCTGGAAGAGTTGAGCCTGTGTGTGAAATAGATCACTCAGAACAGATCTGGAGAGTGGGGAGAGGGTCTGAGGTCGTAAACCTCTGGACTGGGGTTGCAGCAGTACCAGTGGAAAGGGCAGGTTCCTTGCGGAAGAGATTAACAAAGAACGAGGGACGATGGCTTGAAGAAAAATGACAAGGAGGAAGATACGGTCAATAAATTCTAGTGACAACTATCCGAAACAAAGAAAACAGAAGAGGTCTTTAGAGGGGAAGGGATAGAGAACAAAGAGTTTGGTTTTAGGATTAGTGAAACACATTAGTGACCACACAATTTATTGTCTAAACTGGGACACTTTTGAGACTGAAAGAGAAGGGGAACGCTGCTAATAATGACCCCACGACAAAACACATAACTGGGAGGACAGAGGCAAAGCAGGGCGCGTGGCCGCCCTGGACCAGGTGACGGAGGAAATGTTCCAGAGGTAGTGAGCAATGCCAGCCTGGAGCGCTGGGGGAGGGCGGGACCGTGGGATGTGGTCTCTGCCAGCTACCAAGAAGCCCACTGTGAGGCTCTGAGAAGGTCAGTGTCCAAAACATCCATGTCTGTAGAGAACGGGGATCCAAGGACTGAGATCTGGTGGCTGGCAGCAGAGGGGAGAAGGGAGGTCAGGAGAAGACCAAGA
Organism: Potos flavus; assembly: GCA_028534135.1. Lineage (NCBI taxonomy): Eukaryota > Metazoa > Chordata > Mammalia > Carnivora > Procyonidae > Potos > Potos flavus. Next base: position 25,530,161 of record CM052893.1, read on the forward strand.
AAGTGCTAGCGAGCATGTGGTCAGCAAGTGGGAAGAGACCTAGGGGGCTGCCATTTTCAATTCAGGACCCACCCTTTACTTACACACCAGCACACGCACACATACACACCCCCCACCTGTGACAGGTGTGTCCCCCACCCTCCAGGCTACAGAGAGGGCCATCCTTGGGCTTTAACTACCAGCCTCCTAGAAATCACATGCAATGTTTACACATTGTCTCTCTTGCCCCATGTCCCTCACCCCTCCAACACTTTGGATGCTGTTACTTCTGCTTCTCATTCCCTACCCCAACCTTCTGCCCCAGGCTAACTCTTATTCTTCTTTCAAGGTTCAACTCAACTTTCACCTCCTTTGGGAAACCTCTTCTGAATTTCTCAGTATGGCTGAATGGCCCACTTTGGTTCAAACAGCATGCTGGGTTTGGACCCATTGCCATCCCTGCCACACAGCATTGTAATCGTCTGCTTCCTGGACTCTTTTCATTCCCAGACCAAAAGTTTTTAGAGAGCAGAGATGGAGTGTCTCATCTCTATCACCCATCATCCCCAGCACATTCCTGGGACAGTGATGGTGCTCAGCGAATGTTTGATGAATGAATCCATGGATCAATGGATCGACAAATTGTCCCAGACAAAAGCTTAGTGCTTCTTTACTTCTCATGGTCATTAAATAAGCCTGGTCACTAAAGACTTAAATTTGACTTCTTTGCCCTCTCTTGTCTTTTGTTTGATGACTACAAAGAACTCAGAGATGGTTGTGAGTCTCTGCCATAAGTAAATACCAGTCCACTGATGATTGGAAGGAGGAGAGATAAGTAGATGCCCAGCCTTCTTCTTCTTCTTCTTCTTTATTTTTTTAAGATTTTATTATTTGACAGAGAGAGACACAGCAAGAGAGGGAACACAAGCAGAGGGAGTGGAAGAGGGAGAAGCGTGCTTCCCGCCAAGCAGGGAGCCCGATGTGGGGCTTGATCCAGGACCCTGAGATCATGCCCTGAGCTGAAGGCAGACGTTTAACGTCTGAGCCACCCAGGCACCCCTGAGCCCAGGCTTCTAATGGGAAGAATAGGAATGCTAATGGCTACAAGGGTTCAGGTGACTAACTCCTGTTCTCTCTCCAAATTTGGGACAGTGAAGCAGGGGACAGGTCTCCAAGGGAGAGGCAGGCAGAAGAATGGGTGTCACGCACCCAGAAATCAGGTTCTACATAAAGCATGGAAACATTTCTGAAGAGTGGGGGTGGAGAGCAGGCTCTGATAGAATTCACCAGTGCTCACGAAATACCCTTCTGAGAGCCAGCAGTGACACCACAGGCAGCATCCACCACGGCTTTGAGGGCAGACAACCCTGGTCAGTGCTGGAAGAAGCCCAAGCAGGCCTCTACCCAGCGTGGACACAGCCTCCAGGGGGTGATGGGGTACGAGCCAAACATTGATCATAGAGGTAGGGAACACAGATGTCGGGTGTGAGAACCCCAGAATCCAAGAGGGCTTTGGGCCATGAGTAGAAGCCAACTTAGTAGTTCCTAAATTGGAGACTAAATTGTGCCCCCCCCCCAAATCCATATGTTGAAGCCCTAAGCCCAACGTGACTGTATTGGGACATCTGGTCTTTAATAAGGTACTTAAGGTTCAATGAGGTCCTAAGTGCGAGGCCCCAATCCAATAGGCCTGGTGTCCATATAAGAAGAGGAAGAGACGCCAGGAGCGCATGTGTGCAGAGGAGTGGCCATGAAGAAACACAGTCGGAAGGCAGCCCTCTACAAGCCAAAGAAAGGGGCCTCGGGAGATACCAACCCTGCCAGCACCTTGGTCTTGGACTTACAGCCTCCCGAACGGTGAGAATAAATTCCGTTGTTACTCCGTCTATGGGATTATGTTTGGCAGCCCCAGAAAACTAATACAGTCGTATATTGAGATTTTGTGGGAAGAGATGAACTATGTCTCTAAGTGAGCGCTGGCCTGGCACGGTGGGGGCCGGGACCTGAGACAGCTTCCCTGGAAGCTGGGGCAGAATCAGAGTAAAGGCCTCCATTTCCTTGCAGACATTCCGGCCCGAAGGCTGATTTAAAAGTTTCTAGCCACACAAGAAAGATCCTGTGAGGAGAGCCTCACAGAAAGAGAAGATGACAAATTACAAAGGACATCTGTGATGGTTTATATAAGGAAACTGCTTCCAATACCGTCCAATCACCAAGACTTCCCGAGTTGAGGCCACTGGGATTTCTATAGGGAGCCTTAGCCCAAAACACGGCAGCAATGAACCCTGGGGGTCAGGGACAAAAAATCAATACACGCACTGCCTTTGAAAACTCAAGATGTTCTATAAAAGCTTTGAGCAAGGACAAGAAAAAATAGAGTTCCTTTGGGTCTAGAGATTTTTTTTCCTTTTTTTTTTTTTTTAAACAGATTGCCTGTCTGCTCCAAGAGATGGAGATTGAAAAGTCGTATTCTCTGTGTGAAGGATCAGAGAAAACCTTGAAAATCCCAGTATCCTAGAGGATTCACAAAGGGTCTCAAGAAGAAGCAGGACTGTGTGGGACTCGTGTTCTGCCCTGTGTGGATGTCAGGGCGGCACAGGGTTCCCCACCGGCGCTGGGACAGCGTCTTTGAAGTGAGCAGAGACGCCTTTATTATGAAGTCCCACCCAGGCCTGAGGCTCTGTCTCTGGATCAGCAATTTGGGGAAGGGGGGGGAATAAAATAAGGTCTACACTTCCAGGGGTTTTTGGCCTCATTTCAGAAGGTTCAAACGTCCATGTGCCTACGAAGCCCCAGGGGGTTTGTTAAAAACACAAATCCCCAGTATCCGCCCCAGTCTTGGCTTTAGCAATCAAGGGGAGTGCTTCTCACGCTATCTTGGGTAAAGGACCAGTTTTTACTAATTTCCACTCCATCATAGATAGATACTTTTGTAAAATACAATACAAAGGAATTTATAGAAACACTAAAACTTAAATAATGCATAATACAATCCCCAGTTTTTTTTTATTACTAGACTTGATGAATGTAAAATTACTCTGTCAAGTTGTTATAAAACTTTCTAAATGCTTGCTCTCAATGTCTGTTCTTATCTTGCCAAGGGCTGGTGGTAAACAGTCTACGACAGGCAGGCCTAGTCAGGCAAATTATATTCAGAGTTCGCTCTAGAGTAGGGCCCGTTATCAACATACCGCCCACTCTATACCTCGGCGTAGTAATTAGGATGCAATTATTCAGGAACTAAACTCAGGGAAACATTCCTCTAAAGCTGTGCTGGCCAATACAGTAGCCACTGGCCACATGTGGCTTTGAGCCCTTGAAATGTGCCCAGTCCGAAAGGAGACATTCCGTAAGTCACACACAGCAAGCTGGACTTCAAAGACTTAATGTGATGAAAAAGAATGTAAAATGTCTAATTAATAATTTTTATATGGATTCCATTTGGAAATATCATTTTGGATAGTAGTATCTGTTTCTTTTTTTTAATACACCTACTAGAAAATTCTAAGTCATACGTGAGGCTCATCTTGTACATGCATTGGACAGCCATGCTCATAAGGAGTTTGCTTTCATCCGTGCATTCATTTCTTCATAGGTGTTGAGCGTTTACTCGGAGCTGTGTGCAAACCAGACATGTGCTTGCCCTCCGGGAGCTCACTGATTGGTACACTCTCATCTCTGAGTTCCCATAGAGCACGTCCGGCTCTCAGAGCAAACATCACCTTTTACGTGAAGTATCAGAGTAGCAAATACATTGGAAGGAAGCGCAAGGCCTTATTCAATCAGCAGACCAAAAATAAGCATAAAATAACAATGCTAGCAGTAATAATAATGGCACTAGTGAATAAAAGCTTACTATGTGCCAGGCTGTGTGTGTAGCACTTTGCATACATTACTTCACTTAATCTCATTGCTCCCCTATGGCACAATGCGACAATCAGTTTTACGGGTCAATTTGGCGAGGCTCTGGTATTCAGTTACTTAATCAAACACGAATGAAGGCTGCTGTGAAGGTACTTTGTAGATGGTGCTAACATCTACAGTTGACTTTAAGTGAAGAAAATTACTATGGCAATGTTGGTGGGCCTCATCCAATCAGTTGAAGGCCTCAAGAGTATGAACCATTTCCCAAAAGAAATTTTGCCTGGAGACTGGAGCATCAACCCCTGCCTGACTTTTTAGCTTGCTGACTGCCCTACAGACTTTTAGACTTGCCAGCTCTCACAATTGTGTCAGTTAATCCTTTAAGGTAAATTGTCAGCCAATTTAAATTATTTGAAATTCCTTAAAATAATTATGTCATCCAATTCCTTAGCATAAATATATATCTTCTGTTGGTTGGATTTCTCTGCAGCATCCTCACAGGGAGGCATTTGGGTTTGGTTTTTGTTTTTGTTTTTTCCATTTTATGGTTGAGATGAGTGAATTGAGCACATATCTCCCAGTCAAGATGTGGCAGACCTAGGCTCCAGAACCAGTCTGTCTGATTTGGATCCCATGCTTTTTCCTGCCATGTTCATGCATTCCCAAAGAGAAGACAGTGGGCACGGGAGGCAGAAGCAAGGATAGAACCATGGAGGACTGTCCGTGGAAGCTTCCCAAAATGCAATGGGGTGCAGGGCTGCTCGTGGTCCAGACTGGGCCTCCGACTGCACGGGAGAGTGTCTGCTGTGGGTTAGAGGATGCTGTGTCATTCCAGAGACTCTGCCTCCGAACCAAAGGTGGGCAGAGAACAGAAACTCTTATAGGTATTGGTGAGAAGCACCCCTAAAAGTCCCCGTCCTGGGGCAGCGACATTAGTGCCAAGCACCTGATCTGGAAGAAGGGTCTGGACATCTCATCATGCCACGAAGCCAGGAGGCCAGCCAGAGCACAGAAAATGATGGATTACAAGTTTTACCACCTCTATCTTGAACCGGAGAAGGGGTGCTGGTGGAGACTAGACTTCCCGCCGATCCTCTGATGGGCCTGAGCTGTAGAATGAGAGGTTTATCAACATTTTGACCCTTGACTATCCTCTGGATGTGTGTGTGTTCTAGAGAGATACTTGGTCCATCCTTACAAATGGCTATGTCCCCAACTGTTCAGTAAGCGTAGGAGTCCTTCTGACCCAGCACAGTGGTGGGCACGTGGCAGGGGCTCATTAGGACGGACCAAGGAGCGGATGAATGAATGAAGAGGCAGTACAGATAACCAATACTATATACAGGACACGTAAGGGTATAAAAGAAAATCAGCCCTTATTGTCCAGGATCCATGTACTTTCATTCCAATAACTCCAGCCGGAAAATAAAGTGGGGAGAAAGGGAAGTCGGGATACGGGCAAAGGCCTGCCTGGCTGCACGGAAGGGAGCCCATCGCTTGCAGGTTCCCCTGGCAGCCGTGAAGACCCGTAAGGGGGAGACGTGAGGAATGGTGGTGGCTGGAAGCTGGGGGTGGAAAGTCGTGCAGACCCTTGAAGCCCAGGCTCCAAACTTTGGACTGATGCTCATTTCCACAGCACGATCCTCTCCAGAAGGCTCCAAGAGGCAGCACGGTCTGGGAGATAAAGCTCGGGTTTGGAAGCAGAAGACCTGGACCGCGTCTGTGGCACCGCCACCGACTCACCCTCTGCCCGCCAAGGTTGGGAGGAGGCGCGGGGGTGGAAAGGCCCAGCTTCCTCTCTGCTTCTCGGTCTGGAAGATGGAGATAACACCTCCCATTAGGAAAGGCTTGGGAGGGCTTTGTGCACCATGAATGCAAAGGGCTACCAGGCGCTCGGAGCCAGAAACCAGCCCCTTCCCCGACAGCCTGCAGCAACATTCTGCCTTCTGGTGCTTTTCAGTAACCCCCCCTCTTCCCTAGAGAAAGTGTGGGCCCCGGCAACTAGGGTGTGGCTTCCCCGACAATTTGAGATTCCTGCTCTGCTGTGTTTTGTTTTTCCCAGGAAAGCACAGGCCAGCCTGTTCTTCTCTCTGGGGAGTCTGTCCCTGGAGATGGGCAGCCAGCTTGACCCCGCTGTGCTGTGCCGCCAAGGCTAGTCCTCTGCCCTGCCCTCCTGCGGAGCTTCTCCGAATTCATCAGTGTTTCTCTCAGGACTACCCTCCCCCGCACCGAAATGATAAATAAGGCAAGGAGGTCACTCCCATAGAGAAAAATATAGCCAGCTGCGTAGAGTTTGGGACGATCCGATTCAGGAGTGTCAGAGAGGATTCTGGGTCTTACAGCCTCGACGAGGCTGTCTAGCGTGTGTGGGTTCTCGCCAGTGCTCATTCCATTAACCCCGAGGGCAGGCACTGTGTCCACTCCTATCCCGGGATCAGCCTCCTGTAGAGAGAGATTCCTGATCCTCGGCCCTGGCTGACCCGCCCCACCGCACAACCATGCAGGAGGCTCAGGAGGGGTGTGGGGCAGTGAGGGTGTATAGACAGAGAAAGGGGAGTCCCTGTCATCACATAGCTTTTAACTCAGCTGAGGGACCTCTTCATCTCTCGGGCTCAGTGTCCTCATTTGCAAAATGGGCTGGTCTTATACCTGAATCTGGAGCCAATGCACACATAGCTGAGTCACTCTGAACACGGTCCTTCCTTTAGTTCATTCAACAAACAATTATTGAGCATCTGCTATGGACCAGGCACTGTTCTTGGCATTTGGGAAACATCAGCTAATGAAGCCAAGGTTGTGGGTATCATTCTATTCAATGCCAGTGATTAACACGTAGTGGAAAATTTTCCAAACACCGTGTGCCACCTCGAGGCCGTTAGCTGCTCCCAATGCAAAGACTAGGAAGTACTTCGCTGCTCTCTCAGCTGGGCACATAGGTAACAAGGAATGCTTTCCAAGAAAGTGTGGTTTCTGCTTCCAAGATGTCATTTTCACAGGTACGTTACAGGCATCTTCAAGGTCACTTCTGACCCAGCTTATCGTCCTTGAACACGGTCAGTACTTTTTTGGACTTAATTCTAATTTTTCCCCATGCTACTCATAGGGCATCAAAACCACGCTCCTTATAAAAACAAAACAAAACAAAACAAAACAAAACAAAAAAACCCACGCTCCTTGTGAAAAGCAGCACTTCCTTTCTACGATCAAAATTGCTATCTTGACGCTTCAAGGAGTATGCACTCATTGCGTGAGTGCAGAGCGTAGCTTTATTCAGTCGTTCACAAGCTCACATTAGGTCTTTGAGGATTTGCAGCCTGGAGGGACAGGGACGAGCAGGTGGTCGTGGGCCAGAGTCGGCCCGTGGGGCTCCAGGAACACGAGAGCAGGTGTCAGACCCATACAGCAGTGGGAGTGGGCCGGGTAGAAAATGGCAAGAACATTGTTGCCAAAGAAACAGGGCCGTGGAATGTGCTTCAAATTGTACAAACGTGGTGGAGGTGAGAGCCCGCTGGGCTTTGAGTCGTTCCACCAGGATTTAGGATACGGTCTGCAGCTTCCTAGACATGTGTGGCTTTGGAGAATTCTCTTAACTTCCCAGAGCCTGCATTTGCTCAGCTGTCAATAAAATAGAGCTAATGTGCAGCACTTACCATATGCTGCCATGAATGGCTGTTTTAAGTGCCTTACAAATGTTAACTCATTTCAGACTCACAATGACCCAATGAGTTAAGCTGCATTATTAGTTCCATTTTATAGAAGAGAAAAACGGGACACAGAGAGGTTAAAGCCAAAAGTCTTTGGAGCTGGTAAATGGTGGCAAGAAGCTGGACCCAGGTGTTGGGGTACCAGAGCCCATGCCCTTGACCACCAGGCCATCCTGCCTTTCAACGAGAGGGTAACATGCCTACCCATGGAGCAATCAGGAGACGCAAACACACCTTTAGAGACTCCAGAATGGAAGAAAATATTTTCATTATGATATTTGTTATGAAAACCTATTTAAGGCTGAGTCAAGAACATCCTTTTCCATCAACTATAGAACAACTAGCAAGGACATTAAAGGTGAGAAGGACAAACCCACAACAACAGCGTCATACTGAGGAGCTCTAGACGGGAATTTCCTGGTTCAGGTCAGCTCCCACTCCGCAAAAACACGCCCCTTTGAATGTATAGGGGCACAGAGCCCCGTATCGCACTCTGGACCTGTACCTCCCACCCCATTCAAAGCAGACATGAGAGGACTTTCCCCAGCCCCGCTTCGCACACTCTCCCTCCTTGGGAAGAGCTTGATCATTTATGGCAAGCACAGAGACCAGGGCCTCCATCATGCCCCAAAGATTGCACTGAGCGTTTGGCTGAAAAATAGATACATGAATGAGCCCCACAGTCCATCAACCTCGTTAGGAAAAATCCCACCCATGTTAAGGATAAACACACCCAAAATGAAAAAGACACGATTGCTAAAGCTTTTGTGCTGGAGGCATAGGCAGTTCTAGAACACAGCACACGCGCAAAGAACCTATTTAGTCCATGGAATGGCGATACCGAACCCAGCTCCACTGGACCCATCCTACCCAGCCTCAGAGACGGAATCGCCCAAGGGAAGTGTTAGGAACTGTGTCCCCTCAAAAGTTGTCGAAGTCCTGACCCCCAGTACCTGTGAATGTGACCTTATTTGGAGATAGGCTCTTTAGGGAGGTGACCAAATAAAAATGAGGGTAGATTCTAATCCGCTGGATTGCTGTCCTGATGAAAAGGGGAAATGCAGACGCACAGATAGCACAGAGGGAAGAATGTGGAGACCCAGGGAGGGAACCACACGGACACTGGGTTATACAAGCAGGCACCAAGAAGCACCAAGGATGGCCAGCAAACCAGCAGAAGCAAAGGGAATGATATGGAAAAGATTCTTCCCCACAGCCCTCAGAAAGAACCAACCCTGCCGGCACCTTGAGCTTGGACTCCTCACATCCGGAGCTGTGAGACGGTGGATGTCTGTTGGTGAAGCCCCCAGTCCGTGGAACTCTGTTACGGCCGCCCTCGCAGACTCCCACAGGAAGTAACGGCAAAGCCACAAACCTCCCCCCAGCTCACCTCAGCCGACAACCGCCCCGGCCAACCTCCCAAGGGAGAGGAAAAGAACACAGAGCATTTCCGTGCAGGCAGAATGGGCTTGCAGAGAGGCTTGGTCACGCTGACATAGCCTCATCGAGATAGTCCAGGCCTGGCTGAAATAAGGTCCGAGGGAAGGGTTATTACCACTCCAGAAAGAGTTCAAGTACCAGTATTGACAGGTCGCATTCACGAAGCAACAGTAAAGCTGTTCGAACAATTATAAAGCTCACCATTCAAAAAATATTCTAATAAACTCTGAATACGACTGCGTAGAGCTAGGGAGAGAACTGCAAGAGGGGTACAAGGGTGGAGGAGGCGGAAATGTTCACTGCTTTTTAAGGAGCACCATAGACTTTAATACCCAAGAGTACCCGCAGAGTCCAGAAGCCCAGAATCTGAAGAGGACCCTAGAAGTTACCTTGTTAGAGATATGTTGGTAAGGTTCACACATTCACTTACTCATCTATAGACTGATTCCACAAATCTCTCAGGACCTCCTATAGCCCAGGCACTATGTCACTATGTAACGATTATATCAGTAGCCTTGGCTGAAACTAACAGAAATCCAGGTCAGGGCAAGGAGGGGTTGGTCCAATGCACAGGACCAGTGTGTGATCAGTTGTGCAGGTTGTGCACTGTACAACCCTAGAAGGTGGCCTATGAGCATCAATTGTCGTACTTCAACAATTTTCTAGAAGATGGCAGAAAAGTGTCTGATACTAACACTATTAATACAATATAGCACTTTCCGGATAGATGGAAGTAAATCATCTTAAAGGGAGATTTCTTCAAGTTCACCCAATGGCACCATGTACCTAGGAAAAGCTTATTAAAGGAAAAGCTGGGAAATAGCTGGGTCTTAGGTATGCCTGGTATTGGGAGTGCCAAAATGTTTCCATCTCCTACCTCTGCTTTTGTCAGAATGTCAGCTTGACTCTTGTTCATTAGCAGAAACATGGCTATCAGGAGCTCTTAGATCCCATAGTTGATAGTGTCAGCTATTGGAAAGAGAGAGAGAAACTCTCTAATGCACATGTTGCAAGTCTCAAAAAAAAAAGAAAAAAAAAAAAAGCCCTAAAAAGTTAAAGCATCTAGTGGTCCAAGTGGTCCAATCTACACTGGGGGTTCACTCCTGAACTGTGGCTGGAGGGACAGCATTTTGATGGGCCCAGAGTGGATCAAGTACCCAGGAGGAAAGAGCTAAGCATGGCCACAGGGACACAGCCATGTCAGAATAGGAATCCCTCTGGGAGCTTTTGGAGTGGGAGAGGCAATTCCCCAGAAAGAGGGCTATGAGCAGAAACAACTCCAAAGAAGTCCACCACCATAGCTAAAGCTACTATGAACCCTTGGAGTACTGAGCAAAACAACCTGCACACACATGGAATCATCCCAGATATTAATACATACATGCCTGCGTTGTACCACTCAGCCCTCTCTGCAACGGACTGGGTAGCCGCTGCCTTTGTACAGATGAGGAAATCAAGGCTTAGAGTCGTTGAGTAACTCTGCCCAAGATATGTAACAGATCAGAAGTGTAAGGATTGGGAATCCTTGGATCTCAATCCAAGGCTTCCTACACCCCCAACCCATGTTCTTGATCCCTCTGTTGTGTTATTTAAAGAACTCCCAGCCCTTGAGAGGCTTATGGTTCAGTGATTCTTTAATTTATTCAAAAAATATCTGTTGAGCACCTACTAAGTGCGAGCACTGTTCTGGGCACTGGGAGTAGAATGATGAATAGGGTATAATCCCTGCCTTCCAGAGGCTTATATGGCGTGATGGGGACAGAAGGTATGGATGGTAAACAGATGAACAGATTCTGCCACTGAGGAGTCACTCCTGGGAAGGTGGGAGGTAGTGTCAGAATTGCCTGGGCTTATTTTCCAAATCCAGCAAATTTCCTGTTTCCAAGAGATTCTAATATGTTCTTGCCTAAGGAACATGTGCACCTCCCTAAACACACATTCGGAATCACATTTTAAGGAGTTGCTGTTGTTTAGGGCAAAGTGTTCCATCCCATGGAAATGCACGGGGATGAAAAATTCAAGGCAGTGGCTTGTTGGGGCAGAGAGGAGAGGAGACTGGGGGTCTCCCGAATAGATCAGCAGTGCTTATCATTTTAAACTGGGTGTCATGCAGAGGAGAATTTCTTAGAGTTTCCCTATATTTTTCCAAAATAGTTCATAATAACTGTTTAAGGGCCCTATGCTGAGTATAGTGTTGAGTTTCCTCCAGGTGACTGCTTCTCAGCCCTCTCTGCTCCTCAGGTCACCCCCTTGGCTCCCATCTGGGGAACTCGGGTAAGATACAGGTGGCTGAGCTCTGTCGCTAGAGATTAGCGTTGGCATGAACAGGGTGCAGCCCAGGCAAGGGTGGCTTTTCAAAGTTTCTCGGGATCCTCATCTCCAACCTCCCAGAGCCTCAGTTTCCCTCTCTGTAAATAGAGATACGCGTCTCCATACCGCATACGATGGTTACGAGGCTTCATTAACGTAATGCATGGAAAGCCCGCAGCCCAGGAACCGCCATAGAGTAAAATCTAGGTAAATGTTAGCCATTATCACTATTATCTGCACACACACCCCATCTATGACAAACCCGACCAGGAGCCTGTCCTGCCCATCTTGACAGGGACAAGTCAAAACTCACCTCTGCCATGAGGCTTTCCCAGGCTCTTCCTCTTGATCAGATTCTGTTGGGACAAAGCACACAGTGCTGTGGGATCATGGACCTCCGAGATGACTTGCCACCTGGTCTATCTGGTATTGCTGTCATTTGTTTGTATATCTTTTTGGTCACTTATCGGCTCTCTTTCTACTGCCTGCAGTAGAAACAAGAGATATGTCCCCCAACTCCTCCCTCAAGGAAGGGCGTGATGCCCAGCCACGGGAGGTGCCCGACAGCCCATCGGCAGGGGTCGAGACAACTTCTCTATCATTTTCTGGTGACTTACACTCTCTAGATGCCTGATGGAAAATTGTATGGGAACTAACCAGGGAGCTGTCTTCTCTACCTTCTCTGGCTTCTGTATAAACAGGCAGCTTCCAACGCTCTTCTTCTAGAGAAGAGAAACTGCTAGAGAAACTACTACATAGTGACAACGGAGTAAAACGTTATTGTATGAAATTGGCTTTGCACTGATTCTATCCCTAAAGTGCTCCCCCACCCCCCCGCACTATCACTGAAATGGACACAAAGATTGCTTTGTCACACTGAGTGTTATTTAACAACAGCATTCGTAAGGTAGGTACCCGTTCCTCTTAACATTCAAGCTGGTACAGCCCCTCTGGAAAACAGTATGGAGGTTCCTTGAGATGTTAAGAATAGAGCAACCCCACGACCTAGCAATTGCACTACTAAGTATTTACCCCCAAGATACAGATGTAGTGAAAAGAAAGGGGACATGCACCCCAGTGTTCATAGCAGCAATGTCCACAATAGCCAAACTGTGGAAGGAGCTGAGATGCCCTTCAACAGATGAATGGATAAAGAAGATGTGGTCCATATATACAATGGAAGATTATTCAGCCATCAGAAACGATGAATACCCACCATTTGCATCGACGTGGTTGGAACTGGAGGGGATTATGTTAAGTGAAGGAGGTCAAGCAGAGAAAGACAATTATCATATGGTTTCACTCATATGTGGAACATAAGCAATAGCATGGAGGACCATAGGGAAAGGGAGGGAAATCCAAAGGGGGAGAAATCAGAGAAGGAGATGAACCATTAGAGACCATGGACCCCGAGAAACAATGTGGGGGTTTCAGAGGGGAGGAGGGAGGGGGAGGGGGTAACAGGGTGATGGGTATTGAGGAGGGCACCTGCTGTGATGAGCACTGGGTGTTATACTTCACTAACGAATAACTGAACACTAAAAGCAAAACAAAACCAAAAAAAGCATTTCACAGCTCAAATGCAGTCCCTCCCAAGAACTTTTTAAGCCTAGAAAGAATTGAGTTACAAGCAAATAAAGAGAAAGTTCTTAAACTGTAGGGAAAGAGAGAGACATCTTCACATCCACCTCCCCATTTCCTCTTCTCTTAGATCTCTTTGTGAATTTTGTTACATCATCTGGTTATGACTTGTCTTCAAGTCACACAGGAGGAGCCTGCCTGACACACAGGAGGCTCATGACTTGTGGTTGTGATGGTCTTTGGAACGCTTCTGCCAGCTGTAATTGGGATGCTGGAGCTGGCGGGGGAGGGGGGGTGGATGATGGGAAGTGATGACTTCACAAAGGAACTAAAGCTTTTCTCACCTCCCCTGCAGTGCAGTGTATCCGATTATGCACATAATCAAACACACTCCTATGGAAGGCAATTCTCTCATGAACACGGGAAGGTGTGTCATTATAACCAAAGCCACGAAGCTCTGTGGCTACACGCCATGGGCAGAGGATGGGCATTGCTTTAGATCCTCGGCAGGTAGAAGCCCCTTCTACATGTGCCATTGAGCAATAGCTTGCAGCCTATCTCTCTCTCTCATTGATCTTTTATTGATTCCCCAGCCCTTTCTTACAAACAGCACTAACCCACCTACACCCTGCAGTTACACAGTAAAAATAATAACAAGATAATAAAAATCATTTTTAGGAAGAGTTCACAGTTATAAAACCATCTGATGCCGCTTCTACTGATATGGGCTAAGAAGATTAACGCCCTCGTCCTACTCCTGCATTGCCCTATTTTTGTACTCTACCTCTGAGGATCTTCCTTGATAGCCTCAACTAGCCCTCTCCTTGCAATAAGCCCCGTGCTCTCCCATGACCACTCCGGTGCAGATAAGAGGTGTGCTACCCAGTTTCCTCTTCCGGGAAGGACTTGCTTCCCAGCCTCGGGGAGTGCAGGAGACAGGACAGCTATGACTCTCAGCTCCTTCCGGGTCCGCCTGCGTCTCAGAGAAGCACCTTGAATGAGCTCAGGCCTTTCGTGGGGCTTCCTCCGTCTGATGCTTAGCAAGGCAGTGGTATAAATGCCTGGCCATTTCTGCCCAGTATAGATAACTCTGAGAGTCAGTGTTCACCCCAGAGTCATTGTCAGTCACGCTATGGTGAGGCCCAAGGTCAAATGCTCCCTTTCTAATCCTACTTTCTCCACCCCCCTCCAGCCCCCCCGCATCCCTCCATCCTTTCACCAGTGCCGATCCTTAATAAACATCTTGTGTATGCTTCCCCCATCACAGCACATTAGTCTTTCGCTAGCCATGTAAACTACCACCCGGAGGCAGTGCTCGCACCAGCGAAGACTTCTGAATTCTACCAAATAAGAACAAACAACTCTTATTAAGAAAATTAATCACCAGTCCAACTCTGCTAGGGTCACTTGCACCAAACCAATCTACCTGCCAAGAAGACTGATCAAAGCTGGGGAGAAACAAACTATTTGAAGGCATCAGAGAAAAATCAAGGTAAGTAGGATTTGAGGATCCGAAATCTTGGAGAAATGGGAAGCACATATCGAGGTGATCCAGACTTTCCTCTGCTGCTCTTTCCTGTAAGAGCATTTGCCAGTTCACATCGGAGGGCATAAAGGCAGAGACCCGAGCAATGACCTAGAGCATTTGACAGCCCCACGGTATTGGGAAGATAGAAGCCGGAATCCAAGGATACCAAGGTGGTATAACTATGGCTCAAGAAATCAAGATCCTAGAGAAAAGAGAACCTCACCAAAATAAGCCTAAAAGTCTGTCTCAGGGTGCCTGGGTGGCTCAGTGGGTTAAAGCCTCTGCCTTTAGCTCGGGTTGTGATCTCAAGGTCCTGGAATCGAGCCCCGCATCGGGCTCTCCACTCAGTGGGGAGCCTGCTTCCCCCTCTCTCTCTGCCTGCCTCTCTGCCTACTTGTGATCTCTCTCTCTCTGTCAAATAAATAAATAAAATCTTTAAAAAAAAAAAGTTTGTGTCGCTTTTGCTCTTGAAATATGTGTTGAACCCTAGGCAGCCCTGAGTGGTGGGCTGGGGAACCAAGGAAAATGGCTGCTAAATGGCTACAGATGTAAATAAATAAATATATAATATTTAAAAATATATATATAATTTTTTTAAAAATTATATTTTATAATTTTCCGTTGTATGAAGTGGAAACACTAGAATTAGAATACAGGCCCACCAAGGAGGAGTAGCCTCAATTACACACCAGACTTTTAGTCGATATACCAAAAGAAGAAACCAAAAATTATGCAGCCCAGAGAGAGTCCACATGAAACCTACAATTGCCTTGAAGCATCTCAATATGTGACTGAATCAAGAGAGTATGCCTTTAGTCTAATTGCTGGGAAAGAACGAGAGAGAGAGGAAGAGAGGGAGGAAGGAAAGGGGGAAAAAGGAAGGAAGAGAGGAAGGGAGGAAGGAAGGAAAAAGAAAGGGCGGGAGAAAGGAAGAAATTTTCTCCAGAGATAGGTAACATCATCAAGACCCTTAGAATTTTTCAAATAAAATGTCCAACATTTAATCAAAAATTATGAAATACGTCAGGAGATAGGACCAAATAATTGAAAATCTAGAGTAAAAAATAGAAAACAGATACACTCACAGACAATCCAGATATTTGAGTTATTAGACACAGAACTTATAATGAATGTGATTAGTGTGTTCAAGAAAATATATAAGATGGAAATTTCACCAATGAATCACTTTTAAAGGAATCAAATGTAACTTACAACAGAAAAAACTGTAATTACAGATATCATGGACTAAAGAAATGGATTTAACGGCTGAGTAGCACCAACAGAAGATAAGATTATTCAACTGAAAGATTAGCAGAAAATATAGAGATGGGCATACAGAGGGGGAGAAATTATAAATAACCCATGGGTCAAAGCAGTAATCGAAATGAAAATCAGAAAACATTTTAAAATGAAAGACAATAAAATACATCATCAGAACTTGTAAAATACAACTCAAGCGTATTCAGGGGGAAACTTCTAGTTTAAATACACATTCTAGAAAATAATGGAGGCTGAAAAGCGTTTATATAAGCATCCAGCTCAAGAAGCTAGAAAAATAACAAATTAAGCACAAGGAGAGTACAAGGGAGAAAATATAAACAAATTGGACAAACTAACTTAAAACCATAATTTAGCAAAAGTGACACAAGGATTTAAACATCTGAATAGTCTACAACTATTTAATAAATTGAATTTATGATTAAAAACTTACAAAGAAAGTTCCAGGCCCAGATAATTTTATCAGTTAATTTTTCCAAACATTTAAGAAAGAGATAACACCAATCTTATACCAACATTTCCAAGCTCATTCTATCAAACCAGCACAATTTTTGATAGTAAAACCAGATAAGCATATCATTAAGAAAAAAAAATGCAAGCCAATACCTCTAATAAACATAAACTTGAAAGCCTTTTTAAAAATGTTTACTCAGCAAAAACACAGACAAATCAAATCCAGCAATATCTGAGCAAGGAAAATACATCACAAATAACTTATTTTAACCAAAGAATAAAATGTGGATTTGAATTTGAACACCAATCAATGTAACTTATCACATTGACAAAAAAAATAAACACCGAAATATGTAATCATCTCAATAGATACCAAAAAAAAGCATTCAAAAATATCCAGTCCCGTTTGTCATTTCAAAAAGCATGCTACAAATACTTTTTTTAATCAAGCAGGAAATTAAAAGGGAAATTTCTTAATATGGTAACAGGTATCTACTTCCAAAAAAACCTATCATGCATCATACTTGTAATGGTGAAATACTGAACATTTTACCTTGGGATGAGGAACAAGGTGGATGTCGATTATCACTACTACTGCGCAACAGTAAATTCCTCGAGGTCCTCACTAGTATTATAAGGTAAGAAAAAGAAATATACAATATGAATATTTAAAAGGAAGATATTAAACTGTCATTATTCACAGATACATAATTGGTTACATATAAATTCCAAAAATAATCTACAGATATTGAATTACAAGAGCCCTCAAACAACCAAAAGAATTCTGAGAATGAAGAACAAATCTGGACTGGGAAGGGGGGAATGGAAGGTTGGGGTAGTTGGGTGATGGACATTAAGGAGGGCATGTGATATATTGAGCACCGGGTATCATACAAGACTGATGAATCACAGACCTGTACCTCTGAAACCAATAATACATTATATGTTAATTAACTGAATTTAAATTTAAAAAATAAAATAAAATGCTTGAAAAGAAACAAACAAAAAAGAACAAATCTGGAATAGCACCCTCCCTGATTTCAAGCTATACTACAAAGCTGCAGTAATCAAAACAGCATGATATTGGCACAAAACACACATAGATCAATGGAACTGCACAGAGAGCCCACAGATAAAGCCATGTATATATGGTCAATTAATTTTCAACAAAAGAGACAAGAATATACATGGGGAAAACAGTCTCTTCAAGAAATGGTGTTGGGAAAACTGGACAGCTATATGCAAAAGAATGAACGTGGACCACTATCTTATACCATATTACAAAAATTAACTCAAAATGTATTGAAAACTTGAACATAAGACCTAAAGCCATATTAATCCTAGAAGAAAACATAGGCAGTAAGCTCCTCGACATCAGTAATGTTCTTTTAGATCGGACTCCAAAGGCAAGGGAAATGAAAGCAAAAATAAACAAATGGGACTAAATCAAACTAAAAGCTTCTGCACAGCAAAGGAAACCATACGACAATGAAAAGGCAACTTACTGAGTGGGAGAAGATATTTACAAATCATATATCCAATAAGCAGCTAACATCCAAAATATTTAGAGAACTCGTATACAACTTAATAATAACCACCACCACAACAAAATAAGCAATCTGATTTAAAAATGGGCAAAGATAGACATTACTAGACACTTTTTCCAAAGAAAATATACGCATGGCCAGCAGGTACATGAAAAGATACACAACATCACTAATCTTCAGGGAAATGAAAATCAAAATCACAATGAGGTTTCACTTCACACCTGTCAGAATGGCCGGTATCAAAAAAACAAGAAATAACAAGTGTTGGTAAGGATGTGGGAAAAAGAGAACCCTCATGCATTGGTGGGAATGTAAATTGGTGCAACCACAATACAGAGATTCCTCAAAAAAGTAAACATAGAACTACAATATAATCTAGCAATTCCACTACTATCTACCCAAAGAAACTGAAAACACTAATTCAAAAAGATATATGTATCCCTATGTTCATGCAGCATTATTTATCAATTGTCCATTAATAGATGAATGGATAAAGATGTGGTACTTAAGTACAATGAAATACTACTCAGCCACAAAAAAGAATGACCTTGCCATTTGCAACAACATAGATGGACCTTGAGAGTATTACCCTAAGTGAAATACTTCAGACAGACAAATACTGCCTAATTTTACTTACATGTGTAATCTAAAAAATAAAACAAATGAACAAACAAAACTTAACAGAATCTAGACCGATAGACACAGAGAAGAGATCAGTGGTTGCCAGAGGGCTGGAGAGGTGGAGGGGGAATGGGGAGGGAGATTGGAAATGGTAAAAGGGATCAAGACATACAAACTTCCAGTTACAAAATAATTAAGTCATGGGGATGCAATGTACTGCATGGGGAATATAGTCAATAATATCATATTAACTTTGTATGGTGACAGATGGTAACTAGACTTATTGCAGTGATCATTTCACAATGTATACAAATGTCAAATTACTATGTTGTACACCTGAAACTAATATAGTATGTCAGTTATACCTCAATTAAAATTTTTTTCAAATAAATAATTGATTTTATCAAGGTCATTGATAAAAGATCAATATATAAAATGGATTGCACTTCCTATATTAGAAACAAAAGAGAAGAAAATAGAATTTTAATGTGATGCCATTTGTAAATATGACTAACTAAAACATCAAATGCTTAGGACTAAGTCTAATGAAAGCTATCTAACATTTTTACCCAGAAAACTATGAAACACTGTTACAGAGAGTACCCCTATTACTAGTCACAGATGGGAAGCATGTAAGTTTTCAAGATGTCAATTCTCCCTCAATTGATGTATAGACTCAAGGCAATTCTAATCAATACCCCAGCAGGTTTTTTTGTGGCAATTGATACTGTTTCTAAAACTTGAGTAGAAATGCAAAGGTCAAGAATAACCAACAAAAGTGGAAAGAAAGGGGTAAAAGGGAATATTCTGGGCAGCTGATAAGGTTCTGCCTCTTCTGTGTGTGGTGGTTACACAGGTTATGTTCACAATGTAAAAAAAATATCATCTTGCATAATTATGAATTATGTACATGTGTTGTACTTGAATTAAATATATGTATGTATACATGTACTTGAATTTAAAAGTTTATTTTAAAATTATCACTTAAAAAATTAATCGAAAAATGTAAAAGAAGGAATCAACGACCTAAGGACCTGCATCGAGTTATGGGTGGGAGATAATCAACCATAAGCACCCGTCCGGACTCGCCAGCACCAGCCGGCTCTCTCCACCTGTCATCTTTCCAGATCGGATAATAAATATTTTCACCAGAAGAAAGCAATAATTGCAGCCACACAATTTTTGACTTGAGATTTTCCTGCTTCTGCTCCTAATTTAACTGAAACGTTCTCCTCACCCTTCCCTGACTCTCTGACCCCCACCATTTCTGTGTCCATTTCACTCCACTGGAACAACAGAGAAAAGCAGATTCAGGTAGAACGCAGAGGCAATTATAAAATAGATACTCGTAAAGGCATTGCTGCCATTTGTGCCACTTGAAATATTAGCCCTTATGAGTTTTCTCACTGAATTAGTGCCATATAATGTGTGCATATGGCCAAGGGGAAAATATAAAATTGATCAACGAGAACAGGAAAATTACTCCGGAGAATCTTTGTGGCTTTGTGAATTGTTGCTTGACATTGTGGTTTTACCAGATATAATGGCATGATTCACAATTTACAACAGGGCTTGGGGGATGCAGATACAAACATTTTTACTTAAAATACCAGGAGCAGATGGGGAAAAAAAATACAGACTGGACTTGGTCCAGATGCTGAGGATGTTGCACATATTCTGACTCCCACGTGAAGGCATAAATAACACCAATTCCTCATCGTCCACAGAAAGGTGCGAGAGTCCTTGCAAAGGTAATCCAAACAGTAGATAAATAGGAAATAATTCCTGTATGTTAAATTATTTTGAAGTCTATGTGCTGTGGTCTGTGGTTCTGCTTGCTTTTTCTTATGGGGATATCTGATGTCCTAGCTATTCATGATATCGCACACAAAATTATGAAATTGCACCACGAAGACAAAATTCCAGAAGAGTGGGGGAGCTAAGAACTACCCCATTTTTCAGCTCTGTCCCAACATGCAATTCTTCCCAGCCACACATTGCATGCTGCAAATGGGCAATTTCACCTTTCAGACTGATAAATAAGAATCATGGCTAAGAGAATAGATCTCAAAAGTCCTCCTCACAAGAAAAAAAAAAAATTGTAACTATGTATGTATGGATTGAAAGAGATGTGGTACCTATGTGGTCCCTATGTATAGGGACAGATGTTAACTAGACTTATTGTGGTAATCATTTTGCAATACATACAAGTATGGAATCATTATGTTGTACACCTGAAACTAATATAATGTTATATGTCAATTATACCTCAATTAAAAAAAAAATTGTGTGAGACTATAACGATCCCCAGACCTGGATCCTAGTATCAGGGCTTCCTCCAAGTAGCTCCGGGACATTTGACTAGACTCTTACTGGATCGAGATCTTGATTTCCCGATCAATAAACCTGATGGGAGCTGATCAGATGGTTGCTAAGGCCAGTCTGACTCTGAGCACCCTGTGGTCAGTTTCGGCAGCCCTTTCCTTTCTCTCAGACCACGATCTATCTTTTCTAGTCCCACTGGCCTCAAAATCATTGCTTTCATTTTGAAAATTTCAATCTTCCAGTTCCTGTGGAACTCCAATTCAGGAGCAGATGGCAACGGTTATAAAAGCAATAAAGAAATTAAGTAAGCAACAGAGATGTTAACTAAGAGATGAAAGCAAGATTTGCCAGAGATAAACTGTAACATAATCTACTTATAATCAATAGAAAGTTGGCTGTATTTCCAATTATCCTGGTATCAGGAAGACGCTCATCTCCTCTGAGGAAAGAGCCAGAGGAAATGGGGTAGAATGCATTAGGAGGGACAGTGGTTAGAGATAGGGAAGAACTTCCAGGGAGTTGCTCAAACCGGAACACGTTTTAAGAGTTACCATGTGAGTTGCCTGCCCCACATGTCAGGTTTTTCCCACATGTATGTTGGCAGGGAACAGGTGATGAGGTGATGATAACCAAATTCTCAAAAGAATTATACTTTAAAAAAAAAAAAATGAGTCACATGACATTTTTCGATAAAAAGGTAGGGAGAGAAAAGGCAGTGTGAAAAACAGTGGATGGGATGTCTCCACTCCTAAAAGGTTAGGAATTGCCAAACTGTGGAACCTCCGTCCCCGAGGGAGTCCTTTGAGGATAGTCCCCCCGCTCCCAGGTCAGCCTCTAGAGAACAGTGGGGATGCTTGGAGGCAAGTAAAAAAAACCATGTCGTCACCAAGCCAATGATTCTCCTCTGGGGACAAAATGAGAGCATGTTCCTGGCAGCCTATTCCACAGGTTGCTGACTCTCTCATAACGTGGTTTGTTAGAAGGTAGTGTGTTCTCTGCTCTCCTGCGCTCACTCCCTGAGCCACACACAGCTCACTTCTCAGCCGGGTCCCGGGGTCTGTGGCAGGCATTGACTTCTCAGGGGACAAGCCCTGACAAGATGGCTCGAGGATGCCGCGAGTGTTGTTGGGGAGCTAATGAGAGCACCTTTTCCCTTAGCTCTGTCCCTGGGTGTGGCTTGAGGGATGTTTAGCATCCCAGACTTGCAGGGAAGAGTAAGAAAATGATAACAGAGGCTAACAAATTGTGTGAGTTTCGCCAAAGAGAAATTAAGTTGATCACAAGGTAAACTAATCTTAGCAGATTTCATAACTAACGTCAAAACATCTGGGAAGCCCTGCTCTGGGCACAAGGAAGATTTCTTGCCCTCATTCTTTCCTGTGTAACTTAGACAAATTACTTAACCTCTCTGGTCTCCATTTCTACCAGAACCTTTTCTCACCAAGTATTGAGGTATTGTACAAAAATGCATGTAATACAAAAGGATATCAGAAATATTGGCACGAGTGAGAGCAAAGGAAAAATACGATTAAAAACATATAAAAAATAATAAAGTTTTAGGGGTATTCACACACAGAACATGGCATCTAGTCTTATTAAGCCAATGCAGAGAGGCTAAAATTTGGCCTTTGAGCTTCCTAGCAGCCAAAGCAAAGAGGAAAAAATGATCAGTTATAAAATACTGTACATACAAAAGGCTATATATATAGTGCATAGGAAGCAAATCCTTTTCTTAAACAGATACCTGGAAAGAATTTTTAGAAGATCCTAAGACTCTATATGACACAGTGACAGCGTCTTTCACAAAATTCTTCAACCCTAAGAGATTCATGTGGCTCTTAAGTTCCCCAATTTCCTACACACAGAATAGGAAAGATACCACAGATTGACCAAACTCTTTCCATGGGAAATTGTGAAGTTCAGCAGAACTGACAGCTAAAAGCCTGAGCACGAGAAATGGGAGTAGTCAGGCTGAGGTAGGCTTATGAATGAATGTGTCACGACCACCATGGAAAACCTTGGCCAGCTGGATGAGGCATTTAGCAAGACCAGATAAATCTTCACACTCGGTCTCTTACTTGTGTAAGGAACAAACTTATCTTTTATTTCCCACTCAAGACTCCACTAAGCAAGGACTCTGACCAATATAAATATTATCTACAGGGCCTCTCACCATAACTCACACATAGTAGGTCTTTAAAAATACGTTCCCAGGTGATACAATGCATCTGTAAATTTCTGTTCTCACCCCCAATTACTTCAGGATTAGCTATCAGTGAGTCTTCAAAATCAAATCATAATTAAACAAAAAAATACACAAAAGCAAAATTCATCACTGTGTCAGGCTCAAAAGACTCCATTTTTATATGCTAACCTCTGTTACTTAATGTCTAAATCAACCAACTGTTAGATGATGAATGTCAGTATTGACCCAGGCACAGTTTACTGACTTTTTCAAGAGATATTAAGTTATTAGACATTCTTAGCCAGACCAGTTGGTCTCACATGTGACCAGGTGGTCTCAAGATTTTGAGCTGGAACCCTTCGTTCAAGTGAAATTCTCCTAGAAGGATATACAAAAAAGAGCTGAGCTACTATAGTTGCTGGGGGCAGGGAGCCCCAACCACTCATTGCAGTTGGCATTAAAATTGGCCCCACCTGGTCTCCCAAACACACCCACAGACCAACCACCCCGGTCCTTGAGGACACGAGCTGGCCCAGCCTCCTCTTCCAGGTCAGGGAGCAGGGGGAAAGGAGGCACGCATTCCACAACTTGCCCAAGGTCACACAATCCCCAGACCTACAGCCCCGGAATGGAACGATGAGGTGTGCGGAACGTGATACCAGACAAAAGTGAACGTGAGCCAGAAGAAACCACAAATTAGAGATGTCACTGTGCTGCTCAGCCTCCACGCACATACCAGGAGGTCCCAGGTCCCTCCCTGGTGTCTTCATCCTCAGGTTAGCCATGGCAGGGGTGCAAAGGGGACATCTTCACAGGGAAAAGGGGGAAATCCAACGCCTGAAGAAGAAAAGGAACAGAAAGAGAAGTGGAAGGAACACTCTGCTCCGGCCTTGGGGGAATCTGTATTCCCTCTGAGGACACCCTGTCGAGCCAGGCGACATTCCTCCCTCAAGGGGCCTCGGGAAGCCTCCTCCTTGCCCTCATACTGGTCACCATCCTTCCTCCTCCCCGCGGCCACCGGTGACTGCGATCCTGAACAAACCCCCCAAACTCCAACTAATTAAAGACAAATAATTAAACACATTCAGGAGGGGGAAGGTTGGCAGAGCCCCCCTGTATTGTGTGACCACCTTGGCACCGAAATGGTTAGAGACTATATCCCTCCACGTTGCCTCCTCTCATTGTGGTGGAGTGCTCTTGAGAACGTTATTAGCTGGGTGTGCGCCTTGCCGTTTTTCCACACGAGGCAGATGGGTAATTACGAAGCTAATAGTCTGATTGAGAGAAATCAGATGCAGTGGTTTGCCCAATTAGATGATACATTAGCTTCCTTCTTTGTAAGCAGCTAATGTGTGAAGCAAAGTGGTATTTTCGAGGGTCAGAATCCTTAAACAAGTGCCGAGTTGCAGATTATTGTATCTCTCTTTTTTTTTCTAATGGAGGAAAAGTGCTAAGTCTTCATTACTAAAAGCATAGAAAATGCAAATCAGCTTCTGAAACAAAAGAGAGAAGGGACAGGCGAGAATATTTGGTGTCCGATGTGTCAACCTACAACATCAATTACATTGAAATGCAATGCATGGCAGCCTAATCAAGGATAGTATAATTGTAATAATTGCGTGCTTTTGTTGGAGAGCTGCTGCTGTTGTTATTTGTCAACCATTTGTTCCTCTCTATTGTTGAGGGGGGGAAAGATTTTTTTTTTAATGTAACTGAGAGATTGTGTAGGTAATGGGTGAGCGGGCGGCCATCCTCAGAATGTGTATGAGGGGTCTTGCTTCCCTGCTACATGGCGGCTCCTGTGGTCCGTCCGAGTGAGTTGCTGGGACGGTGATGTGAGCTGGGAGCACCAAGGGACAAAGTGGCTGGCCATGCCAGAGTGGGCTGCAGCCTGTGTCCATGTCCCCAGTGTCCTGGGGCAGAGGCAAGCAAGCGATGGGCCTGAGGAGGCTGGGAGGAAAGGGGTGCTGTGGAAAAAGCCTCCTCACACCACATCCTTCCCGTCCTCTGTAGCAAACACTGAGTTTTCCACCTCCTCTTGCTTCTTTAAGTTGGGGCCTCGAGAAGGACGTGCTTTGTCTTCATAAAGGATCACCGCCTGCGAAACCCCCAGTGGGGAATCCTGGTTAAGACACCAACAATGTGGAAGGTGCAGGAGCTCGTACATTAGCCCAGAAGGGAGCACAAGGACTGACGCTAGACCCCACTTGGTCCCTCACTGGCCCGGCGAGCCCAGGTTCTCCAAGGCCTCCTCGTCCCCCACGAAGTGCAGGTTTGAGAATCGAGAATCGTCCTGAGCAGGGCCCGCCCTATGGGGAGACTCCGAACCGGGATTATCAGCCTTGGGCAGAGAGAAAGGCACTCTGAGCGCTTCTGTCATAAAAACAGATTTCTTCTCCTCTCTCTGCCCCCCGGCCCTCACTTTTTCTTCATGCGTACGGATGTTTCCGAAAATGTACTTCTAGTGGAGAGAGAAGAGAAAAAGTCGGCGTAATGGGCAGCTCCAGGAAGCAAAAGGAAAGAAAACACAAAACAAAACAAGGATGTTCGTGGAAAGCCCAAGTTGAGCAGGAAAATTCTTCTTAGGAGCAGCTCTCAGCATTCAGATCAGATAAGAGGTTTATTTTTCTCACTTCAATTGGTCTTGCCAATAGGTTGAAACAGAGGCACAATGGAAATGGGCTAAAACATTTAACAGAGCTGTTAAATCTCATTCTCCACAGCTAAAAAAGAACAATCCCGGACCGTCTTTACCGAGGGGAGGCTTCGTGGGCTGTAGGAGGCTTTGCGTGTATCCCTGACAATCCTGTACATACTCCAAAACTCACACTAATTAAAAGCAAATAATCAAATACATTCAATTTGAAAAGTTGGCAAACTCGCGTGTATTATTGCGTTAGCACCTTGGCATGGAAACGCTCACATCGCGCTAATCTCGTTGTGCAGAAGAGCTCTTGAGCTTGCTATTCACCCAGCCCGTGCCCCCGCCTCCCCTCTGCTCCCCTTTGGGCTGCTTCCCCAGCCCCCAGCCCCCTGGGGCTCCCCGAGCAGCTCCCCCACTTTTAACAGCAATTGGGGCCTCCACAAGGGCCTTTGCTTTCATTTCCATCTGACCGAGAGGTCTGAGATGGAAAAGATGTCCTTCCTCTCTCTGGACTCTATTTATTTAGAGAGAGAAGGCCAGCGAGAGATGGGTTTTTAAATAAAGTTTAGAGCAGTAAGCCTTGGCTAAGCCCTCCTCGGTTGCCATCCTCCTGCCCATCCCCCACTCTACCCCCATGCCACCCTCCTGGGGACTCTCCTTGTCAATCTGGTGGCCAAATCTGAGCGACGTGCTGACAACAGAAGAAGAATCCTCCAGATCTGATGCTGCTGCCCCTGGGATTTGAGTTTCTTGGGGGCTGGTTGAGGGATGAGAGGAGGGAGTTGCCCAGAGAAATGCAAAACTCCTGCCATCAAGAATGGGGGCGAGATGAGCTCAGACCAGCCAGAATTTTTCTGGCAGATCCGCTACCTGAGGCACATTTGTCTTTCATCCTGGGCCACTGCCAATCACAGCCTCCCAGTAACCAGGGCTAGGAGGAAGATGGGCAGCTTGTCCTCAGCTCTGAACAAAAGAAAAACAAATAAAGTCACATTCAGCTGCATGACATTCATGTCAGATGGAAAAGGAGCGGCTCACACGGGCAGCGTGAAGCTGGTTGCAGGAGGCAAAGCGAGGCTGCCCGAATCAGGAGCCGGGTCCGGAGAGCTCCTAGGAGTAGATGCCTGAAGACACCATACGGTTTCCTTGCCGATGAGACTCCTGATTTGTCTGCGGCTGAGGCCTAGAAGCGGCCCTCTGCAAGTCCCAAATTCCAGACCACTTTCCAGTATGTCTCACAGCACAACCTAAGGGTACCTAAGGGTACCAACCAAGAGCACAAGACCTATTGGTATCTTCATTACTTCGGAAACAATACTTCGAGAAAAGCATTAGGCAAGCGTCTTGGTTGAATCCTTACTGTTGCAGCACCGACCCAGAACAAAGATGCATCAGATGGTTCTTGTGAAATCCGGCCATACCCTTCTCCCCTCCTGGTCTGGCCCGCGGCTTCATCTGCGTCCTCTCACTCTTAAAACGACCCTCTTTCTTTGCCGGGTTTCTGTTCCTTGCTTCATTCACTTCTCAGTTACTCGTTCAATCATTCATTCCTCGATACAGTTGGTCAACAAATACGTGTTAAGTAAGAGGTTCTATTGGTACTATAATCGACCCTGAGAATACAGAAGTGAATGGGGTTGGATCCACTAATTCCCCTTCTGGGTAGGTGCCAAAAAGAATTGCAAGCAGAGTTCATGTTCATAGCAGCCCATGTTCATAGCAGCACTATTCATGGCAGCCGGAAGACGGAAACACCCGCCAAGTCCATCGAAGGATGAATGGATAAATGTGGGCTGTACATACAATGGACTATCACCCAGCCTTAAAAAGGAAGGCAATTCTGATATATGCTGTAACAAGGATGAACCTTGAAAACACGATGCCAAGTGAAAGAAGCCAGACACAAATGGACAAATAATATATGATTCCACTTACCTGAGGAAATCTAAAGTAGTTACTTTACTGAAGTAAATTACTAACTTGTAATTAATACAAATTAATTTAGTAATTCATTACTAAAGTAGTGAAATTCACAAACACAGGGGCTGGCAGGGAGTGGGAAACGGAGAGTTGGTGCTTAATGAGTTCAGAGTTTCAGTCTGGGACGATGAAAACATTCTGGATATGGATGGTGGTGACGGTTACATGAGGATGGTGGGTATATTCAATGCCGCCAAACTGTACACTTAAAAAATAGTGAAAATGTTCAAATCAATGTTATATATATTTTACTCCCATAAAAAAAAAAATACAAAAGAAAAATGAATAAGGTGAGTCACAGTCCTCAAGGAACTCGGAGTCTAGCAAGGGAGGAAGACAGGTTAAAAATATATACATAGGAAGTGCAATACGGTGAGGCGAGTACCATAACTGCACATGGCAGGAAGCCAAAGGGGGCTCTGCGGGGAGGGGACTCCAGAATCTGCAGACATGGCTGTCGAGCCGTCTCTAGATTGGATCGTCTGAGCCTCAGTGTCCTCGTCGGCAAATGGCGAGAGTCACTTCCCCCTTTGTTGCAGCTTCCATCGTCCAGCATTTACCCTGTATCAGGCACCACAGCAAGCCCTTCAGTTCATCCAACCTCCCATCTGACCAATAAAGTAGAAATTTTACTACCAATTTCCAAAGAAGAACCAAGGTTAAGAAACTGATGGACTTCCACAGCCGTGTAGCCGTGTAGAACATGGGAGCGTCAGGGTTTGAACACAGGTCTTTATGAATTTCTAGGCCATATGTTTCTCATTAGGCTAATAGTTGGCAGACTATGAAGTCTCATTCCAATGTAAGGGACAGCTAACTCAGAAAAACAGGTCTGGGGAAGAGAGGGGCTATGAGGGTCTCATTGTGTCCCCCAAAAAGATATGTGGAGTCCTAACCCCCAGTACTTCAAAATGCGACCTTCTTTAGAGATAGCTTCCTTACAGAGGTAATCAAGTTAAGATAGGATATTAGGGTGCGCCCCAATCCAATATGACTGGGGTCCTTATAAAAAGTGGAAATTTGGACAAGACACACACACACACATACACACATAGCGAGAACACTAGGTGAAGACTGGAGTTATGCTCCACATGCCCAGGAACTACCAGGAGCTGGGGAGAGACATGCAACACATCCTTCCCTAGCACCTTCAGAGGGGATAGAGCCCTACTGACACCTTGACCTTGAACTTCTAGCCTCCAGAACTACTAAAGGATAAATGTTTTCCTAAGCCACTCAGTTTCTGGTACTTGGTGACAGCAGTCTCAGCAAATGAAACAGGAGCCAACCCAGGAAAATTGGGAAGGTGTCTCTTTTGAGGTTTTATAGAAAACTCACCTAGGGACCCTGGAATGCCTAGCAGCCCTCGGGAGAAGGGGGACAGGGAGCAGAGAACTAGGATGCCCATTTTCCTCTCTTGCTATTCCCTGCTCCCCTCACCCATCAGAGACTGCCCTCTTTTTTTTTTTTTTTTTAAGATTTATTTATTTATTTCAGAGAGAGAGAGAGCACGATGGGGAGGGGCAGAGGGAGAGAGTCCTCAAGCAGACTCCCCGCTAATGCGGGGCTGGATCCCAGAACCCTGAGATCATAACCTGAGCCGAAACCAAGAGTCGGATGCTCAACTGACGAGCCACCCAGGTGCCCCTCGAGACAGCCCTCTTTAAGAACATGATCTGTGATGTTTTGCTTTTACTTTTATTTTCGTCGCGTTGGTAAGCACTGTTGGAACTTCACCAGCCATCCTCGCTGCTATTTCGCAGTGTAGGACTGCTTCCCTTGGGAATTACAGGGGCAAGAGCACCAGGGCTGCAGAGCAAAGGTTTTGCACCAGGTCCTGTGCCCCACAGAGCAGCCCAGGCTGACCACCGTCTCCCACTTTTTTCTTTTGGGGACCTAGAACTCTAACCCAAAAGCCAAATGCTGTCTGAGAAAAACAGGACAGCTCTGGAGCAGGGGCAGAGCTGCCGGCCTAAACTGGTCTGGAAGCCAAGGCAAGCGGGAAGCCTCGTCCCCTCTTCCAATCCCCCATCCAGCGGCGAGATTAAGCAGAGGGCTTTGCAAAGGAGCTCCAGGAAAATACTAATAAATTGAAGAGCAATCGACAAGGCACTCAGGCTCCCTCCCTGAGCTCCACCTAGCCCCCTAAATTTGTGTCAAATCTTCTCTTTTGTCCCCCTCAACTAAGCCCATGCACGAATGGAAATGTTTTTGTGCATTAAAGAAAATCAATGACATCTCAAAAACAATTTCAAGCTCCTCTTCCTCCCACAGGGTGGCAAAGTCAGACCCTGCAGTGCTGTACAAGGGTCCCAAGGAGAGCCAAACCCATGTGGGTGGCAGAGTTCCACTAGAACAAAGTCATAGACGCTCACTTCTCTCCTAACACCGGCCACCATTCCATAAAGCTAGCTAGCCTAGGAAAATGCTCACTCTCTTCCCATAGTCCTTAAGTTTCAGTCCTCGGTTGATATCTGTGCAGTTTTTCTCCCTAACATGGGGCATCTCTGGATGCAACGAGATGTGAGCCGTAAGGCAAGGGAGGGAGGGAGCAGGCTAATGGAAACTGCACAAGATTTAGGGTCAGTAGATCTGGATTTGAACATCTGCTCTGCCACTAACTAGCTGTGCAACTTTATGCCAGTCAGTTAACCTCTCTGAGTCTCAGGTTCCTCCTCTTTCAAGTCCAGATGATCACACAGATCTTCCTGGTTATCCTAAGTAGAAAAAGAGATTTTAAAATATAGGCACTAGTACACAGTAAGTGCTCACTAAATGGCTGAATACTGCTATCATTTTTATCACTAAGGAAGGAGTTAAGGCCAAACAAGGTGCCCACTGACCGCGCCCCAGCCGCACCCAGGCAGATAAAGCAGGCAGTGTGAATGAAGACTGTGGGGTTGGCTGAGGGAGAGCCCTCAGGAGCACCTGCAGGAAGGGTGCCACCTTTGGAGGTGACGGACAGCCAGACTTGGCCTCCAGTAGACAAATGAAGAGATTTATTCTTAGCAACTAAAATAGGCAAACGGGTGCAGTCAGGCCAGGAAGAAGTGGGGGGGTGGGGAAAGGGGTGAGGAGTCACACTGCGGCAGATGTCTCGGCTGGGAGAGAAAGTTCTAGAGAATGCGCTGTGGGATGGGGAACAGGGGGGCTTGGGCTCAATTCAGAACAGCCCAGCTCCGTTCCAGACGTGAAATGAGAGCAGCATCCAGAGGGATCCCCGGGAGGCCCCGGTGCGCAGGGCCTGGCAGCCAGGCTGCCTCGGGGAGGGCGGGGGAGCCGCGCATGCTCACAGTTCTTGGAAGCAGTTGGTTCACCTGAGCGGGCTGGAAAACCCTCACCCCTGGGGAGGAAAAAGAAGATGGGATTTCTCCTGGGGTCGGAACAGGACCCCGCCGGCCAGAGACAATGGCTCCAAGAGCCTCAACAACTCCACCCCTGTTGACAGGGAACTCAACACCCCGGAGATCGGCGTGTGAAATCTGCGCTGGGGAAGAGAGTCCTCATTTAGCAGAGAAAGTGCTGCGCTATCTATGTGTGAAAGCTTTTTTAACACTGTTCCCTGCTCTCCATATGGCGAACTTCACCCAATTTAGGAGGAACTGATGAACAAAACTCCAGCAACTGGAAAACGAGAGCGAGCTCCAGGAGCCCATCCCAGAGGCAGCCCGCGCTGCCCCCCACCCCTCCCCGGGCAGCATCCCACAGGGCAGGGTGTCTAGCCTCCTGTCCTCACAGCCCTGCAACCTCCCCTGGGTCCCCAGATGCTCCCCACAGGGCAGGGTGAAGCGTGTTTCCTCTCCGTGGATGAAATCAGGGTCTCCAATAGTTCAAATAATAATAGCCACCATTTCTTGTGCATTCACTGTGCGCTGGACAGTATGGCGGGTGCCTGGCTCGTATTATTGCAAGTGTCCTCACCAGAACCCCGTGACAAGGCGTCTTTATGCCTATTCAGAATTGGCAACACTGAGAATCAGGTTGTCTTTGGCCCAAGGCCGCACAGGAAGATTCAGAGGCCCACTGACTGAAGCAAGGTCTAGATGCTCGGGCCCACCCTCTGCTTCTCCGGAGCCAGCCCAGCAGTGGGGTGGAAGCTTTGCTCTGGTGAAATCCAAGGGGAGGACTTCTGGAGAAATCAGCTGGGAGGACGCTGCACCCCTCGCCTCCGTCAGAGGGCAAGTGCAGAGCCCCTCATGGTTTCGCAAGAGGGATGGGGGCAGGGGGGTGGGTTTGTGGGGGCCACAAAATCAGTGACTCAGAGGCCCTCAGGCCTGGAAGGAAATTTAATGACCCACAGCACTCCCTCTTGGAAAAGCCAAGGGTCAGGGAGACAAAATTGAGTCATACAGCAAAGTGATGTAAGTAAAACAGCCAGGCCCTGACTACCCGGTGTTCGTCCTATGATACCCTAGAGACTTCTGTGAAAGGAACAGCCTCCCTTGTTGGTCTGCTACCTGCCTCTCCCTAGTCCTGTCCACGGCGGGGGAGGGGGGCCCCGG
The DNA here is from genome assembly GCA_028534135.1 of Potos flavus. Taxonomy (NCBI): domain Eukaryota; kingdom Metazoa; phylum Chordata; class Mammalia; order Carnivora; family Procyonidae; genus Potos; species Potos flavus. The sequence goes on from CM052893.1 coordinate 25,562,102, forward strand.
GAGAGGGGGCCGACTTTGTCTGGGCTCCTGCTGCCTCTAGGAGACCACTCTCTGCCCAGCTCTCCCACCTTTGTGCTCCCTTTCCTGACCTCATGTAAGGCAGCAATTCCTGACCACATTCCCACTGGCACCCTTCTGCCACGGCCCCTCCAGCCACATCCCTGTTGGCTTTTCCCCAGGCTCTGGGGGCTGCGCCTGCCCCCACCCCTCCCTCCAGCCTCCCTGGCCCAGTACGGCAGGATGAAACGAAGCTCGATGCAAAGATGTTCAGAATGTTTATCTCGGCGATTGTATTATTTACAGCAACTCCGCGCTGTGCCCGGGGCATTGCGTGGTTTGAAAGACGCTATACAAACTAAAATTGTGTGGCATTGTTTGTTCCTCCACATTCGGCGAGACAGAACCAATCTAGTAATCACTGTTTTTGCTCCTCAAATCAGAGACGCTCCATTTTTGTGTGCGTGATGGCTAATCTGGAAATAAAGATTCGTAGCAAATGTATAAGGAGCTCTGGAAGCAGTCGGGGCCTGATGAATGAAAGAGGAAAAGACAGTCGAGGAGAGGTCGGTGGGAGCCCCACGGTCCCTCCAGCAGGGACAGCTGCCCATTCCCAGGGTGACGGGAAGTGCCACATCTCATCTCTGTTCCCGGAAGACAGCAGGGGCCCCAGGGAGCACTGCGCCCCAGACCTGCGCCAGGCCAGCTGCAGTCCGCCCACAAGCCTCCTTGCCGCCAGGTCTTCGCCCCAAGGTCAGGTTCTCCCGAGCTGGGGCTGACCCTTTCAGAACATAAGCTCTCGAAGGGCCGCAGGGAGGAGAGGAGAGGATGGCACCAGGGGTCGGAATGACCACGCGCACACCCGAGTCTGTTCAAGGACATGACAGGAGGGGAGTGGGGGGACGGGGCCTGGGAGTTCTGGAGGCTTCCAGCTGGTCTGCAGCATTACTGAGTTAGCACTGAGCTTACCCTGGCCCCTCGCCCAACACGCGGGACCAGCGGTTAAGCAGCCTATGTGCGCCGTCCCAGCTAAGGCACGACCCCAGGGTCTGGCCGGACTGGAGCCCGTGAGGTCTGCACCAGCACGTTCCCCTGGGAAAGGGAACGCATCTGGCTTCAAAGCCCAGCCCCATCTTACTGGAAACAGGGCCACACTCTCATTTCTCCCTCCCCTGTCACCTGTCCACTCACCTTAAGACCTGCCATGCCGCTCACAGCCCCCTTTCCCTGGCTACCCTAGCACCTGCGGCATGCCCTAACTTCTCCCTGCAGCCTGCCCAAACCCTGCGCATGCTTCAGTGTCCAAATCAGACACTGTCACTTTTCCTGTAACACCTTCCATAATCCCTCCCACTCCATGTAAGATTACCCAGTCACCACTAAGCCCTGGATCCTCAGTTTGTATCTCTACAGAATGGATCTCCTGAAGCAGATGTCCCTGAAGCAGCTGTGTGTGGGTCTGCCCCCACCGAATGCAAGCTCCTGGGGGACAGAGACCCGGCGTGGTCTTGTCTGCAGCACTCCTTTACCCCCGGCATCCAGCAGAGCACCTAGTGCGGTGAGTGCGATCCCACCGGAGGACTCCCGGCCATCCCTGCAATCGGCATTCCCCGACATGTGGGGCCAGGCGGGCAGTAAAGGGGAGATGGTCATGGATAATCAGCTCATGGTCCGAGACTTCACTGACTTCACTTCTCCCTTCCAGAGACTTCCCTGGCACTTCCCAGGTTGTTCTAAAAGTTAACAATTCCCAAATAGTGCACGTTCTCTTCATTGCCAAGTTGGAGCGTGTCGTCTGCCAAGTTAAATTGTGGCCGAGTCGCACAGCAATTTAACTGGTCTGATGCACGAGGCCTCATCATCCATTACCAGGAGCATTTAGAAGCGAGGTAATTACAGGCTGCATTCCTGAAGCCTGAGGCTCCGCGGCTACAATCCTGGAGTTTATTATAATAATAGTGATGGGGAGGGGTCCCAGAGATTCCATTTCCAGACTGTTCAGATTGGCACTAAAGAGCCGCAGAGGAAGGGACGGTAGATGCCACTGCTCCTCTCAAGGTCAACTCTACCCCAAGGAGGAGGCCCTGGGCTAAGCTACCCTCACCCCTAGCCTTCTCCTCAGCCACTGGGAATGAAGCTGCCCAAGGGCAGAAAGGGTTCCCTCGATTTCTCCTGTCTCCAGCGCCAGTCTTATCCCGCGAGAGATGGCACAGAGAAGCCCACTCCCTTAGCTTGTCACCAACAGATTTAGGCAGAATCATTGCTCTGGGATGAGCTGTAGGACAGGGGAAGCCCTACTGTGATTACAACACAAGCACCAGAGAGCAATTACTGAGTTTTCCAGATCTCACTTTTAAAATGCAAATACCCAGTTGAGGAAAAAATCCATCAGGTCCCAGTAGTAGTGTGATTAAGTTGGTATGAATTAGTATAGCAGATTCTTTCCACCTCACTGGGGGGCCTTTGGTTTTTTAAAAAGCATTTGATTCCTAGGTGCAGTGTAGGAATAAACTCTAGACAAGAGGCAAGAAATAACCACATGGTGTTTGCTCATGGTCAACCTTGAATTAATAATGTAGTTAATCAATCAATCAATCAATCAACGAGTTGTTGATTAAGTCAATGAATGGGCTGTTGGATAGAACCGATCTTATTTGATCGCTCTACTTTTTCAGATGGAGCAAGCCAGTCTGAATCTCTGGTCCCACTCCAGCCCGACACGTCAGCAATCCCAGGGACCGCGATGGGCAGAGCACTCTGTTGGGTGTAGGAAGGTACCGGAAGGGCTACTCAATAAAGCTGGAGAGCAAGCAGTCCTGAGGTTTTCCAGGTTACGAAGAAAGGTTGGGGTGGCTGAGGCCATTTCTTAAAATAAGATGATAATGAAATTTGCTATATTGATTGAATGACTTCTGGAACACGCTTTAACACGATTAACAGCATTTTACCCACAGCAGAATTTCTTTCAAAATTGGAGTCAATCCTCTCCAACCCTGCCACTGTTTTATCAACTAAGTTTACATAATATTTTCAAGCCTTTGTGGTCATTTCAACAGTCTTCACAGCATCTTCACCGGGAGTAGATTCCATCTTAAGAAACTACTTTCATTGTTTATCCCTAAGAAGCAGCTCCTCATCTGTTCAATGTCGATCATGATATTCTAGCAATTCGGTCCCATCTTCAGGCTCCATTTGTCCTCTGGTTCTCTTGCTATTTCCACCACATCTGCAGTTACTTCCTCCCCTGAGGTCCTAATCCCCTCAAAGTCAACCACGAGGGTCGGAATCAACTTCTTCCAAACTGTTGTTCATGTTGACATTTAGGAACCTCTTTCCATGAATCGCAAATGTTCTTAATGGCATCTAGAATGATGAATCCTTTCCAGAGGTTTTCAATTCACCTTGCCCAGATTCTTCAGAGGAATCACTGTCTACGGCAGCTATAGCCTTATGAAATGCACTTCTTAAATAAGATGGCTTGAAAGACAGAATTACTCCTTGATCCAAGGGCTGCAGAATGGATGTGTGAGCGGGCATGAAAGCAACATTAATCCCACTGTGCATCTCCAGCAAAGCTCTTGGGGAACCAGGCGCATTGTCAATCATTAATAATCTTTTGAAGGGAATCTTCTTTTCTGAACAATAGGTGTCAATAGTGGGCTCCAAGTATTCAGTAAACATATGTGCTGTCATCCAGGCTCTCTTGTTCTACTTCTAGAGCACAGGTAGAGTATATTTAGCATAATTTCTAAAGGTCCTAGGATTTTGGGGATGCTAAAGGAGCACGGGCTTCAACTTAAAGTCACCAAATGGGTTAGCCCTTAGCATGAGTCAGCTTGTCCTGGCATAGACTTCTCTTCTGTAGCTACAAAAGTCCTAGATGGTATCTACCAAAAGGAGGCTGTTTCGAGTACATTGGAAATCTGTTACTTAGCGTGCCCACCTTCAGGACCTCTCTTAGCTAGACCTTCTGGATGACTTGCTGCAGCTTCTCCAACAGCACCTGCTGCCTCACCTTGCACTTGGATGCCATGAAGACGGCTTCTCTCCCTAAACCTCATGAACCAACCTCTGCTCCTTCTGAAGCTTCCTCACCTCTCTCAGTCTGCACAGAACTCAGGAGAGTTCAGGCCTTGCTCTGAATGGGGCTTTGGCTTACGGGAATGTGGTGGCTCGTTGGATCTCCTATCCAGACCACTCAAACTCTCTCCATATCAGCAATAAAGCCGTTTCACTTTTTATCATTTGTGTGTTCACTGAAGCAGCACTTTTAATTTCCTTCAAGGACTTCTCCTTGGTGTTCACATCTTGGCTGTTTGGCACAAGAGGCCTAGTTTTTGGCCCATCTCACCTTTCAACATGCCTTCCTCACTACGCTTCATCATTTCTAGCTTTTAATTTAAAGTGAAAGACGTGCAGCTCTTCCTTTCTCTTGAACACTTAGAGGCCACTGTAGGGTCTACTGTAACAAATCACCACAAACTTGGGTGGCTGAAAACAACAGAAATTCATTCTCAGACAGTGCAGGAGGCCAGGAATCTCAAAGGAAGGTGTCAGTGGGATGGCTTCCTTCTGGAGGCTCTGAAGGAAGGATGACGATGCCTCTCTCCCAGCGAGCTGGGAGATGTTCCTTGACCAGAAGATACATTGCTCTGATCTCTGCCTCCTTCTTCGTGTCACCTCCATCTCTGTGTCTCCTTATGTCTTTCTCTATCTCTTTGAAGAGCACTTTCACAGGAATTAAGGGCCACCCTAATCTAGCAGGTCCTCACCTCAATCCTTACTTTAATGACACGTACAAAAATGCTATTTCCAAGTAAGGTCACCTTCTGAAGTTCCAGGTTGACATGAATTTTAAAGGGATGCTACTCAACAACTCCATCTTCCTAGAGCAGAACAGAGAGAGAAGAACTTCGTGCAATCCCCCCAAGAGGAGTAAATGATGGGGAACGAGAGGCCTTGGGTGAGGTCCCTCTAAGTGAAGCCCCCCAACAGCCCCACCCACCTCCAGGCCTCTGAGGATCAGAGCGTGGATCCCAGAGCATCGTTAGATGGGCCTCACTCACCACATCAAGAAACTGAAAGCAAAGACCCCTGGGCAAGATTAACCTGAGAGAACAGGAAGGCCAACATCATTTTTAGCTTCCTCCGTGACCTCCAAAGTATCTGCCTAAGGTAGGACCTGCCCTTGAAAATCTATTCCCAGCTGTCTTTGTGAGCCATGTGGCAGTAGAGAGCCCCCAAGATGGCGTTAATGATTTTCACCCCCTGGTAGTCACACGCTTGTGTATTTCCTTCCCACACTGACTAGACCTGACATGCATAGCCAATAGGATATCGTGGAAATAAAGGAGTGTGACTTCTGAAGCTAGATCATAGAAGATATTGCAACTTCTGCTTTGTTCTCTCTTGGTTCATTTGCTTTGAGGGGAGTCTACTGCCATGTTGTAAAGATACTCAGGCAGCCCGATGAAGAGGGCCACGTGGATAGAAACTAAGGACTCCTGCCAATGACCAGCACTGACTTGTGAGCCACCTGAGTGAACCATCCTGGTACTAGACTCCCCGGATGCAGTCTAGTGTTCAGAAGACTGCAGTTTCAGCCAATGTCTTAATTGAAACCACCGGAGACAAACGCCCAGCTACGCCACTCCAAATTCCTAACTCCTAGAAACTGTGTGAGATGATAAATGTTTATTGCCAGTTTAAGCCGCTAAGTTCTGGAGTATTCGTTGTGCCTCAGTAGATAGCTAGTATACATACTTAGCTACATAGTCATCCATTTGTCCATTATTCAATAAATATTTACAGAGCAAACAAAATCAGATAAGTACTCTTGGGAAAGGAAAAATTAACATGATCCCTTCTCCCAAGGAGCTTATACCATAGGAAGAGAAGATTCATAAACCCAATTCAAAGAGCAGCACGCACCCAGGGCTTCTGAATTTAAGAAAAGGTAGAGAGTGCACTGCGGGTTCCTGAGGACTGCCTCTCAGTGAAGATTCTCGGTTGCCAACAGAAAGCAACTCCAACTTCAGTAGAAAACAGATTTATTAGAAGGATAATTGAGAGCTCATAGAGGTGATAGAATAACCAGAAAAGCAGCCAACAGTCAGAACAAGGAGGCCAGGGAGCTGAGGGGCAGCCAGCCCCCACCCCCAGGCACAGTCTGGTCTCTGGCCCCAGGCACCACGCCTGTCACTGGACATGCACCGCCCCTGCCGGACCTTCGTTGTTCCCAGTATCAGGTAGATGGAAGCATCCAGTTGCCCAAGACCACATCAGCTGCATGTTGCCCAGATACCAGGGAGCAGAACAGAGCATGCCTGCCCCACGTCAGCTTCTAAAGGGGGAAGCAGGGACCTCTGCGTGATGTGGCAATTGGCCACAAATAAGTAACATATTAGGATGTCAAGACATACTGTAGAGAGGGAAGGGGTCCCCTGGGGGCAGAGGAATAACAGGATGGAAGGGGGCCAGGAGCTGCAGCTCATCCCTCTACTTTTCTAGATTAGGCTTTATCAGACTCAGTGTCCTCATCAAAGAAAGGGCATGAAAGTATCTTCTCCTCCCCTCCTTTTTACCATAAGTGTGCGGCCTTCCCTCTCCCCTGCCCACACCCCAGTCCCACCCCATCTGCCATTTGCTCTGCAGATCTAAGGATGGATAGACTAGGATAGAATTAGTTTCTGCAGATAGAACTTAATGAGGACTTCCCCGATAGACAGGAAAGCCCCACCATGGCGTGCCAGGCACAAACGAAGGGGACTCAGCTAGTCTCAGGGGGAACCAATGATGCAAACAAAATCATGGGGAGCTGTCCAGGCCCATCATTCCACCTACCCAGGCTTCCAGGGGTGTTTGATTTTAGCAGCATTCCTGCGCCTGCTAGGAAAACGTGTGGGAACACTGGGGTTGAGCAATAAGATTTCTGAACACCCCAAACATGCAAGGGGGCCAACATGATAGACTGGGCCAGTCTGCCAAGTCACCAACTCACCAAGCCTATTGCCATCCCCTGAAGATGCCTGCCACACTCTCTCAGCCCAGGCCCATCAGTGCAGCTGCCAGAAGCCGAACAGGGGACCGAGCGGCCCTTTCACCTGACGGGTCTCGGATGTCTCAGAAACACTGCCCGCTGCTGAGCGCAGCCCATTTCCACCTCCTCCAGGAGAAGTGCAGAAATGCACCCATTCCTTATGGCCCAGCTTCCCCAGCAACTCATCTTTGACCATCTCAGCCTGAGAGCCCACTGAACTTTTCACCTGTGCCACTAGCTTGGGCAGGTGACGAAAGACGACCCGGGAGGTTTGCTGTATTGTCAACCAACTCACTCGGTCACTTGGGGCCAACCTCTCCCAGCATGGATGCCCAGGAGTGTCCACCACTTCCATCCAGGCATAAACCAATTCCGTCCTCCCGCGTGGCTCAGGAATGACCTTGGCCAAGGTCAGCGGGAACTGAGAGCCCCGGTGTCTTCCAGCCTGATCCCATCAGACCGCAACAACCCCTCTGCGCAGGCAAGTCCAAGCCCCATGAAGGTGCCCAGCAGCATGTGTAATATTTTCTCCAACCTCCAGCAAAAACCCAGCAGCCCGTTATACCCCAGAGAGAAGGGGCACCAACCTCTCGGGGGCCTGCAGCCATTCAAATACAGTACCTTCCCACCGCAGCGCCTCCCTCTCCGCCACATGTGCCTTCACCTCTGCCAGGCACGTGCCTTGACCTTCCTCCTCGGTTGACTCCCCTCTGCCACTTGGCCGGGCCCTCTGAAATCTGGCCTCACCGTCGTGTGCTTTCCATAGACTCGGGACCGAGCCAAGCGGCAGGTAAATGAGGGGGGCGGGAGAGGAGGTCAAGGGATGACAGTTCTCAGCAGCAGGAGAGGGAGGGAGGTCACTTGCTCTGACCTCGTTGTCACTCCCCCTCATCTATTAGCTGTCGTACTCTCCATGCCGGTCCTGCCATCCTCCAGGGAGCCTCCACAGTTAGAAGGACAACTTTCCACGCTGCATCCTCATGTTTCTTATCTTTCTCTCTTTCAATGTATGTGGGTTTTTTTCCATGAACCCTTCCATCAATGACAAGCTAAATTTCACTCCACATCCAAGCACCCATCGAACTTCACATCTTTCCCTTTCTCATCAACACCTCGTGATCTATCTCTTCTCTAATTTCCTCTCTGTTACCTTGGAGGTCTGTTTCCCTGACCCGGAATCCTAACTCTGGGTCCCTCAAAGTCCTTTGCTCCACAGCCAGGCTGCTGAGAGCCACCAGAGGAAACCACACAACCAGAGTCTCTGCAAATCTGGGGTCTCCAACCTCCACCCTGCCGCCAAATCCTTTCTCTCTCCTCTTCATCCACTTTTCTGGATCTTCTTTCACCTCAAGATCTCCCCTCTGCCACCCTCCTCCTTACTCCACCTCAGCCTTGCCTCCTTCACTAAAAATACTGAGACCCTAGGGCATGTGCTCCCTCAGCTTCCTCCTCACCACCGACCTGTCTACGCCGTCACCTGTCCTCTCCTCTTTCCTTCCGCTTCCCTGACAGAAGCATCCCTCCTTCTGTCCGGGGCAGATCCTTCCACCTGGCTCAGGCTTCCACCCCCCCAACCTCCTCACGGAAAACATTCCGTCCACCTGTCTTTAGTCTCTGGCTTTAGTCTCTCCCTCTCTGCCGCCATTTAAAAACAAACACACTCCTCGAGAGCCCCTTTCTTTCCTACCCCCTCCGGTCAGTCCTCCCAACGCCAGAATCACCAGTGTGATTCCTCCATCACTTCAGCACTGTCATACGAGGAATAATTTAGCTTTCTGTGTTCTGCCACCAGATTGTACACTCCTCAGAGGCAGGACTGGGCCTAAATTCAACTTTATATACTCAACAGTTTCTGAAGCATGGCAGAGACTGAATGAAAGTTTCTGGAATGAATGTTGCATGCAAAGTCTCCCATCCCCGTGTGACTACAGACCCCTTCGGCCTCTGGCTATACCGTCTGTGTTTCTCAGAGGTCCTCCCTCACCCCTACAATACAAAACTCGCACTAACCACCCTGGAACCATGTAACACGTTGACCTGAGGTGGGAAACGGTGCCCGTTCTCAAAATCTTATCATGCTGCTCTGTAGATGAGCCCAAATCTGAACTTAAAAATCCAATTCTTTTCCTATTCAGGTCCACATCCTGTTTGGTGTTCTTTCTTTTCTTTCAACCCATATACAAGCTAAGTTGAGTATTAAGGCGACTTTCAAAGCTGTCTGAACATACCTCTTGATTTTTTTGTACACTGTGCTTTTCCCTGTTTCCTCTCTCAGGCACGGTCCCCCTACCCTTTGCCCCCTCTGTCCAAAGGTGAGTCGCTGTTCCAAGTCCATTAAAAGGGCACCTCTGAGAAGACATGCCTGCCGTCCCCCTCGGAACAATCCCCCTTCCTCGTGCCCCTTCATGCCCGGCATGCTCTGCATGGCATCCGTAGGGCACACTTTGCCTTTCGGTCAGCTGTGGGGACTTCTAGAGTGAGACTCGTCCAGTGAGGTGCTAATAAGCGTGTGCAATTGAGGTGAACTGAAAACAGAAGGCAAATATGAAAACAGTCCATTCTCATGTGCCCTGACATCATCACTCCCTCAGACTTCCGCCTCCTCAACCCGCCCTAGGAGGTTTCTCCTATAGGGGACGAATTCTTCACCTCTTGGGCGGACAGAGACCCACTCAGTGATGGTATGAAGGCTATGGGAGGGAGATACCGAAGAATAGGAGTCTCAACTGTCATTCAAGTCCCCTGAGAGAAAGCCATGCTCTTTCCTCTTTCAACTCTCTAGTCAAAGCTGTCTGGTGTAGGCAGCTCAGTGCAGAACACCATTTTATCACAGAGCTTATCACACTGCCTTGCCCCATAAATGTAATTATTGAGCAATGATAATATAACCCCCCTATAGGATTAGGAATTTATGATTTAATAGAACCTACATAAAAGACCCATGTGTACCAGTCCTCCAGAGAAAGAGAAACAGTAGAATGCACACGTGCGCACGCGCGCATGTGTGTGTGAGTGTGTGTGTGTGTGTGTGTGTGTGTGTCAAAAGATTATTTCAAGGAATTGGTTCATGCAATTATGGGAAGTGGCAAATCCAAACTCCCCAGGGCAGGCAAGTTGGAAATGCGCAGGTCAGGCTGGCATCAGAAAGCTCAGGCAGTAGTAGATGCTGCAGTCTTGGGGCAGAATTTCTTTTTCTCGGAGAAACTTCCATTTTGGCTCTTAAGGTCTCCGACTGATCAGATGAGGCCCAGTCACATTTTCAAGAGTCATTCCCTGTACTTAGAGTCAACTGCTTGTAGATGTTAGCCACATCCACAAACTACTTGCACAGCAACACCCGGATTAATGTTTGATGACATCGCTGGGTACTAGCGCCCAGCCATGTGCACAGGTACTGGAATATGAGGCAGTCAATGGAAACATCCATGAGGATACAGGATGTGCCACCAACCTTGCCCATCAGCAGGAACAGAGTGTGAGGTCCGGCATCATGCCAGTCTACCCGGAGCCACCAGTCTTTCCTGGCATCTAGACTAGAGAGTGCGACTTTAATCTTCAGCTTCCCACCAACAATTTTCACCCAGCGTTCTTGTAGGTAAATTTAGGAAAGAGTCTCAAGTTCAAAAAAAAAATAAAGCCCAGCAGGCTCTCATGTTGTCTGGACAGATGGATGCCCTAGGCGTCTCCCAGTGCTGCCAGTATTAAGGGAAAGTCCCTGAGGGCACTTGGATGCGGTCACTGCTGGAGCTAATAGGTCTGTAGTTGTGGGAGTCATTTGGTAGGTTTTTATTAAGCATCTACTACATGCCAGGCACTACCCTAAGGGTCAGATATAAGCCATGAACAAAACTGAACTATCCTTTACTTCATAGAGCTTATGTTCCAGTGGGCCAAGTTTCACTCCTCTCAGTTCAACCAGCACTCGTCAGGCATCTCTGCACCTGGAAGATGCCAGGAAGCAGAAACTCCACACTTTGCCTGGTGATCCGGAGCATATCAAGTCCTTGGAGAGGGGCGAGAGCAATGCTGGACAGATGGAACGTACGCTCAGGTACCACAAACATGCTCCTTTCCATTGTCCTATCTTAACACTGTTTTCTGTCTCCTTGTAGATCTTCTCCAAGGAATCTGGACACCTGCCTTCCTGAGAAGTCTCCTCCCTCTCCCTCTCCTTCTCCCCCTTCCTGTCTCTTTCCCTCATGCATATGAATAAACACACAACACACACACACACACACACACACACACACACACACGAAATCTATATCTCACAAGCTCCCAGACAGGGCGAGTTATCCAGACGCAGTCATCAAGCAGCAATGTGTCACTCAGTAGTAATTGAGGCCACCTGTAGGATGACAGGCCTGCAGGCAGAACCCCAAGGACCGAAATGTCCACTCTTTTCTCCCTTACCTGGGTGAGCAAAGGAGCCTCAGTGTCGAGACTTACCCTCTTTGGGGAGGGGGGGGAAACGCTTCAGCCAGACCTTGCACGTAAACAAACCTGTATGAAAGTCCTAGCTTCATTTGGGCAAGTTAAGGGCTTCAAGTCTGCTTTCTCATTTGTAAAATGAAGATGATAGGCCTTCTCAGGAATGACAGAGGACTAAATGCGGCCAGGGCAAGGCAGCACCGCAAGGACTCAGTAAGCCAAGCTGCTCTATCACCATCACTAAGTCAGCACCATCGGAACGACGCAGTGCTCTGTAAGAGGACCCCGAGGTGTTTGCGGGGTGATGGAGGGTGGGGGTGTCGCTGTTGCTGTTTGTTTTTACATAGCCCCCTGGAAGCTTGCAGTCCCTATAGCAGAGCTACGATTAAGCAGATCATTCAGGGACATGATCTGATCCAAGGCTGCCCTCTCTCCTGGGGGGATAAGGAGCTCTTTACATGTGAGTGGTTCCAGCTCCCCTGGGGCCCCCATCCACCCTGCCTCTGACCTCCTGGGGGAGGCCGGTGACCATCTAGGGAGTGCACTCTGCTGGTCACGTGTTCAGGGATCCTCCTAGTTCCATCAAGTTTCTTCCCAGATCATAAAATCTCAGAAAAGGGGAGGAAAAAAATACAACCGAAAAATAACTGAGCCAAGAGCCCTCTGTCCCTCTCCTCATCTGACTGCAGGACCAGTTTTTAGGACTCTACCCCCAAGGGGGGGCTTCTGCAGTCTGCTTACAGGACTCCTAAAAAGTCCAGGCAGGTCACACACACAAGCCAACCCTCCCCGTGGAAGCAGTGGAAATTCCCCAGCCCAGCCCTGCTCGCTGCGGGCCGCCGGCCCCCTCTGTCCGCATCGCCCTTTGTAACGGGGCAGCTCCTGTTTGGCAGGCCGTATGTGCAACCCCTGAGGGCGGACACCTCGGGACTTGTCCTCTGGTCTCACATTCCAGCACCAGGCCCCTTGGACGCCCTCCAGTTCCAGCAGGTGAGGAGCGACCCTCGACCCCTCCCCTGGCTGGGCCCGAGGAGACCCCACACTGTCCCTTCCTTCCACATCCTTGCTCCCTCTCAGGGTGCCCTGTCCTCCCTCCTGCGTGGGGTACGTGGCCAGCTCATCCGCCCGTCATCCTGTCTGGCCACATGTTCTTATGGAAGAGAAAATATGGGCAGGGAGAGCCTACACTTTCCCTGAAAAACACCCCCACAAGACCCCCAAACCCCACTGCTGGCCACTCTCGTCAAACACTCATCCGAGAGGACCAGATTGCTGCTGCTACTGCTGCTGCTGAAATTAATGGAATCTGGCAGGAAAACCTTTTGTTTTTCCAATCCCGGATTTTGCCAAGCAAACACAAGGATCATGTTGAGAATGGCTGCTGTCGAGGAGCAGGTTTGGTGCGGTGCGGAGGCTCCTAGCACCCGGCCTTCGCCCAGGAGCCCCACACATTGGGTCCTCTCCGGTTCCCAGATGCTGGCGATTTTCTTTTTTTAATGCAAATAAAGCGTCAAACAGGAAACCTTTCAGGATCCCTGCCATGGACAAGAACCAAGTGCCAATTCCTCTTCTTTCCAAGGACAACGGCTCCAATCCGACATTTTGTGACTTGGAGATGTCGATGACGGGCGCAGAAGCCCTGAGCCAGAGAACCCCGAGAAAGTCCTGTTGCCTCGCAGAAAGATTTTCTCCCTCAGATTCCCATTCTTAGCAACCTGGCCTGAGGTCTGGTGCCACGCGGGTGGCCCTGCCTGGGTGGGGGGGGTGGGGGGGGTGGAGGTGTTGTGCACAGAGCGAACCACGGGCGGCATCAAAAGGGCACATTTCTTTCCCAGGTGAAGAAAGAACCCTTTCCCACACACCCTGAAGAGGTCAATACTGCCAGGACCTCCTCTCCCTCCCTCATGTTCCCACCTGGTTCCATCCCACGGAGCCGGGAAGGGAGGATCCGGTTACTGCCTGGGACTTGAAAGGCGGCATTTGTGCCCTTGGGGCAGGGACAGCCGGCAGCCTGTGCTGTCAAGATCTGTCCCCATCTCATTGTTTTAGGGAAGAACAAGAGGGAATCTGCAGAGCCGCCCCTCTGGAGGCTTTGTTGAAACTCAAACTTTGTGTGGCCTGAAAGGAACTGAATAAAGTAGGGATGGAAACTGAACGCCCCACTTGTTTTCCACTGGTATCACTTGAGAGGGCAGAGCCGGGGAGAGGAAATGGGAGGACGTGAGGGCCATTTTTTACACCGGTCATTTCACAAGTGGTTTTGGGTGTTTGGTTTCCCCTTTAAATCCTCTCTGATGATCCCTGTCCTTACTGACCAGTGATTTCTCTAAAGTCAGCCACGCGTTCATATTCAATCAAACGTTGCTTCCCACGTGGCGCGCTATGGCAGGTCACGTCATCCCAGTGGGACGGTAAGCTTATGATTTTGCTCCGCCCGTCCAACCTGGGAACCTCACTCCCTGAGAAAATAAGATTCCCAGTTCTCATTCCTACCATTTTAGGTCCTCTGGGGTCCTTAGTATCCCAAATGGGATATTGAAATCTTTGTGCAGTAAGTGAAGGGTGAGAGGCACAGCCTCTTGGGGAAGCCCCCTCCATCTCAAGAAGTCAAGGGGAGGCAGTGAGCTAGCTCCTGGAGGCTTGAAGACACCAGCGGACGATGCGGGGCTGGGTCCCACTGAGCTCCCTTGGCTCACACAGCTGGAGGCGTCTGGGACATTCGGGTTACCTTGTGTACTTACGTTCCTCCCTACTTGACTGCTTGCAACTTGAGGCTGCCTGGCACTGTGTTCGTTAAGAGAATAAAAAAGTGGCTCAGGGCCCAGTCCTGTCATGAGATCCGAAGTACAGAGCCACCTCTGTGACCCAGCTCCTAGCTCCTTGGGAGGCATTCGATAAACACTCACTCAATTCTACTAAATTGTATTATTTTACATTCACTGAGGAAAAACGAAACACACACACAAGGGGCTGCGGAACAAAGGTAAGAACCCAGGGACACTGGTAGCAGCTGTAAAGCAAAGCTGAGGGTCCCAGGAAGGAAGGGTCTCCACAGTCTGGGCTCCCTTCAGAAAGACTTCTTGGGGGGTGTGGGGGAGGAGACATTTCATTTATTAGAGATGTAGGAGTGTGAAGGGACAGGCTATATCTCCTCCAACATTTTCATGGAAGTCCGCATTGCAAGTGAATGTAGACAGCACATTCCACTGAGCAGAGGGCCCACCGTCGTGCCCAAAATACAGGGGAAAAAAAATCCTAGCTTGCAGGTATTGTGAAAACAGCTGGGGTCAGCACTGGTCTTTGTGGCAGATAGACCTGGCTTTTAATTCTAGCTCCGTCACTTGTCGGTTATTTGATCTTGAGCAAATCACTTAACCCCTCTGTATCTCAGTATTCAGATTTGAAAAGATGGGTCTGATGTTTCCCTTGAAGGCTGCTGAGTTCACAGAATAATCCACGTGGCTATACCCAGCACAGGGCCTCTGGTGTCGTAGGTGCTCAGGAAATGGGAGCTACACTGAACAGAGGAAACCAAACAAAAGTAGCCCAAAAAGAAGCTAAAAAAAAGTTTCATAGTTCAAAGACCCCTGCCTACCTCTCTATCCGGCAGTCTTTCCGTTCCTATTTAATTTTTTCATTAAAATAAGAACAGAGGGTAGACAGCAGAGAGATTTCCAACAATATAATAAACACGGACCACATAGAAACAATATAGAAAACAGGTGACTTGGTGTCAGGACACCTGGGTTCCAGTCCCAACGCTGCTGCTAACTAGTATGACCTTGAGCAAATCCCTTAACCGCTCTGGGCTTCAGATTCCCCATCTCTGAAGGAGACAAAGGTGGGGATGACAGGCAGGAAAGAGAAATAAGGGAATGGGTTCAGCTACCTGATTTGTAGCCGCTGAAAAAATTGCGCACCGCTCTGGAGCAAATGCATACATGGATGGGCCAACATTTGTTCGCTCGTTCTTTCTTGTGAATTAATTACAACATAAATAACTATAAATTGATTTCAAGCTCCAGATAAAAGTTTCAATGAGTGTTCATTTCACCACTACCTGTAATCTTTTGATGAGGCCCCATAAATGTGCTTTCCATGGCTTATGAGACCCTGGTAGTTCTCTCCCACCCTTTCATCTCTCCTGGGGTCTACCTCTGATTCACCTGGGCAGCATTCTGAAGAGGAATGCAGAGAAAGGATTTTTTTTTAATCCTATGGGACCAGAGGGTCCTGATTATACATCTCTCCCCCCTTCCTTCTTCTAGAATTCCTCAGCTAAGCCGATTGATCCCCCAAGTTTTTAGTGACCAGCTCTCCTCTACTGTGCCTGTAATTGGAAGAACACAATGCACATGCCTGAAGTAGAATCACTTCGCTAAAAATACCCTGCATTCCTGAGTAACTACAAAAGCTCCCTCCTCAAGCCCATGGGTAGCCAAGCTAAAAACAGTAACCAGCAGCTTCGAATGGCACCAGTAACAAAGGTAGAGGGGCCTGAAAACAGCATGCCACCCTAAGCCATCTGCCATGTTGGCCCGCCCTGGCTCCCCTCTTCCCAATAGCGATGGGTATCTTAGTGCTGTTCGTAGCTGGGCTTCTGCAGCAAGAAGGAGGTGAGGGTTGGCTGCCTCACGCACCCACTGGCCCACAGGCTATCTGCTCAAGGTCTGGACACCGTGTACAAAGAGGTGACAGAGGCAGGGGAAGTTTATCAGAGAAGCTCAGGAAAGCCATACTACCCACAAGCAGAAAAATCTGAGAGTTTAAGCAGTCTTTGGAGGAAACAGTCACCTTCTTAGCAAAAGCCAAAAACCATCTACTGATAGAAGAGGAAGAAAATGCTGGATTCACTGAAAGCACAACAGCTAAAGCTCCCATCTTCCATCTTCCAAGAAGGTGCCAAAGATCTACTCAACTCTGTTCTTGTCCTTCTAGCACACTCTCACAGGTCACCTTCTCCAGAGAGCTGGCCCAGCCAATACCCTCACCATGACCAAGGTACATACTGTCTGTGTGGCCCAAAAGCTTTACCACAGGAAATAATCCAGTGTCTCGCACATGGTAGGTATTCAGTAATGGTTCTTGAATGGATTTAGGACCAAGCAAAACCTTTCCGTTCATACTACCTCCATAATCCTGTAGCCAAACAATTCTGTTCACTTGAGTCTATCTGTTTTATTGATGATTTGGGACTAGAATTTCCTCGAGGGCAGGAACTTCTCTTTTCATTATTCTCTAGCCCTATAGGCTCAATATTGTTTGTTGAGATTTTAAGGATTCACAAACCATCCTATGCATTCTCAATACACATTATTCAACATAAAGATGAAACATTATAGGGATCGCTCTTCTTTAACTCTAAGTGTGATTTCTAAAAGAATGGAGATGGATTATATACAAAGAGAGATTAAGAAAAATATGAGAGAAAAATATAAGAGAAGAAAATAGGATGAACCCAAGGGTGAGTTATAAATAAAATGGTGCTCTAAAGGGTACACCTGAAGAAATGCACTGCAGTTGGGTTCTGAATGACCAAGGAAAGAAGAAAACATGAATAATTACACAAATTTCAAAGTCCAAAAGTTTTTAAATCTATAATGAAGGAAGTCCTGGGAATCCAGCGTCACAAGCCTGCATCTCGGGCCACAATTGCCCCAGAAAAGAAGGTGTGAGTGGCTTGGCAAAACCAACCCTGTGAGTGAAAACACAGCTCAGAGCGCATGCGCTCACCCACGTGACACGCAGCCTGCTGCGTTCTGTCTAAAGCACGGCAGGTTACAACAAAAAGTGTCCAGTCCCTCACCAACGTGGCAGTCAGATGTTAAGAGTCAGAAGTTGGTGACAATGTCTCTGCACTCTTGTCAGTGTTGGCCATTGCGTTCATCTATATGTCCCCTCTCTCCTAGCACCACCCGCCACCCTCTTTCCCAGGGGCCTTAAGCAGACGCACACCAACGGGAAACACAAAGGACTTTCTGCCATGGTGGGATCTGGACTGATCTGAAAGTCTCCCCAAAGCATGGAACCACATCATGCCCTCTCCTTCCCCTGGTCCTTCCTCTTTGGCTCCTAATTACTCGTTTGCAGTTACCCTGCTAACTCTTTGATGCTTGAGTCCATGTGGGTCTTAAATTTCTTTCTGGTTTCTTCTCTACCCCTCTTGCTTCGATCTCTAGAATTTCAGATCATCTGCTGGCCTACCTAGATTCTGATTTGCCCAAACTTAGAGTGTGTGTGTGTGTCTGTCTGTCTGTGTGTGCATTGCTGACTCCTGTTCCAGCTTCAGTACCCCTCAAACATCAGATGCCCTACCTTTCCAGAACACTCCTTGTTGCTGACAGACCATCCTTCTCAAAGGAATGCTAGTAAATTGGAACCAATAATTTGTTCTATGGAATGAAAGTCAGTACCAAAAAATTTAACTGAGAATGAGCAATTCCTTTAGCCCTAAAACCCCTGGGAACTGAGCGGTGCCCATAAGAGCCCTTTGACGATTTGAGCGAAGAAGACTTTAAAAAAAAAAAGAAGAAGAAGAAGAATAGTACAACAAATGAGAAAAGCAGGAGAGAAGAAGAGCAGCGGTACGGTCTTCTGTAAAACACTAACTGATGGCGGGGTTGGGCCATCTGAGCAAAGGGGCCGCACAGGGGCTCACAGGCAGCAGAATCATTCAGCCAAACGCGGGAGGGGTTAGGAGGGGGAGGACCCTGCTATACCAAAGGCATTCCCGACTATTTAGCAGACACGACACCTTATCTGATGTGTTGGACACTCTTAGTACTGCTTGCTCAAAAGATGAAGACAGATTTTATATTGATTTGCTCTAAAAGATTTGTGTTTTGAGAATTTGGATAGGGCGTTGTGAAGCCTCTAGGGTTTCTGGACATGCTGGCAAGTTCCATAAATAGGCCTGGTGTCCAGGTTGGGGTGGAACCTTTGCCCAGGTCCACCAGGGTACGAATGCCCTCCTCTATCCCAGCACGCAGACGCTAACTTACAATTGAGTACCCTCACTGCCACCCGCATGTGGGACCTTGAGGGCAGAGCTATGCCCTATTTATTCGTCTTGCTTTTCAGGGCCCAGCACAGTGCAAGGCCCAGGTGTTCGATAAACACATATGGAGCAAGGCAAAGGACCCCCCCGTGTACCAGCACCTTCCCCGACGCTCCCGTCTAGGCGAGAGGGTCTACGAAACAGCAGCCCGTGTGGACCTCTCAAGGTAACACGCTCCACCACATAAGAGAGAGTAGCAACCCCCAAAGCTTCTCAAAGCTGCCCCACGACGCCAGAGCCTGGAAGGGCAGGCAGGGAGCACAATCCACAAATGCCCTGTTGTCCAGCCTTCGGCCAGAGACATTCATCAGTCAGACACAGGACTCGAGGTGGGCACCCAAAAGGCGCCACGCTCTGTGCTGTGCATAGAGGACGCTCGGGGACCCTGGGGCCAAAGAAAGAGATGAGGCAAACAGCAATTCTGATGGTTGCCATTCATTGAGCCTTCACTAACTCCAGGCACTGAGCCAACATTTTACCTATGTTATCTCTAATCCTGACAACACCACTAAAAGGTAGATGGCGTCTCCGTGTTATGAATTAGGGCCAGAAATCTCCTACACTAGTGGTAGAGCCGAGATTCAAACCGCCTTTCTCAGACTGCAGGACCCAAGATCCAGGCCACCAGCTCAGCATATGTTCTTTCTCTGCAGTCTTCCCGTCCCACTCCTGAGCCAGATTCTCCAGATTTCCCCTCGAGCCTTTATGAATGCCATTCGCCAACTCTGCAAGATCTACCTTCCCTCCATCCACAGGGAAGGTCCTTCTCATCTGAATGTCAGCCTGACTCAGCTTTGATCCTTCCTTGTAGGGAATACCCTCAAATGTGAACGGTTTCTCTGCACTGCCTTGTGCTGCTTTCTAACCACTCCGAAATGCTTTGCTGTTGGTGGTGGTTGTTACTTACCAAGTATGTTCCTGAAACCCACCTACAAACTGGGTCTGCAGGCTCCCTGAGGACAAGTGTCTTTTCAGTGGCCTGCTGGATCCAGCTCTTGCTGGTGCTGATCGTTAAATCTTTAGGAAGTTTGTGAGCCAGTTGTTAAACCACTGGTAGCTTGCGATCAGCCATGGAGAGAGTGTGCGTGCTACAGAAACTGGCGACAGATATAAATCGGGTCCTCCCCCAACCCCCGCCCCAGAAACTGGTTGTTAACATTCATCAGCACACCATTGCTTTCAACTCCTGCTCCCCACTTCACTTCCTGCTCGCTTCCATGAAGTGTGTCCATCCTTATACTGAGTGCCAGCATGTGATGGAAGCATCCAGACGTGGGCATCATCAGAAGTGTCAGTGACCAGCGATCGGAGGACAGCAGCAGTCCAGGGGATTTTTTGGAGGAAGGGAATAATGAATCCCTAATTAATTTTTCCTCTGTCCCACATTGTCACCTTCGACCAACACTGTTTGAGATCCTACCACATGCCAGACTCTTTGCAGACAAGATGGCACTAAATCCTCTGCCGGGGAGAACCGTGAGGCCGATTTAATACCTTGCCCAAAGCCACACGACAGTATCTTTCGGAGCCCAAACTCAACCCTAGGCCCATAAGACTCCAAAGCTGGGGCCTGCTCCCCTTCCCCAAACTCCCTGGTCAGCAGACCCATGACATTTCAGGTCCTGAGTTCCAGATTCTCCAACATTTGCTCTCGGCCAAAGGCAGTGAGGCGGGAGCCGCTGTGGGAAGCCGTGGCGGAGGAGGGGAGTGGGAAGACTGGCCCCACCGCTGTGCTAGAGAACCGGGAGGACAAGAGCCACCCCTAGAAGCCTGTGCCAGCCGCTCTGCGGGTGAGTCACCAGCTCCCCGCGCACTGACAGCGCCCCCATGCTCCACGACCTGGCAGCTGCATGGCTGCTTCTGTGCGTGTGTTTCATGGAGCTGGGAGGGATGGGGAAATCCCTCTTCTGCCAGCCTGCAGGCGCAGAAATAAATCAGTGAACCCGAAGTTTGCCAGACTTGCCAGTGGGTGGGGAGAGCGTCTGCCCTACCACCAGGACCATGTCTCGCTGAACACTGAGCACCCCAGGACAGCCTAGGGTGACGGGCACCCACGTGCACCCTCTCAGAAACCATATTCCACGCCACACATGTTCTCGTTCAACCTGGTCTCCCGGGCTGCCAAGACCCGGGGCCGTTGGGGAAACTGAGGCACGGCAGAGCAAAGCCATCATGTACGCTCTAGGAGGTGGAGGGCAGGGCACTCAACGGGGTGGACAAGGTCAAACAGGGCACCAAACAGAGCAAGGTGGGGTGGAAGAGCTAAGGGCAATGGTGTGCGGCTGAACGTGAACAACCAGCTTTTCAGGGAAAGAAAAGGCTCTGATTTGGAGCCATTGCCAGTTTCTGTAGCACACACTCTCTCTCCATGGCTGATCGCAAGCTACCAGTGGTTTAACAACTGGCTCACAAACTTCCTAAAGATTTAACGATCAGCACCAGCATGAGCTGGATCCAACAGACCACTGAGAAGACACTTTTCCACAGGGAGCCTGCAGACTCGCTCTGTAGGTGGGCTTCACGAATGTACGTGATAAATAACCACCAACGACTGCATAGCTCCTACCTGGGAAGAGTTTCAGACTACACTCAGATAGCCTACCACGAGGTCACCGTCCACCCAGCCTCACCTCTACCCCCTTCACCCTCAGCCCCACTGCCAACCTGTCCACAGCCCTGTACCCCATGCCCTTCCTCCTCCCAATGCATCTGTCTTCTTCCACGGCTAGTCCCTCCTCCACTGCTCTGCAGCCTATGCCCTCGCACCTTCTCAGTCACATTGCTCTGTGAGTATGCTCTCTTTTTTCTAATCCTCAACCCCTCCCTTTCTACTTCCTCCTTCCCATCACCATTTAGGCATGCACTAGCATCTCCCTCTTTCATGGAACAAATTTCTCTTGACCCTTCATCCCACCCCATGTCTTCCCTCTCCTTCACAAGCAAACTTCCTGAAAGTATTGTCTGTTCTCACTGTCTCTGCTTCCTCATCTCCCATTCACTCCCCACATCCCGACCTTCTAGCTCCTGCCCTATTACTCCCCCAGAAACTCAGGGGAAAGGCCAGCAGCTACTTTCTGCAGAAATGGCCATCTCAGAATCCTTACTGTGATTCCAAGGACGACATAGCAAAAAGCATAGATAAACACTTGCATGATCAGTGTGGAAAATGGCAATCATCCAAGTCCTTCCAGAAGGAATGTCAGTCAAGTAGCAAAGGCCGGTGGGGCTTTTGCTCTAAAGTCTTTAAATTGGCTGTGAACAGCAGCAGGGAGGATGGCATTCCACGGAAAATGAAATAAAAGACTGAAGAGGAGCAAGGAGAGGAATTTGAGGTTGGGAGTGGAGGGAGAGACGGTGCAGGATTGAAGCTGACAGCTCTGGGTAGGTAAGCAGAGAAAGAAAAAGGGATTCTTGGTGGAGTGGCTGTAAAAATGCCTTTAGAAAATTGTTCTTGGACCTCAGGAGATACTGAAGTGGGTGACGGTGATGTCTGCAACATTGGCCCTATCTCTCCGTCTCCCCCACGGAACCCTGAGTAAATGCCACAAGGCTCACTGAAGCATTAGTATGAACGGATTGAGGGAGGGGGAGCTCCAAGAGAAAAATAAGGGGACAGCTGACATCTGGGTTACACCAGCTACAGCAGGGAGGAATGACAAGTGAATTCAGCAAAAATGTTTTATTTCCACATCTATTGTCAAGTCTAATTATTGGTTGAAATTAGAGGTTCTGCCCTGATCATGGCCATGAATAAATAAAAATATGTTTGAATTTCAGCAGATGTCATTGAATTTCACATATCCTTCCCTTCCCAGAAAGGAAAAGAAAGATCCGGCTAGCCTTTTCATATGCTGACATCCACACGTAAGGCACAGAAACTTGCTCTCGAAATGATTCACTTGACCAAAGAAATGAACACCAAATCAGAATTCCTGAACTTTGTTCTTAGCTGTGGAAGCTACACACGTGGGTCTTGCATCCACACTTGGCAAGAAAATGTCAGTTTGCAGCAGCAGTTTTCCTTTGCACAAGTATGCGTGTGCAGTACTCCCATAGTCAGTCACCTAATAACAGAGAGCAAGAGCCTTCTCTGGGCCAGCAACTGCAGGCGGCATTAAAATAAATACAGAGATGCATAAGCTGTGGTTTTCCCTCGAGGAGCTCATTAGTTAATACTGCTCAACATTTGGGAGGCTGCAATTTGGGTGTAAGCAGCTAATGCTCACGTCCGAGTTAGTGATAGACGAGGCTGTTACTCGGGTCCTTTCCCTAGGAGCTACCCTAGGGCTGAGCTCGACACGAGCAGTCATCCCAGCCCTGACCATCTTCCTCCCACCCTCAGGTCCATCTCTGCCCACACCACACCAGTTTGGTCCTTCGGCTGCACCTTTTGCCAGCCGGCGCACCCTGACACTGGGCTTCAGGCACTGTGTTCCTGTTTTTCCTGCCTCCTCCCCTGCTCCCCCAACCCCCCAGCAGTCGCTCAGACCCTGCTGCCTGCCTAGTAGGGCTGAGTCTCAGCAGCACCGTGAGATCACCAGCTCTGCTGAGAAAACCGCTTCAGTGGTGTTTCAACAAAACCAGACTCCCAACTGCATCGTTGGTGGGACTCTTTCTGCACTGGGGGCTGTGCCAAATTAACCTCTGCCTGCCTACCCAGTCACCGAAAGGCATACTTCCCTGGGGCCAGACCCCGCTAAGGCTTTTGAAGCAGGAGAATTCAAAAGATGCGAGAACCAGATTCCTAGAAACCACTGTGAGAGGTCGTTCAGCCCCGCTTCCTGCCTTCAGCTTGTAATTTCCCTTTTAGTGAAAAGATAAGAATCTTCCTTGTCAACTGATGATCCCAAGTAGCACAATTAATACACACTTGGCCCTGCATCTTAGACAAGAATGGAAAGGAAAGTAAAAGAAGTATCTCTATAGCATGAGAGCAATTCTTTGTTTATGCTAACATTTATTGGGCACGTACTTGGTGCTAGGCCCTGTGCTATCTTCTATGATTTGATCCTCTTAGTGTTACCATAAGGTAGGTGCTATGATTCTACCCATTTCACAGATTTGAGAACTGAGGCACTGAAAGACTAAGGCCCGGGATGTTTGGCTAGTTAAGTGTCAGAGCCAGGACTTGCTCCAGCTGCAGAACCTCTTTACCACTAGCTTTCCGCTACCAGACCCACTGACAGGTCTGAAATGCATCTCTGTCCTGACCCAAAACTAATTCCACTCTGTCGCTCAGGCCAGGAGCTAGTCACCGGAAGTCTGAAACATTCGGACAAACATTCCCCATGCGTGGGCTCCCATCGCCTCCACTTGTTAAGTCACAGGTTTGGGTTGGATCAGTCCATCGGCCAGTGGTACTGCCTTGTTCCCCCCACCCCCGCACTGCGTGCAGGGATCTGCCACAAATAAACCTCCTGCCCTGATTCATGTTCTCAACTCACATCCCAGTCATCGACCCCCGTGTGCATGGCTCTGGTTGGCTGTTTGTCTTTATGGGTATTTAATTGTGCCAGTTCGGTCTCCGCCAAGAGGTTTATAAGCTGTACAGGGGCAAAGACCATGTCTCTGTCTTTCTCTGTCTCTCTGTATTACTCCCAGGCTGCAAACAGGTGATGCTCAATAAATACACACAAAAAGGCTGAGTCTACTTATGACGCCAAATCCCTGTGAATTCAGGAGGTGAATATAAGCACGAGGTAACATGAGAGAATTACACGGGGAAAGAAACCTAGAATGATATATAAATTGATATCACACATTGCCAAAAAGGTACATTTAAACCTTCTTTTTCCTTTTCATCAAGTAGTTTGAGCAAAGTAGAATCATGATCCCTCACCCCTACCCATGCCACAAACCCTCCAACCTCCCCAGTATACAAAGCATTTGGTTGCAAATATAAAGATCAAGGTCAGTGCAGCTTTGCTCTGAATCTCTGTTTCCCAAGAGGGCAGGAAGCCATATTTCCAAGCAAAATGTGGAGCCCTCAAAACATGAGGTCTATAGATTCTTTGCAAAGTGCCTGTTTGTGTCGAGAAAATTCCAGCCCAATGAGAAACCAGATGGGTAGATGCACCAAATATTGAAGACAGGCCTCAAGGCAAAGCAGACAGACACTCTCTCTGGTGTACACTAAACTCAGGAGTGATCCTCCAGCCGTTACGAGCAGAGAAATGTCCCACCAGAGTTTTCCAAATAGCAAACTCTTAGTCCGATGATTGTTTCTATCATTTGCCATATTTTCTGTCCAAAAGCCTCTCTAGTTCCTACATGGTTAGCAGCTTTTATAGCCCAAGATAAGTGTCCATCCCTTTTAATTTTCATTGTTGCATCTGTTTTGCCATTTCTCTGCAGCAGGTTGTATTACAACGGAAGGATTAATGAGGAAATGGATGCAAACATTTTTATTTCAAATAGCAGCTCTCAGACAAGATCTGGAAAACGGAATCAAGCCATATGATTGTAAAAGAAAAAAAAAATCCTCGCCATCCAACTATTGGGCATTTTGCCATTATTTGTGAATAGCATGTAAATACAAACAACTTAACTGGGGTGGGGGAGAGATGTACATTTTTCATTTGTGTCTGGCTAATCATTTTTTTTTATTATTAATTTGGTCCCTTTTATTTCACATAAATGTCATCTCAAGCACCAAACATCAACAAATAAGATCGTTTATCTTGCTGGGGAAAGCAAAACATTGCATTGCCATTCAGAGAAGGCAGCTGACGTCCCTACCGCACCACTAATAAAGAAGGCCTTCAGAACGAAAAATAATCATTTTCTATTACTTTCCACCATGCCTCATCCATAAACACAGGGCCGCTGGTAATTACATTTAGCGAAGAAGCATGCTCTGTGTATTACAATTTTCTGAGATGAACAAAACCCTGAAGAACGCCTGAGACCGAGGACTGGAGACGAAGAACGAGGGGAAAGAGATGGGCTGCCCTTCCCTCAGGGGCCTCCCTGTGCCATCCAGGGGCAAAGAAGGAAGGAGGGAAGCGAGGACTCGGTTTTCAGATTTCTCTCCTCCCTCTTTTGGCGCGAGCAAAAAGGAAAGGCGTGCTGGATTTAGAGGACAGAGCCTGCCCACGGAGCAGGAGGGGACCCGGGCGGAGGGGACCCGGACGGAGCGGCCGCCGCTACCGCGCACGCGCCGCCGTTCGGAGGCCACGCAGAGCCAGCCACGCGGACGGCCGTGTCCGCACGCCCGTGCACACGCATCGCGTCGCATCGCGGGCAGGGAGGCGGCGTGGCTGCGCTGATAAATCCGCCGCAAGCCCCCTGACTCCGCGCTTCCCTGTCGCCGAAGCATTTGGCTCGCCTGCCCGCACGGCCTCCTCTGCCAAGCAAGGCACTGACTCCACGGGAGAACCGTCCTGTCGATCTCTGCAGGAATATAAGACCTTTTTTTTCCAAGGAAAATGTTCCCCAACTCTGCAAGGGAGGTTGGCAGTACATCTCCAACTCTGGCCTGTCTTTTTAATACCCCTACAATAGCTCGGTTGGACTGAGACCAGCTGTTGGTACATTACCATTTGTAAATGCTTAAAACAGCTACTCCTTGTTTTCTTGGCAACACTGACTGTGGAGGGGGGAAAAAAAGCTAGCTCCAGCCACTTCCATTCAAACATTAAGAACCACTGACTGCCAGTTTTGGCATTCACCAGCCATTGTTTGCTCAGCTCTCTTCAACAAGTTTCTCGTCCCCCCACTATTCCTCCACACACCCCTCCATAGAAAAAGAAAAAGAAAGAAAATCAGCAGAGAACGTTCCGGTCCCCATGGTCCTGACTCCAGTTCACAACAATCATGTAGTTAGTCTTCTCTGAAAGAACATAGAGAAGCTGAAATGAACGCTCTTTGTTTGGGTCTTTTATCTGGTTTTGTCCCCTCCCCTCCTGGCCAGGCTGGTTATCATTTTACAGGTGCGCGGCCGAAGATCAGCATCTTCCTGATGACCATGAGATTTTCCCAGTGGCCCCCTTCCCCTTTCTCTTCTCTGAATGCGTGCGGTAAAGGCATCACCTTTCCCAGGGCTAGCATAGGACCCCAGCCAGGGAGACGAGTCGGGGGTGACAGGGACACGGCCAAAATCTAAGCCATCCCTTTCAGGTGGGGGCCACGCTTGATTTGGGGCCACCTCTCATTTCCCCAAAGCCCTCGGTTTTCATTTGCAAGAAGAATCAAACTCCCAAAGTCGATACTTTGGTCGTGAAAATAGGCGGGGAATTGCACGAAGACTGTGCAAGGCCCTTTTCTGCTCCCGGCGCCCACCAGGGCCTCTGTTGGCTGGGGCGGCCTCCAGGGCCACGTGCCCATCCTGTGGCCGCGCTCCACCTGCCTCAAGCGCTAGCAGCCCAGGAGAACAGGCGCTGCCTATGGCCGGGACAATAGGCTCCATGTGCCATGTCCCTGCTCTCGTGCCCTTCTGTTCGATGGCCTCCCCCACCAAGGGCAGTGGTGGCTGCATCTGCCCTTGCTCCTTTAGTGGGGTTTCTGGGCACAAGAGGTCTGTCAGCATGACACACACTCTTGGAGCAGAGTGATTTCAAGTAGCCAAATGTTGTGGCGGGGTTGAAATTCCGCACGGAAGATCCAAGTGGAGGGAGAGTGCCGGAACCTGGGCCCACAAGGACCAGAGCTTTTGGGGGCAATTTGGCCCAAGATTAAAGAGTCCTGTCTGGTTTTATAGAAACATTATATGGCCGGTTCTTTACCCCAAGGGAGAGAACCCAGAAAAATGGCTTAGCAGCATAAGAAAGCATTGGGACACACAGGCAAGAGGATTGGACATGAACCCCAGCTCTGCCACTGGCCAGGTCAGCCGCAGAGCTATTCATGTCACGTCTCAGAGTCTGGATTGTCTCATCTGCAAAAATCCAGAAGTTGGACTGGACAGTTGCCTGGGTCCCTTCAGTTCTAGAAGCCTATGCCATTGTCTTCCTAATTTTCTTTAGCTTCAGCTACTATAAGTTCAGGATTGCCCCACTGTCAAGACACCCAGTGTACAGAAACTCGAACACTGAATTCTTTAAAAAGTAAACTGTCTCAATGCATCAGATTTACAAAAATCGGTTTATGCTCAACATTTCAGGAAAAGATTGTAAATTCTTTGAACTGAATCAGACTCGATTCACGTGTGTCTGATTCAGCTTACAGTTCCCAGGCCCAGCACAGTGGCTGCCACACAGTAGGCTCACGGTGAATCATGCTTGTTGAATGGGACAAATTTGATATGCAAAGTGGGGTCCGTGAGAAGGCAGCACAGGTGACTTGTGAAAACCAAACTGGTGGGAATTGGTCAGTCTGAGCCTAAAAACTGAGCAATTTCCAAAGCAGATAATTCACCTGCAGTTAACTGGAAGCCAGGCACTTGCAATAAGTTAAAACACTTAAATCTATGCATTTTACTAAACCTTGCAATGTACTTACTAATACCAAAACATTGGTCAGTCCGGCATCTTAAATGCAAATTCCTCCAGCAAGCCTGCTCCGGGTAAGTTCCCTCCTCAGAACCTTGGGACATCTGGATTAACCGTCTACCAGACCCTCATCGCCCTTGTTTAAGGGTCCCCTTCCTGGGCTGAACGCTCTCTGTAGGCTGAGACTGGGCCCACTTTGTCCGTGTTGGATTCCCAGAGCCTCGCACAGAAGGTGTTCCGGTAACAGTTAATAGTGAGATGGTTTGCAGGGAGAAGAATACAAAAACTGACTCTCTGTCTTCAGATCTTTTCTTCTCATTTTGTCTGAACACCTTGATGACTTCACTTGTAACATTGACAGAGATGGTTAAGAAAAAGACAGTGACACCTTCTGACACATGAGAAAACAAAGCAATTCCACGGTCGTGAAGAACCCGAGATGGGACTGAAGGGCCGAGCCGGGCCAGTCTCTGATCTCAGCCCTTGTCCCACAGTCAGCCACCAGTCACTCGACCCGACAGATCTCAGCTCTGCCAGACCAGGGAGGAGACCCGGGGAGTTCACCCAGCACCTTGAGAATCCCGACTGAGCCCCTGAAGGTTGGTGAGGGAGAGGTCAGGTGAGGAGAGCACCCGCGAAGCCCACGCACCGCGGTGGTGAGTCAGTCGTCAGCACGGAGACAGCCGGAGCCGCTGGGGTGGGAACAGTGGGTAACGTGTGGGAAGCATGGCTCTGAGCGCTTCATTCGTTCCGTCCTCACCACAGCCGTGGGAGGGGGTACGGTGACCATCCACACAGCCCAGATGAGGAAACCAAGACACAGAGGGAGGAATCTCTTGCCCACGGTTCCGCAGCTAGCAAAGAGCCCGCTGGATTCCAGGCCCAGCAGCCTCTGAAGCATGGTTTCTGGTGCCCTCAGAGGGCACAAGTCCTGTGAGGTCTACTGTCATCAACACAGAAGTGTTTGCTCAGCACTAAGTCAAGGAGACTATACGCACAGCAGCGCCCAGGCCCCCACTGCCACCAGCCTCCTTGGTAAAGGGGATGTGCGCGCTCTACACACCCCTGGCCTCAGCCAGTGAGGAGAGACGCAAGTTTTTCCCTCTGTCTTCTTTATCTTGCCTATCAATTCCTCGACCAGGTCGGTGTGGTCAAATATCACTGATCTCCAGTGAAGGGAGCATGGCGTGACCGTGGGGAGGATGGGTACGGGAGCCAGATCACCTGGGTCCAGACCCTGGCTTTTGCCGTGTAGTGTGGTCCTGGGCATGTTTTGTAGCTTCTCTGTGCCTCGGTTTCCTCCTCTCTCAAGTAGGGATAACGGTAGTACCACCTCCGTGGGGTTGTGATGAAGAAGAACCCACCACTTCGCCCCGCACACACCACGGTTGTTTCCCCGTGCCCCACCCTGTGGGGCACGGACACTGCCTGCCTGTGTGAAGTCACTCGCTGTCATCTCCCCAGTCCCTGTTCACTACTACGGCCGCTGCGGCTGCGGCGGACCCCACTGTTTAGCGGTCCCATTCCTGCCTCCAGGGCGGTGCGATAGAGTAGAAAGGCTTAGATTCCAGTTAGAACCCAGTTCGAGCTCAGCCGTGCCCGGATGGGATCTGGACCCATGCATTGAGCCCGCAGGAAACGTAAAGCATGACCCAGGCAGTAATGCACGTGCCTTAGAGCCCAGACTCAGAAGGTGGCCCCCTGGTTTAAATCCCCACCTCAGCACCATGAACTGTGTGACCTTGAGCCACTTACTTCCTGGTTCCCCGCTTCAGGGACCTCATCTATAAAAGGGGATGATACCACGGTGCACCTCATGGGATTGCTGTGAGGACCAAGGGAGAAGACACATGTACCGAGACACTGCAAATGTGCAGTAAACGCTAGTTCTTCTCATCACCTTCCTTGTCTGTAGACTGGGGATGGTGGTACCTAGTGGCGGGGGCAGGGGGCTAGTGGGGAGGGTAGAGCATTGAGTGAAGGGACACGTGTGGCACGCACAGTACAGGTCCAGCACATAGTCGGCTCTCAATAAATGGTGGTCCCCTCCCCTTCCCATGCCTCCCTCTGTTTGTACCTCAGATCAGAAAGGCCCCACTTTGCCCCCTACCTTCCTCACTTAGCCCCTAACTTCCAAAGACCCCAACCATCATCATGCCCACTAAAATCCTACCTCCTCCACAAGCCTTCCCAGATTCATCTAAAAACATCCCCAGCCCAGCCCTTTCCCAATGTAGCTAGGAAGTTTCCTCCACTCTCTCTGCCCTTCCTCCCACCCCAGCCTCATTCCTCGACCTTACAGACCACAAATACTTGAGAAAGACTTGGATACTGTTTTCCTTACTATGTACCAAACACTGTGCTAAGATTTCTATTTTTATGTCATATAATCCCCCTGTGTTAGTCAGCTCGAGCTGCCATCACAAAACACCACAGACCCCTGGGGGCCTTAAACAACAGGCATTTATTTTCTCATGGTTCTGGAGGCTGGACGTCCAAGGTCAGAGTTCCAGACAATTCAGTTTCTACAGGGAGCTCTGGTCTCGGCTTGTAGATGGCCACCTTCTCACAATAGCCTCACTTGGCCTTTCCTCTGAGCATGCAGAGAAAGAGAGAGAGTGAGCTCTCTGGTGCCTCTTCCCTTTAGAATAAGGGCCCTATCCTTATAACCTCACTTAACCTTAATGACTTCCTTGGAGACCCCATCCCCAAATAGAGCCACACCAGGAATTAGGGCTTCAACATACGAATTTGGGGAAGAAACAAAGATTCAATTCATAACACACCCCAGTACTTCTTTGAGGTGGGTTTGGAGTTCATTGATGAGGATATGGAATCTTTGCCCCAGCTCACACAGCCAATAAGTGGGTGGTCATCTGCTTCCAGAGCCTGAGTCTTCAGAGCCTTCCCAAAGGCCCACACTTGCGAGAAGAGCCTCATGCTCGCCACAGCAAGCAGACATGAACTCCTCAAGAGCACCTCAGGGGCAGAGAACATCCAGAATAAAGGGGGCTTCTAGTGAGATGGGAGGGCTATGGAAACCTCCCTTCCACCTCAAACTTTCAGGAAGGTTATGCACGACATCATAAAAATCTGTTTTGCGGGGCACCTGGGCACCTGGGTGGTTCGGTAGGTTGTGTCCAAGTTTTGATTTCTGCTCAGGTAATGATCTCAGAGTCATGAGATCGAGCCCTCCATCAGGCCCTGCGCTGGTTGTGGAGCCTACATGGGATTCTCTCTATCCCTCTGCCCCTCCCCCTGCCTGCCTCTCTCTCTCCCTCTCTCCCTCTCCCTTAAAACAAAACAAAACAAAAAATTGTTTTGCTTGCAGAAAATGTCTTTTCACATATTCATTCAACAAACACTTAGACAACACCTGCTATGTGTCCAACACTGCTTTTGGTGCTGGCCATCCAGCCGTGAACGAAGTAGACCAGCTCTTTGCTTTTAGGGCACTCTCAGTGCAGTTGAGGGTTACAGACAAATATTCAGCCCCAATCCAGTGCCCAAAGCGGAGCCAGCACTCCATAGGACATAGAACCCAGCTTTGGGGCTCTGCTGGGCTGGAATGAAAAGCCGGCCCTCGTTCTAGAACAAGACACTTTGCTCTTGCATTGACAATGCCTAAACACCAACCTGACACGTGAAAATAAACAAAATGGCCAATGTGATTATTTGATTGACTTCACCATAACAGAGGTTAGGAATGCTGAGTCCTGCCTTCCTCTAGAATGGCCTCAGTTCAATCCATTTTGCTAGAAACTCATTGCCTATCTATCAGGGGTAAAGCCCCATGCTAGGCACTGGGCAAGCATTTGGGAGAAGATGGAAGAGAAGGGCCCTCACAGCAAGAAAATGGCTCTGTCAACAATAACAAAAGGCCTACGCCTCTAGTTCTCTTTGATGGCTGACCTCTGAGATGAAACCCAAACTCAGACCTCAGCCTTCGCCTTGACTTGGCCCACCGAAGGTCAGCAACCCCTCCTGCCCTCCCAGCCTGAGCTGGAGAGGTGAGAGGAAAAGACAGAAGGCTTTATTATACCACCCAGGCCACGCCTGCCAAGTTCTCCCCACAACTGCTTTAAAAAAAAAAAAAGATGGAGTGAAAGGGAATTGGAAAAATGGAACCCCCTACATCCCAGAAATATTACTTTCATGAGCTGTATGAATTATTTAACAGACAGCTGAAAAGACCAAACTCAACAGAAGAATACAAAAAAACAGCTCGGTACAGACACCTTCCCCGAAGCCCATGACAATGAAATGTATTTTATGCCACAGATCAACGTGCCAGAGAAGGAGGCTTCAGAGACAGATGCCCACAGGGATCATTAGCCCCTTATCTCTCAACCCTTTGCCACCAGCATCCAGATCTCCGAGCCTGGGCAACCCAGAGGGAGAGGAGCTGAAAAGTGTGTATATTGTAAGTGTTGGTTAAACAACCCCACCGTATTCTTATTTGCTGGAGGTTTTAGGGAGCAGATGTAGGACTGGCAGGGCTTGGAGCTGGCGATATTGTTCTAGCTCACTCGGAGCCAACAGGGAAGGGAAAAAAAAAAAAAGCCACACACAAACACAAAAAGCTGCATTTGGTGTGTGTGCCTGGGTGTGCGTGCTCGCTCGGTGCAACCAATCCAAGGCTCCTTAAAGTGGAGCTGACCACTGCAAAACGAGGCTTGGGGCCGGGCCACGAGAAACACAACTTCTCCTGGGAGCTGCGTGCCCCCGGGTGCCTGTCCCGGGCCGCAGGCGTGAGGGGGGCTGGGGCGGCCACGCGCCCACTGCGGGCTTGGTGCTCTCCGTTGCTAGAGAAAGGGCAAACAAATGGAGAACCAACTCTAAAGGCGGCCAGCAGCAGTGAGGCAGGGCTGCAGCTGCCAAGCAATAACTTAGATAGTTACAGCTGCCATCACCTAGTTCATGCAAGCTTTTTAATATCTTTTGGCAGCTCTTGGTGTCACAGCACAAAGGGAGAGTTGGCACTTCGCAGCACACTTTGTTTGACATAACTGTAGGCAGGACCCAGCTGATACCTTCAGTAATGTGGATGGGTTTGCTCTTAAGGTGCGTTTGAGCAGATCAAACGGTTCCCCACCCCCCCACCCCCGCCCCCCGCCTCTCTCTCCCCTCCTGCCACATCCTGCTAGCGTTCGGGGCACGGATCACCGCTAAATCACACGTTGGGAACCAGACCAGATGAGCGGGAGGACTCGGCGGGTGCAACATAAGGTTGGCCCCAGAATCACCCAGCGAAGGAGGAGAAGAAAGCAATGTGGAAGACAGGGAGCAAAAGGGAAGGGGAAAGGAGGAGAGAAAAATAGGCACTGTGTTCCAGAACTCTCCCCAAGCCTTACCAGGAGGCTCAGTCCCCACTTGCCCGCCACCAGGCTCACAGCCCTTTTAAGAAATAGGAATGCCACCACCTTGCTTCCTGCTCCTCACTCTTTAAACTTACTCCCGGCTTGCCAACCCCGAGCCCCCAGTCCCACCTTCCCAGAGACCCAGTTTGCTCCAGGGATCTCCCTGCCCTGTGTGACTCTTCCAAGGGCCAACAGAGAAGAAAGCGCTTCGCAGAAGCGCTTCCCAAGCCTAGGGAGTTGTCATGACAATTCTCTGTGATCCCTCCGCCAAGCCAGGCATCCTTGTTTGGCAGATCCAGGAGCCTTGCTGGGACTTAGAGAAATAGTCTTCTCTAAGACCCCACAGCACAGATGGGCATGAAGCAGACATGCGGGCAGGGGAGGAGCGGAAGACGAGCACAGGGACGCGAGAGGAAGGAGAGGCTGGTAGACACGCTATCCAGGCTGGGCTGCAGGTGGGGGGACATCTCGACACGGAGATAGAGTCATCCCTGCTCTGTCTTAGCACCGCTCTCTCCACCCCACAGCACGTTCCCTCTGTGCATCCTTGCAAACGGTGGCTCTGGTCGCCTGCTGGATGCCTTGGAGAAGGCCACCAGGAAGGCGGGCACAGAGAAGAAGCCGTGACAATCACCAAGGACGGTGATGGGCTCCTATTGTTTGGGATATTAGTTTTCCCAAGCTGCGCTAACAAAGTATCATAAGCTAGGCGGCTTAGACAATGCGAATTTATCGTCTCACAGACCTGGAGGCTAGAAGTCCAGGCTCCAGGTATCAGCAAGGTCGGTCCCTGCTGAGGGCACTGAGGGCGGCTCCGTTCCGTGCCTCCTTCCTAGCTTCTGGTGGGTGGCCAGCCGTCTCTGGAGTTCCTGGACTTATAGACTCAAGCCTCTGATCTCTGCCTTCATCTTCGCAGGGCACTCTTCCCATGTCTGTGTTGTCTGTGTGCTCAAATTTCCCCTTTTTATAAGGATACCAGTCAC
Organism: Potos flavus; assembly: GCA_028534135.1. Taxonomy (NCBI): domain Eukaryota; kingdom Metazoa; phylum Chordata; class Mammalia; order Carnivora; family Procyonidae; genus Potos; species Potos flavus. Next base: position 25,596,397 of record CM052893.1, read on the forward strand.
CCTGGATTAGGGGCCCACCCTAATCCAATATGAACTCCTCTTCACTAATTAAATCTGCAACAAACCTTATTTCCAATCCAGGTCACATTCTGAAGTATTGGGGGTTAGGACTTCACCATATGAATTTGGGGGCAGAGGAGACACGATTCTGTCTAGAACAGTTGGGTACTACGATGTCCATGTTGTATACTTTTAGGTATTATTTCTAACCCTTATCCATCCTACAAGGTGGGTGTCATTATCCCCATTTTATAGAGAATGAAAGTAGGACTGAGAAAGGTCAAGGAACTTGCCCGGTTACATAACAATAGGACCATCGGAATGCAACAAGGGACCTGTGCTAAGTGCCTGGGACTTGGCCATGGCCATCCTTCTCCCCTGGGGCTGAAGATGGGTCCCCACCTTCTTTTGATGGGCCATCTTATCTGGAGTAGCCTGGCCTAGGATCACTTGGTTCCATCAGACACCAGCATATGGCATTCACAAAGCCAGGTTTTCTCCAGAAAGCACATGGCAGACGGTCTGCAGGTGTGGAGCATGGAAGGGCATGGAAGGCAGGGTGTGCTGCTCTCACACACACGCTGCTCCTGCTCACTTCTCCTGGGCTCTCAAGAAGAATATTCTGGACCTTATTATCATGCATTCACCGAGTATTTAGTATTGGCTTATTATTATTTGTTAAATAATAAAATAATGATGTGGCAGTACATGCGACATAGTGTGAGTTCAATAAATGTCAGTGGCCCATTTCTTGTTTTAACATGGCTGTGAACTCCTTCTCCCTACTCTCACCGTTGTCCGCTCAGGGAACACAAGCTCATTGTTATGTAGATACGAGCGAAATACCAATGCTGTTCAGCGAGGCCACCACAATGTACCTGACCTTCACCTAAATAAATAAATATCATTTATTGATCAGGCACAGTTCAACCAATTTACATTAATTAGCTCAATTAATCCTCCCAGCAGTGTCATAGGGAAGACCCATTATTATCCCGACGTTATCAATAAAGAAACTGAGAACAAAATGCAAATGACTTGCTATAATTCCTTGAAAAGGCCAAATAATATAGAAAACTGTGTGTTGAGGCGCCTGGGTGGCTCAGTTGGTTAAGCGTCTGCCTTCTGCTCAGGTCATGACCTTAGGGTCCTGGGATGGAGCCCCGCATCATACTCCCTGCTCAACAGGGTGCCTGCTTCTCCCTCTCCCTCTGCTGCTCCCCCTACCTGTACTATCTCAATCTCTCTGTCAAATAAATAAATAAAATCTGAAAGAAAGAAAGAAAGAAAGAAAGAAAGAAAGAAAGAAAGAAAGAAAGAAAGAGAAAGAAAGAAAGAAAAAGAAAACTGTGTGTTTAAGTTTTCCTTGCTCAGAGAGTAATCTGAATTAGAAAGTCATAGTGTGATTGTTGTGTAGGAAATGCGGCTTTATCAGATAGAAACAGCACACCCCGGTTAACCCCTCAGTTAACTAGTTAACCACTTAGCCTAGCAGAGCTACCCTAACAGGAGCTGCGAATGGAATTATTTTCCAGGAATTAATCTTTGCTTCTACTACCCTATTTGTTCTTTACTCACAGATACCTCTTCTCTAGATAGTGTAAAAATATAGATCGATGTCCCCAAATTCCAATTTTGATAGAAAGTTCCAATAAATGGGACTTTCCTCTATTCGAGGCTTTCCAAGATACTCCCCACCTTACAGGTATGATCTTACCATGGAAGAGAGCATCATACGCAGGTAATCGGACTCCCTTCCTCTCAGACGAAGCAAGAATACTTTTATTTCCAGTTTCCCTACTCCCAATCAGTAACATAGTGCCTCTTGGCCCTTTTGCGCTGAATAATTTCAGCAGTTTCCAAAACAAAATTAAACACAGCCCTAGCTTGAGAAATGTTCCACCTCCTGGAGTCACGGCATTTAGTATTATTATTCGCTTATTATTATTCAAAACAAATAAGAATGATAAAACATCAGTTGGAACCACTCCAGCACAGAAGGAACTGGAATATCTAATAAAAACCATAGTAATCCACAAATAGAAAGTGTTAGAAAATGCAGAAAAACAATGGCAGAGGACATTCTGAACCTTCCCCCCAAAACAGAGATCACCTGAAATAATAGAGCAGCAGTGAACGTCCGATCGAATCCACACACAGAGCACTGTCCAGGGTAACCCCCATTTAAAACCTCAGGAGGATAAAATGTCAAGCACCCACACAGTGCCTGGCACAGAGTAGGACATCATTTTTAATGTCCTCCCCTTTCTGGCGGCATTCAGTGGAACTTTCTTCACATGGTCCAAGCTTTCTAAGGCTATCATAGTCAGGAATTCTTCGCTCTCCACTGGAGAATATAAAGTGACCCACCCCCACAACACACACACACATCCAGGAAATCTCATTCTATGAAGGGCCTTTAAAGCCACATTTCAACCTGAGCAAATGTTTAACTCCAACTTGAGAAAAATCATGAATGTTGAAAACCACCAAAGGACCATCCTTTTCAAAGAGGAGTGTGGCAGGTAAGTGGCTGGGGGACTCTTGTTTGCTCCCCAAAGCTGAGTGGTGGTGAATTCCACACGGAATGAGAACCAGCCTTCACTCAGGTCCCCTGATGGTCTTCAACCCCGGATACTCCTGCATGAACACACCCAGCCTCATCCGAACGGAGCCCCATTCCTGAGATGCCCGACTTTGGGGATGTGGACCTCGGTTTACTAGGTGGAAGGGTTTGTTCACAGATGATTCACTTGACCTAGACCTGTTTCCAGGTGGAAGCCAAGCAGGGACGAGGTAGACTCAAAGCCCCAAGGGACCACCATACCTCTCTTCATGCCCACTCTCCCCCATACTGGTCAACCCTCCACTACCACTGCCACTTTTGGCTTTGGGGAAGCGCTGTGGGAACTGAGGTCCAGAACAATCTGCATTCTGTGAAATGGGGAGGGCAATGGTGGGACTAAATCCTATTTCTTTTCATTCACAATAACCTACCGAATCCTTGCATAAAGTCGTGAAAATTTCCTTCCATCATAGCATTACCAATACAGCCCCCCCCAAAAAGACAATTTTAATGGAAACAATCCAAATATCTAACAACTGAATATTTGCTAAGTAAACCCAAATAACTGAATACAATGCAATAATTTAAAATGCTATTCACTGGCCCAGTCAGTCAAGCATCTGTGTTTGGCTCGGGTGGTGATTGAGTCCTAAGATCGAGTCCCACATCGGGCTCCTTGCTCAGTAGGGACCCTGCTTCTCCCTCTGCCTGCTACTCACCCTGCTTGTGCTCTCTCGCTCTCTCTAACAAATAAATAAATAAAATCTTCTTAAAAATAAACAAAATAAAATTTTAAATGCTGTTCACAAAGATTTTGAGGACTGGGGAAATACTGCTGACATAAGGTTTGATTAAAAGCAGGATACAGAAAAAAAAATTTTTTTTTAAAAGCGGGATACAGAATACATTTACATCCAGTTTAATCCCAGCTATGTAAATATATGAAATATACTGTACTCGATATTGTTTTGTCTGCCGGTATCCCCTCCTCCCCATCCCAACTCCAGCTTCTCTGAGAATGTTACACACATGCACACACACATGCACACACTCACACAAATACAGTTGCCACAGAGGAGCCATTATCCACATTATACATAGGATGGCTGGCCTCTGGCCACAGTGGATTGGTCCAAGGTAGACATCTGACCCTAGCCAGGACAATCCTCTCCTTCCCTAGTCATCCTGGAACTGGAACTGAGGGAATCTGTCTCTGTCCAGCAGTAGAAACGACAAGACTGAGTGGCCAGGAGTGCAGATGTGGGCCCACATGTCCTGCCCGGTGGGCCAGAGACCCCGGCAGCAGATCCACAGAGAGAAGAGACAGGAGGACGCAGGTGCACAGAGGGAAAGACAGAGTGCCTGACAGCACGTGACTCTCTGCTGTTTGCCTCGTTCCCGAGGCCCGGCCACATTTTCTGCCCTTGGAGTCCACAACCCCAGATCCGTATGTATAATAAAGCTATGTGAATTGGAGTTCCATCACTGTAACCAAAAGAACCCCTAACCAATATGTGGGTCCTCAAACACCCAGCTACTTATGCCTCCCCTATCTCCTTCACAATGTTGTTGGGGAGGGGTGTGTGATTGCAAGGGATTTCTGTTTGCTTCTCTGCATTTCCCAAATTCTTGACTGGGAACATTTTTATCATCTGACAAAATCCACCTCCCAATCCATTGTTCTCATTCACTTACACACAAACATACTTTGCCAAGGTGAAAGGAAAATTTGTACTTCACAGAAAACCCATATTTAGGAAAGAGATATTTTATGTCCAAGGTGGAGATTTTATAGATTTATTATTATTATTATTTTAGAATCTTCATATTAGACATAGAAACCAATGTCCTGAAGAGGGTTAGTCTTTTCCAGGCTCCCCTGTCCCAGAGGCCTCTGCTGCTCTGCTGAGGGCCTGCCCCTGCCTCCCCACCTCTGTCCTGCCCTGGCCTGGCCTGGACTCCCAGTCATGCTTCCCCTTTCAGCAGATCTGAGGTCTCTGCTGATTGATTATCCAAAGGTTTGCCATTTGCATGTCTTCTCAGAAAGGAAGAGCAGGAAGACATCCATCTTTCCATCTGGTGTGACTACACTTCTGTTCACTGCCATTGCTTCCCTAAACCACTGCCATTTTGGCCTCTTCTTTCTCCCCCAGGTGAATCCTTCAAAAGCTTCTATTCTTTGGAAGCCAAGAGCAAACCCTCTTTTCCGACTGAGAATCAGAAAACTTGTCTGGCACACCCCCTAGTGGTGGCCTAATGAATCCCCCTCAATTACTATAGGTGACACACCCCTGGGGTTTCTCAAAGTGGGTTCCATGGGACCCCCTGGTTTCCTTATTGGTGGACTCCTCCGAGTCTTCAATATCCTAATTAACATTATGAATCTCAAAGATTCAGATTTCAGCCCACAGTGGCTCCCAGACTTATTTGATCAGACTTTAGAAAATAATAGGAAGAGCTACTATTTATGGAGATGTACTGTCAGTTACAGTTTTCTCATTTATAGATAGAGAAATTGATGATTAAAGAGGGCCAATAACCCAATGATATTGGGTTTACATGAGACCAAAGTCCATGTTCTTAAGCATTACAAGATTCTGGTTATTTATTTGCTCTGCAGATTCCACTTGCATTAATTATGCAACTTATGCATACTGCTCTACTTGTTCCCCGTATTACCCATCATGCAATGCTACAAATCGTCTCCCCATGGGACAAGAAGAGCCGAAGCCTACGGGAGATATTGAGAGCTCTCTGATTGCCCCTGGGAAGCTTCAGTTTCCATGCAATAGAGAGAGGGTCAGTGTCTCAATGTCACAAACAAAACCTCCTTGAGATTCTCAGCAAACGGGTAATGATAGGGCACATGTCAGGGACCCTAATACTTATTTTCCAATGATACTATGGAAAATATAGTAGACTATTTTTCTATTTCTTCTAAAAGAAGCTTAATTTCTCTTGAGTCTTATAGATCTGTTGACCTGGTTTTATAAGCAATGAGATATTCTACGTGCATATCTGGGTTTCTCGGTGGAGAGGATAATACCCACCTCACATCACATTTTTATGTCAAATTTAAGTACATAGTATGTTAAACGTGTAACTCTGGGTTGTTTTTTGGTTTGGGGATTTAAAAAAAATTTTTTTTTTCTTTAGCTTCTGGTAGAAGAAGCCCAAAGATAGTTTATTGGCTCACACAACTTAAAACTCCAAGCTTCAGGCACAGTTAGATCCAGGGGCTCATATGAGACCATCATTAAACCTGAATGCACACTGCTTATATTTTTAGAGACAGGAAATAGAATATAGTGTTATAAATGTCTTCGTCCCTTGTCCTGATGGACACAGAGAGATACTATAAATAATTCCATGGATGTAGGCATTTGGGGATGGAACCCCTCTTCCACCACTGACCCTCCGGCAACCCTACTGAGACTTGATTTGTCCATCTGTAAAAATGGGCATGCTGCTTCTCTTTTTCCATGTCAATGAAAGCTGAAAGAAGTTGTAAAGCTTTCAAGGGCTTTTTTCCTTAGAGGATTATGTATTGTGGGGGGTTTTTTTGTTTGTTTGGGGGTTTGTTTCTTTTCTTTCTTTCTTCTTCTTCTTCTTCTTCTTCTTCTTCTTCTTCTTCTTCTTCTTCTTCTTCTTCTTCTTTTGCTATTAATGTTCAGAGAGCTAGCACATACCACTGGCAAAGGGTTTTACAAGTATTTATTTGTTTTACAAATTTGTCATTTAAAACTCCATAATTAGCCTGGCAAAACACACACCTTCAACATTACAACCACAGTTTAAAGCCAATCAAGCCACAGGGGGAGAAGAGTATATATATATATATCCGTATCCATATTTAAATTCACATTGCGTGTGTGTGTATGTGTGTGTGTGTTTGCAAGACACATATAAATGGGAAATAAGGAAACTTAAAAAAAAAAAAAGACAGATAGATAGATAGTCCCAGATTTTAAAACCACCCCCAAGGTAGAACAGGTGGTGAAAATATAATAAAACATGTTGCAAGGAACTTGTCATGAATTTTAAAAACAAAAACGCCTACAGACCAAATAAACTGCTCTGAAACTCGGCTAAATATGAAGTTCCCAAACTATTTTAAATGACAAAGCAGAAGTTCCCGAGAGAGGGAGTCCAACAGAAATGGTTTGAGGGCGATTGCTGTGGAATTCACACGGAACAGAGCTCGAATAGACGGGCAGACGCCCAGCCCGCTCCCCTTGCCAGGCTGGGCCACGTGCAGCTGTACCCGGCCCTCGGGGCCAGACCATGTGCGCGGGGACCGAGGATTCTGTCGACAAAGGCCTCCAGGAGCCCCTCCTGCACCCACCACCCCACCTGGTCGGTGGTCTCTCAATGGATCTAAAGGCAAACGTTTGGATATTGGACCAGACGCGGGGCCTACACTTGTCACCGTCCCCTTCCCAGGGCCCTATTTGAAGGCAGGCTAAAGGCCCTGGCCCCGGGGAACGGGCAGACACCCCTTCTCTCTGCAGCACCCACCCTCACACTCCCCAACCATTCATTCATCACAACCACCTGCCTGTCCTTTCTTCGTGGTCAACAGTTTATGAAGGGCTTTCAGCGCTATTGCCTCTCTCTGTTACACAGAAACCCTGGGAGCTTCACGGAGACCATGGAAGGCTTCATTTTGATTGTGGAAACAAGAAAAGGTAGAGTGATCTACCCCAAATCACAGAGCTGAACCCACAGCTCCAGATTTCTGACTCCGATCCAGTGCTCTGTCTACTAGACTATGTTTATTAACACCATCCAGGGATGGGCCCCTGGGTGGCTCCATCGGTTAACTGTCTGTCTTCGGCTCAGGTCGTGATCCCGGGGTTCTGGGATCGAGCCCCGCATCAGGTTCCTTGCCCAGTGGAGAGTCTGTTTCTCCCTCTCCCTCTGCCCCTCCCCCTTCTCATTCGCAAGCAAAAATAAATAAATAAAAAATCTTTAAAAAAAATAAAAAGACCACCCAGGGATAAGAGTTGGGAGAGGGGTCAAAATGCTGGCCCCAGGCTCAGCTGAAGAGAGAAGAAGTGAGCATGCACCCCAGCCAACGGGAAAGCCCAGGCCCCATTTCAGGGCGGGCAGCCCTCGCTGGGCACCAGCAGACTGTTGTCACGCAGGAATGGCAGGTCTTCTAGTTTTTTTAATGTGAAGCCAGAGATCTGAGTCTTTACGTGAAATATCCTGACTTTTAAGTATCGGTTTGGTTTAAAATACCACCACCACCATCTGAACCTAACAAACCCACCCACAGGCTGCTTTGTGCTACGGGGCAGCAGCTGGAGATCTCATCCCCATGCAGGTACCCAGTGCCTCTGCCCTTCTCTCTGAAGGTCAAGATGTAATCCATCAAAAGAGGGCCAGTCCAGAGATGCAAAGGGAGTCAACAAACTTGAGTTTCAATCCCAGCCCTGACTTGCTAGTGGCATGACCTTGAGCAAGTCATTTACTCTCTCTGGACCTCAGTTTTCTCATGTATTGAATGAGGCTAATAACGTTTCCCTTGTTTCCTCAGCCCCATCAAGGCCTGGCTTAGGGAGAGCATGCTGGCCTCCAACACCATTCTAATCTCCCAGAGCAGTTCCATTCCAAACTACCATCTCTCTTCCCGTGCTGCACTGTGATCCTTTTTCACCCCATGAAACTGGAGTTCCTCGTAAATTAGGCTTGGCCACCTTGGTTCTCCCCAGAGCCCAGGAGCACAGATAAGCACCCCATAAATCTTAGTGACTCAAGCAATGGCCCGACCAGCTCGCTGAGTGTTGATTATGTGCAGGACACTCTACCAGGTGTGAAGGAAACCAACCCTGAATCATGTCCTTAAAGATGTGCTCTGGTTGAGGAGACAAGACACATGCACGACGATCAGAGTCAACGATCAAGTGTGCCAGTTCCCAGCTAGATCCCAGCTGCAGCCTGGGATCCCCTCCACCCTGAGAAGAGGTAAGAGAAAGAAGACCTCTTTCCTTATCTTTCTCACAGCCCCTTTAAGCTCTTCTTGGCCCTCGAGTTAAAGGAACTCCTCTCCCTGCACAACAAACCCTCAGAGATAGACCCCGTGATACCCCAAATGCACACACTTAAGCGAGTCAGAACAGAACGAGGACAGCTGGCTAGTTCTCACCAGGCGCTGTCGTACCTGCCGGTCTGGACACTTATGTGGGCAAATGCAGGCTGTGTCGCTATTGTACAACGCTGGTAACCCAGGAGGGCCGAGGCCCATCTTTCACCCACTTCCTCCCACCCCGGCCCTCAGTTCTCACCCCCAATTAAATGGCCAGTTCCCTGAGGTACCAGGTAGCAAGCATGTATAATTCTCTAATCTGGCTTGTCCTTGGAGGCCCACCCCATCCTGCTGGCCACACCAGCTGCCTAAGGGAGCACAACTGAGAAGAGATTTGGCAATTATCCAGTTAATTTGATCAGTGGAGACAGCCAAACAAATAATCCAGGCCAAAAATGTCCAGATCAGCTGTCTACATGGATCAAATTCCAGTTCACTGGCGCAGTGCAGGTTCAGCCTAAGAGAATGGCTTTGACCGAGGGACCTGTCCCAGTACCCCGGCATGCCGGGCTGCAGTGGCCTTCAGCAGAATCAGGAGCTTGGCTACATTTCTCTGGGACACACCCTCCCCCGTTCCCTTTCGGCATCCTTACCACTTCTAGGCCTCTCTTCCTCGCTCCCTGGAGCTTGGCCCCACAGCACCAGGGTCTTCGGCAGCAGGTAAGGCCTGGAGCATTTTTGCGCCCATCCCCTCCTCTGAGTGTTTGAAATTCATTAAGAAGAGACTTTCAAGGGGCATGGCTCAGTTGGTTGAGCATCCAGCTCTTGGTTTGGGCTCAGGTCATGATCTCAGGGTCATGAGATCGAGCCCAGCGTGGGGCTCTGTGCTCGGTGTGGAGTCTGCTTGAGATTCTCTCTCTCTCTCTCCCTCTCCTTTTGCCCCTCTCTGCACTCATGCACACACACTCTCTCTCTAAAGTATATAAATAAATCTTTTTTTAAAAAAAGGAAGAAGAAGAAGAAGAGACTTTGAACATCTGAAATGCCTTTGGAAATTCAAGGAATACGAGTATAATGAGAGAATGTCAGGAGCCAGCAAGCTGGGAGGGAGGAAGGTATGGAATAGAAGGCCATGCTCATATGAACCCTTACAGCCTGTACCATCCGAGAGGCTGCCTGTTCCTCACCTAAACCCACTCTTATCAGGTCTTATCAGGCCCCTCCCTCTGCCCAGAGGATAATGGACCAAGTCCTCAGCACAACAGAAGAAAACTTTCACCATTGGCCCCCAGACCCTGAGGATCAATTAAAATGAGGTTCCACTACATTCATCCAAAATACCAGAAGCTTTTTAAGAACAAGGGCCCACTTGCTAACATAAACGACTTCAGAGGCAGGCAGTCCACACTGTGGAAGACAGTACCCTCAACCTCATCTTTCCTGGGTGGGCACCAGCCGTATCTCCTGCTAAGGTATTGGTTCCAGAGCCCCTGGAACTCCAACTTCACTTCGCAGCATAAAAGCCAACAAAGCTGCACCTTCTCAACGAAGAGAGATCGCAGGCCCCAGGGAGAGAGTAGTTCCCAGCAGAGCAGTGTTTCTCTCCTTATCTGCCCTCATACTGCCTTGCTCTCATTTGTGGGACTTTGCTAAAAGTGGCAAGAAGGAGGTAGCAAACCAACTCGGATTTTTTTTCCTGCCATTTTCTCTAAAGCGGGAGCTTGTGGTTTGCTTTCCCAGTTAGAGCTGGCAACGGCTCAATCAAGTGCTCCACCAAGGCGTAACTAGGGCCGCCCGCTTGCCAGTGAGCGCAATCTGAGTTCTAAATATTTGCCTTCCCACCTCCTCCACTCAGTCAATATCACACTTTCGACTGCGCTTCTTGGAGCAACCCCCTTCCAAGTATCGAACTCTCTGTCGCTTTGGATGAGGTTCAGCTGCATAAAACAAGCTAGAACACCCAAGGATTTACTGTCATGTGAGAGTCCACAGTGAGGCAGGGCTGGAGGGTCCACGAAGTCATCAGAGATCTAGCGTCCTCCTACCGGTCTGCTCCAACACCCCTACAGCATGAAATTCCCTCGTGAAGGTGCCCTCACACCTTCACGAGGGATACAAGAGGATTGCTGGAATCATATGAACGAGTGTAAGGGCAAGGGATGCTGGAATATGTGCTCTTTCCCCTGAGGACACGGCTGCCATGAATAAACGCAGGGTTCTGTTATAAGGAGAAAGGCCAGGATGATATTGGAGGAGGCCACTAGCAGCCGCATTTGTTAACATTTAAGATTCCCCCACCACAGCTCAGCCCACATTTTATTTACATTTGTAACCTTCCAGTGCCCAGAACAATGGCTCTCACAGCAGGAGAAATCAACAGTTGTGTGGGCACCTGGGTGGCTCATTCAGTTAAGAACTCTTGATTTTGCCGCAGGTCATGGTCTCAGGGTCATGGAATCAATCCCCATATAAGACTCCTTGCTTAGCATGGAGTCTGCATGGGATTCTCTCTCTCTCTGTGTCAAAAACATAAGTAGAAATCTTTTTTAAAAATTAAAAAAAAAACTCGGGGCGCCTGGGTGGCTCAGTGGGTTAAAGCCTCTACCTTCGGCTCAGGTCATGATCTCAGGGTCCTGGGATCGAGCCCCACGTTGGGCTCTCTGCTCAGCGGGGAGCCTGCTTCCTCCTCTCTCTCTGCCTGCCTCTCTGCCTACTTGTGATCTCTCTCTCTCTCTCTCTGTCAAATAAATAAATAAATAAATAAAATCTTTAAACAAAAATTTAAAAAAAAAATTTTTTTAAATCAGTAAGTGTGTACTGAATACCCCCACTGAAATCCAGACCGAAAAGGTTCCATTAGGACCCTAACTTAGACTGAATATCAAGGATAATTTTCATCTTATCGCCATCCTTTTTTGAAGATGTAATTTCTTCTCCTCTACCCTCATTAAATTGGCTTTAAGGGTTTCACTCACGACCTTAAGAGTGTCGCTTACAGCCAAAGCATGCCCAAAGGCCTGCTGCCTATCCACAGCCCGCAGAGCATCTTGGTCACTAAGTGGTATGGAGTTCAGCTTAGACTTCCTCAGTGCAGTGCTTTTATTCTGGAGCAAGCACGTGTGACACCAAGAGAGCGCATAGTAGGCTGGGAAGACATCTGGTTGACTTCACAATCGGCATTCTCATGGAGTCTGACTACCCAAACTGAAAATATAGGTAATCACAATTCAAAAGGACTTTGATCTTGTGTTAAAAGGAGCCAAATCCAGCCAAAAATAAAATACATACTGGAAATCCAGGTAAACCTTCCCCTGCACTAGTCAGGGTGGTTTAGCCATGACTGAGTAGTATGTACCAAAATGACTTAGGTCTTAGTCAACTTCAACTCAATAAAATCCAACATGGTGACACAGTCACATGTGCTTCTAGGCTGCACCAATGGAAGCATTAAATCCAGAACACAGGAGATGACACACTTACTCTACTCTGTACCAGTCAGCATACGCATGGAATACTGTGTCCAATTGTGGGGATTCCAGTCAGGAGGAGTATGGAGGAACCGGAACTTGCGCAGAGGTCAGCAATCTGAACAGTAAAAAGATTCAAAATCATGTCATATAGAAACAGTCCAAGGAACTGCTGGTGTTTGGTCAGGTGAAGAGAAGACTTGGAGACCATGGCTTCTATCTTCAAATATTCAAAGAGCGGTCACGTGATGAAGAGATCGATCTTTCTCTGGAAAATGCTAAGCTATAGAACCAGGACCAATGGACAGAAGATCTAGAAAGACAGATTTGGGCTCAGTATCAGCAAGAAATTTCTGATAACCAGAACTGTCTCTAGATGGAGCGCTATCTCGGAATGCTATGAACTTGGCCCTGGAGGGATTAAAATCCAGGCTAGACAGCTTCCCAGAGGGTAGCGAAGGGTGGGCTCAAGGGCCAGATGAGAGCTGGACTAAAATCTCAAGGGTCATTCCCTTCCTGAAACTCGGGGGCATCTGCTCTGTAGCAACTCCTTAACAGCCACACCAGACGTGGTTATGAGTTAGTGGTTTACTGTTCACTTTCCCGTTCATTGTCTCTGCTGAGTGTTGCAGCTCTTTGGGGTAGGCTGAGTGGATTACAGAGGATAAAATGTCATCCAGTTAAGCGTCCAAGTCAGGACTGACCCAAGTCACTTGATTCCTAGTTCACCCCTCCATGGGCAAGGTCACCGTGAGAAACCTCCCTCCTGATCACAGATTGACAAGCAGGGAGAGACCCACACAGAAGATAGCTGAGTAGGAGCACGCTGGACCCTGATGGCTCATCCAGTCTCCTCCAGGTATCGCTCCCACTCTATGATGTTCATTCCTGCAAAAACACTCACTCAAAAGGATACATGCACCCCTGGGTTTACTGCAGCATTGTTTACAACAGCCAAACTATGGCAACGGCCCATGTGTCCATCGATTGATGAATGAATAAAGAAAATAGTGAATGATGAATGAATAAAGAAAAATAGTATTTTTATACATATATTTTATATGATATATTATATATATATTTTATATATATTATGTATAATATATATAATGAAATACTATTCAGACATAAAAAAGAATGAAATCTTGCTATTTGTAATGGCATGAATGGAGCAAGAGGGTATAATACTAAGTGAAATAAGTCAGTCAGAGGAAGACAAATACCCCATGATTTCATCCATATACGGAATTTAAGAAATAAAACAAATGAGCAAAGGGAATAAATAGAGACAGGGAGAGAGAAACCAAGAAACAGACTCTTAACTATAGAGAACTAATGATTATCAGAGGGGAGGTGGGTGGGGGATGGATGAAATAGGTGAAGGGGATTAAGAATACACTTTTCTTGGGGCGCCTGGGTGCCTCAGTCAGTTGAGCATCTGCTTTTGGCTCAGGTCATGATCCCAGGAAAAAAATAATATACTTATCTTAATGAGCACTGAGTAATGTATAGAATTATTGAATCACTGTATTATACACCTGAAACTAATATAACATGTATGTGAACTACACTGGAATTAAAATTTTAAAAAAAAGAAGTTCATTCCCTACATTAGGGATCAAGGCTCTAGACAGGTGTCAGCAAACTACAACCCGTGGGCCAAATCTGGCCCACCACTTGTTTAGTAAATAAAGTTTTATTGCAACACAGCCTTGTCTACTCATTATGTATGGTCTATGGCTGCTTTTCTACTTTAAAAGCAGAGTTCCATAGTTGCAGCAGAGGGCATATGGCCTACAAAACCTAAAGCATTTGTTATCTGGTCCTTTATAAAAAAAAAGGTTGCTGACCTCTATTCTAGGATATTAGTGTGGAATATGGATACTAGCTAATGTTCTCTATTGTAATGGGCAAGAAACATCAGAAAAATCTTGCAGGACTGGAAAACCCTATCTAGAAAGAAATTCCATTCACAACCATTTGCTAATGCAAGAGAAAGGGCCACAAGTCTTTTACAGACCAGAAGTTTTTATCTTCCATCTATTGGGTTTTGATACACCACCGCCCTAGGGGACAGCTATTATGACTATTTAAAACACATATAATAAGCCGATTGTTCCATCACTGTGTCTATTTGTAATAAGCACAGACAATGCTCTACAGTGTGGTTATGGAAAAAAGCAACGTAATTCTATGAATCAATATTAGGTCCTAATTAGCCACTGAGCCCAGGCTGATAACAGCTTATCATACCTTTCAAGTCCAAAGAAAGCTCAGGTGGAAGGGAGAGAGAGAGAAAAAGAAGAGGGAATAAATAGCTAATTATGATAAACTGGTTTCCTTGGTAACTGTGTTTATAACTGCAATGATGTTGCCATATTTTTAATGATAAACACAAAGGTTTGATGTGAGATTATATAACACATACTGTCTCAATGCTGGTTCTACTCTAGCAAAGGTGAAGCCAGATACAAATGTGAAATTTTGTGAGGCTAGGAAAATTAGAGAAGCTTTCCCTAACCACCACCCCAAACAGCTGTTGTTTGTCTATTTTCTGGGTACCAAAGAGCTCAAGAATATGGAAACAGATATTTACGGTGCTCAATGAATCCTATGTGCCCATTCGACCCTCAGATTTTAAGTCACGGCCCTTACCATTCTCTCTTCCCCAGCTGGGGTGCCCCTTGGTCACCTCTTTGACCAGACCTGTGGTTTGGGGAGGGACATCCAGTGAGTGACACCGAAGGGATGGGCCACTCCACAAAGCAGTCAGCCATCAGAGTCAAATCATCTTATGAGATTCATTCCGCACTTTCAGCTTTCAGGGATATCTGGCCCCCAATTTGTGAGAATAACATTTTGCTGAAATATTTGAGTCCAGTGGCAAATCTTGTAGGTTGAATCACTAAGCCAGGGGTTGGCAAATACGGCCCATGGGCCAAATCCAGCCCATTGCCCATTTTCGCAGACCCAGTTGTATTGAAACACGGCCGCACATAAATATGCATTTATGTATTGTCCGTGGTTGCTTTCATGCTACGATAGTAGAGATGAGCAGGTGTGGCAGAGACTGTATGGCCCACAAAACCTAAAATATTTACTATCCGACCCTTTACTAAGTAAGTTTGTTGAGCCCACACTAAACATCCATATGCTGGGCTATCTATACTTTGTTTTCCTCTACCATAGAGACCAGAAAGCAAAATACTGAACTTCAGCCTCCTCTGTGGCTAAGGGAGGCAGTGTGAAATTGTTCTGGCCAATAAGATGTAGGTACAACTCCCGGGGAGACTTTTCCCACCCCACCCCCAACATCCTTCCTCCCTCCCATAGAACGGGCAAGCCCGTAAAAGGAAGAATTTTGCCCTTTGCCATTTTCACTTCTCCCCTCTCTGCCAAGGCCCTTCTGCCTGAAACACAGACACAACACCTGGAGATGCAGAAGCCATCTTGCAACCATGAAGACGAAAGTAACCCCTAATGATTGTAAAGCTGGAAGACAGAAGGAGCCGGTCCTTGTTAACATCCTTGAGTAGGTGCCCAGCACTGGATTATGTTCTAAGTACCTCCAGGCTCCTTGTTATGTGAGCAAAATTAACTTCTTCCTCATTTAGCCATGATAGTAATGTTTTCACCTACTCATAACTGGACTGAATCCTAACTGATCAAAGGGATATAAAGAAAGTTTTTAGGGGCACCTGACTGGCTCAGTCAGAAGAGCATGTAACTCTTGATCTTGAGGGCATGAGTTCAAGCCCCACATTGGGTATAGAGATTACTTAAATAAATAAGTAAGCTTTAGGGGCACCTGGGTGGCTCAGTGGGTTAAAGCCTCTGCCTTCGGCTCAGGTCATGATCTCAGGGTCCTGGGATCGAGTCCCACATTGGGCTCTCTGCTCAGCGGGGAGCCTGCTTCCCCCTCTCTCTGCCTGGCTCTCTGCCTACTTGTGATCTCTCTCTCTCTGTCAAATAAATAAAAAAATAAAAAAAAATAAGTAAGCTTTAAAAAAAAAAAGAAAAGGAAAAGAAAAAGGTTTTAGGTACTAGAACCTAACAAGCTGGCAGAGTGAGGGGCAAGAGAAAGGTGAGAGACAGATTAATTGTGCAGAGCCATGCCTCTGAGAGACTAGAAATTCAGCAAACGAGTTGTCAGTCCCACAGGTGAGGCTGCTGGTATGTGTGGCCCAGTGCTGTGACAGCCTGGCTCTGAAGACGGTGTGGGGCCAGTTACACCCACCGGGACTTAACTACTTATGTGATCTTCTCATTTGTCTTCAGACCATGTGTTCACCTATGGCATGGCAATTGAGTGTAGCAGGAAAACAAGCAGATTCTGGAACCAGAATGCTTAGGACCTATCACATGTAGCTGTGTGACTTTGGGTAAATTACTTAACTTCTCTGTGCCTCAGTTTCTTCATCTGTAAAAGGTGGATAACAGCAGCACTTCACCTAAGAGAGTCTCTGTGAAGAGTCCGTGAGTTAAAGCATTTAAAACAGTGCCCAGTACACTGTTGGGACAATACAAGCTACGGCTATTGTTCCAGTTACTACTGTTGTGTAACTGATTACCCCAAAACTAACACCTTGAAATAAGTATTTCATTGTGCCCATGGTGTTGGTGGGGCAAGACTTTGGACAAGGCCCAGGAAGGATGGCTTATTTCTGTTCCATGATGTCTGGGGTCTCTCGTAGGAAGACTCAAAGGCTGGGGTAAGTTGACAGCTGGAGGCTACACTGGTCAGAAGCCTCATTCACTCCAACAACTGGTGCCTGGGCTAGGATGGCTCCACCTCCTAACTGAGGGGAGGCAAGGCTCTACCGTCAAAGGGCACGTGGGGTGGGAGACTCCATGTGGCCATCTTTATTCGACACGGTCTGCCATGGCTATTATTACTTTTTCTGCTCCATAACATTACAAACTGGTTGATCTCCACTCCTGAACTCTGATGTTGTTCTCAATCACATAGTGAAGAGCTCGGCTTGTAGAAACTGCTCTCCAGTGTTTGTTTCCCTGTCCTGACCCAGTTACAAGCTCCTTGAGGACAGGATAGTGCTCTCCACTCTACTGCATCTATGTCAACATGTATAGAGCTCCTGCTACATAAACAGAAAGTGCTTAATAAATGTTCTTAAATACATAAGTGGCTGAACCATATACTAATAAATACTGGCATTAAAGCCCAATATCCTATAACACTTGTGGGCTTGGTAGACATTGTCATTTGGCCACGGATCTTCAATCTTTCCCTTCTTTCTTGGTAACAAGATAGATTTTATTCAAGGTGACTAAAAGACTGCATTTTCCATCCTCCCTTATAGTTAAATATAGGCACATAACTAAGTTCTGGTCAAGAAGATGAAAACCAAAGTGTTGTAGGAGACAAGCACAAACACCACTTAAAAAGAGCTGACTAAACTGAGTCTCTTTTGCCCTCTCCCCTCTTCCTCCCACTTCCTGGAATACAGATGAAATGACTGGAACTCTAGCAGCCATCAAGTGATCTTGAGGATGGAAACGAGTGCAAAAAGCAGAAAGCCTGACTACCAGATGACTTTGTTGGTGCTGGTATGCTGCCTACTTCAGATAAGCCTCTAAAGTTGTTTAAGCCACTGTGGTCAAGTCTCTTTCTAGTAATCAAATGAAATTCCTCCTATACCACATGCTGAGCCTCTAAGAAGAATTATATAATCACTTCTTCCTCTGAAGTTCCTGCAGACCTGGTACCTTTCCTCTCATGTTTACCACATAGCCCCTGGCACTATTGTACACACGTTTAATCCCCTTAGTATATCATGATCGCCAAAGGATATAACCTATTCTACCTTTTTTAGGGTCCAGACACATACTAGAACGGCGCCTCATATTTACTTATGACTTGAAGTGTTTTCACATTTTTGAATGAAATACTGATCTTTTTATAAGTGTAAAACTATAAAGGTATTTTACCATGTTTGTTGATGATACCCTTTGTGCCATTGCCTAGTCTCCTTTGGCTCCTAAGCATGGAGATAATAACACATCCTCTCAGTCACCACGGGGAGGAGAACCTGAAGACTCCATTTATGTTAATCTCCTAATTGCAGAACTAACTGTAGTATACTGTGGTAGCTTTGGGTTATGTTGATTAGCACTCTTTCATCCCATTCTTCTTTGTGTGATGTGGGCAGACTTCCTCCCCCTCCTATAGAGCCTGGTGGGGCTGTGAATCCCAGGGATCACCCAGCCCTTAATCTTATCTGTCATATCCCATGAAGAAGGGGGGATACATGGCTCTGGCTGGCCCAATCTGACTACCTAAGAATCACCTGGGAAGCTTATTCAAATATGTGTACTCTGGAGCCCACTGGGTCTGAGACCAAGAAATCTTTATTTTAAACAGTTACACCAGGTGCTCTTGAAGTAGATGCTCCACAGATGAAGGGAGCCCCTAGTTCTGGCCTCTGCTTTCTGCCCACCCTTGTCCTGTTGCCCACCACAGCCCTGGTGGCCACAGGCAGAGTGACCAACAATCACAGGCAAAGGAAATGGTTAAGGCCCCATGCCCAGGTCCAAGAAGCAAGATGGCGTGGGTCAGAGATGGATGCAGAAAACAGCTCCATTCCTAAAGACAAGTGCTGAGAACCTCTACCGGGGACAGGCTCAGAGTCAACCTACAGGGAGTTCCTGAATGCAGGCCAGCCCAGGTTGAGTCGATGAACATGAGTGGAGAAGCTCCTGGTGTGGTAATGGGCAGGAGAAGAAAGCAGATGTGATTATGATGGCATCTGAAGGAAGGTCTTACCTGGGTCACTGAAGGAGATCGGTGACCTTTGAAAGTTCCTTCCAACCCTGAAGACCTATGATCCTGAACAAACTAGCCTATGTTAATAAAACAGGAAAATGAAAACATCCAGAGTATCCACAGAGGCCTGTAGTAACTCCCAGAACACCTTGCCTGCCCCTTGTATATCCTGCATCACTCTTATTGCTGATGACCCGCCAGTGGTCTGTCTTCTCCACTGGACTGCAAGCTCTAAGAGGTCAGGGACAGTATCAGTGGCAACTCTGTCCCCAGCGCCTGGCCTGGTGTCCAGTACATAACAAGGGCTGATCTGTACTGAGGACTATGACCTGACACCATTCTAAATGTCTTTCTCACATTATCTCATTTAATTCTCCTACCAACCTTCTGAGAGAGGTACCGCTAGAATACCTATTTTACCAATCGGGAAACTGAGGCAGAAGATAGTTAAATGTCCCCAGTTAAAACTAGCAAGTGGCAGAGCCAGGAATGGACCTGGGCAGCTTGGCTCTCAGGGCCTCTGCTCTTAAATACTAAGCCATGCTGGCACTTAGTAGGCGCTCACTAATGTATTTGTTGGATTAAAAACATCTCCGAAGTGTTTCCACTGAGTTTAACTGAGAGTTATATAGGATATCACCCCCTATTTAAAAACAGAGAAGTTGAGCCAAGTACAAAATAAGCTAATATCCTGTGTTTTCTGCAAGAGACAAGTTTAATTAGAGTTTAGGTAATTAAAGCTTTCATTGTCTCTAAAAAAAATACAATGCATTAATTTATGCAAATCTACTCCAGGGCATGATTTTTGTAAAATGCTATGTAACTTGCTTCTCACAAAAAGTGACTTATGAGTCTCCCTGGGGAGTGAGCATCTCAGATTGTGGGTATTCCCATCAGATGCCCCACGCCTGTGGTAGTCGGTACAGCCCGATTTAGAGCCAATGGTTCTAAGCAGTCACCCCAGCTCCCAGCACTGTGCCTCGAGAGGGGTTGGTGTGGTGAGAAGGGGCCCTGGCAGCTGGTTCTGAAAATGAGCTCTCCCCATACATCCTACCCAGCCCTCTCCACCAGCCCCCTTAGCCACAACTTCCTGACTTCCTTTTCTATACAAGTTTACCTACACTGTTCATTTCAGCCCAAAGTGTCTCATCAGAATTAAAAGATCTGCTAGGGAAAGAAGAGACAAGGTGATTTTCCCAGGCCAGGTCAAGAAAAGAGTTGGGAAGTTTCAGTGAGTTCATGCACATGAAAGGATGGTCAGTCCTAAGCCCGGCATGAGTGCTGGCGGTTGTTGCTCTCATCCCCTCCCAGCACTGGAACAAGAGTGCGGAGAACAGCAGCAAGGCCAGCCCGTTAAGCAGTGGAGGCACCAGGTAAAGCTAAGCTTCCTGTCCACGACCACCTTTGATCCTTCCGACAAGCAATTACGGTAGGTCCTATTACCTTCTATTTCAGAGACAAAGAACTGAGGTTCAGAGCGGTTCACCAATGGGCCCAAGTTAGGAATGGAAACAACTGCTCTTTACCAATGCACTGGACTGCATCCTTAGTTTGCTGAAAAGGTAGACACGCCAGGACATGGTGGGAGATCTATTGGCCCAAGAGAGGCAGGAGTCCGGCTCTGAGGGACCCTGAGTAGCAACTGAAAAGAGATCTTCTTAGATGGCCTTCTGAACTTTATATATATATATATTATACATACATATATATCGTGTGTGTATATATACCAATGTTATATATATGTATGGTTGTGTACATAGAAAAAAGACAGAAAAGAAGCACACCAATGTGTTAAACACTGTTACCTCTGAGTGGTAGGATAATACATAATTTTATTTTCTTTTTGCCTTGACTATCTTCCAAGTTTTCTATAATGAATACGTATTACTTTTACAATCTGAAAATAAAGGTGTTTTTTAAAACCTATTCCAACTCTTCAATTAATTCAGCTGTCCTCTCTTGGATCCTTTCCAGCTCCATTATGTCATTCTTAAGAAGCAATAGCCAATATGGCACAGGGTTTTCCAGGTGTCTACTTTTAGGAAATCTGATTTCTAACTCTCAGAGGCCGTGTGCTCGCACTCTCTGTCTCTCTTTCACACACACACACACACACACACACACACACACACACAGCGCCACATCTGCCCCAGAAGAATCTGCCCTATTTACCAGGACCCTTACCTGCTCTTTCACTGATAAAAGAGAATGCTCTATTTGTACCCAGATCCAAATCTCACAAGCCCACCTAGCTGTCCATGTACATGATGAAAAGAAACAACAAGGTCATTTCTGATTGCAAAGTTGTAAGACTACTCTCCAATTTACTTTCTACCCACATGTGATCTTAGAGATGTAGAGCTTTAATTAGGGAATGGGAGAGAGGGGATGGGGAGGGGGATAGGGAGAGGAAGTGGGGGGGGGGGACAAACAAAAGGAGAAAAACTTTCTGAGTCATAATTCCATCCCCTAGCTTACTACAGGGGAACAGACTTCAGGACCGAGGTTTTAGCCAGCCAGAATGAAGTAACATGCCATCCCATAATTTTTCTAGGGGTCTAAATCCACACTTCCCAAGTTGCCCAGTTCCCAAATCCCTGAGAACTGTGAGAGCACTCATAGGTCGGGTCAGCCAGGAATTGGGTGAGGATTTGGGAAAGGGTGGGGTATAGAGTCATAATCTTCAATATGAAAACAGTCTAACAATCAACATAAATGTTTATATTTCCCACGGTGAGATTCTCAGTCTCTGGGAACAGAAATGTGAATAATGCCCTGTTTCATCACAGGATCATGGCGCTGTCCAGTCTGACCATTACTGCTGGGTCCCATAGCACAGCCAACTCTCAGCAACTTTGCTATAAAGGACTGGAGGCCTGTTCTCCCATTTATTTTTGCGATACTTAAGTACCAGATTGTTTTGTTTCCCATGTGGCCTATGCTTTTGTCTTTGGAAGGTTTTCAGTTCTACAAATTTGGGTTCAAACAAGAAATGACTGAATTATGTGGAGGACCCTGTCCTGTGTTTCAGACCCGTTGGCCAATCTACGATCCTCCTGAGGCTCTGATGAACCTTAGCATTGGACTTCAGTTGTTTGATCTACTTGACGCAATCACTGCAACCCAGCAAAGTGTTTTCCAGAAACCTGGAGAACCTGGGGCGACGGAAGCAGGCTTGTCACAGAAGCATCTTGACAATGCCAAGTATCACAGAGCCTAAAGCCACACCACCACTCCTTGGCCCCTGGATCACCCCAGTGATCATGGGGGAGCCTCCTACAGGTCAGCCAGCTGGTGGCCAATGGCACAGGGCATGGGCAGAGGGCTAGGGGGAAAAGAAGGGAGGAAAACAACCACAAGACCTGCATCCGTTAATAAAAATGTATAAATAATAGTAATTTAAAAACTTAGCCTTTTCTAAACAAATAGAAAATTTGTTAGAAGAGAGTCATGAATACAATGGGATAGTTGCCAAAGAAAGCCAAGGTACCCTTCAATCCTGACTTGAAAGAGAGAATCCCAGAAAGGAATGCCAGTGTGTGGTGGTGTGAAGGTTAGGTTTCCTTGCAGCCCTTCAGTGAATTCAATCCCCATTCCCTTCTTCCTTCCATTCAAGGAGCACTTACTAAACACTTACACTGTGCCAGACACTGTGCTGAGGGCTTTAAAGACATTATCTCCCCTCCTCCCTTGACAAGCCTGCCCGATGGGACTTGTGGTCACATAGACGAGAGAGAGAAGCAAGGAGCGACAGCTTTTCCATTCTGCTCAGAATGATGGCGCTGCTCAGCAGAGCGAGAGCCGGTTCTCGCTACCTCAGTGAGGAACCCTTCAGCGGCAAGTTGCGGGAATACCCACTCCTCCTGCCTTAAATGATACGGGCATTTATCATTTCTCACAGCAGGACATCTCAGCCCTGTATTCTTTACATCTTTTCTGCCACCCATGGTGTTGGCATCACCCTCAAGGTGACAGGAAAGCGGCTGCCATTCCAGACGGGTCTTCTTTTAACAGCAAGGACAACATCTGTGGAAGCACTTTTGGAAGACGTCTCCCTGTTGTGTCTCAGGCCGGAATCAGGTCACATGCACTCTCCAAAACCAGTTCCTGGCAAGGGGAGTGACAACAACCATGCAGAGGAAGAAGAAGAGGAAGAGGCAGACAGAGGGTGTCGATCATCACGCCCCCTGACTTGTTCTCACCTAGAACCAGTCGTTTTGGGCTGTAGGTGGATCCCTGGAACCACCCGTGAAATCATCTGGGATGCTTTAGAAAACAGCTGGCTCTGGGGCTTTTCCTCAGAACTACTGAATCAGAATCTCTTGGACCCAGAAATGTATATTTTAACAAGCTCCCCAGTTTATTCTCCCGTTGAGCGACTTTGAGAGCACTAAAATCCCCACATCAACTCCCAGACCCTATAAGGAGATGACTCAGCTCTTCAGTGTGCTCTAGGTCCTTCATGAGCAGCTCCCGCCTTCCCTTCTCGCTCAGCCAACCTCACTCAGCCACGCTGAGCTCCCCCACCCCGGCCACACGCGTACCTCAGGGCCTTTGCATGTAGGTTCCTGAGGTAGTCCAAGTCACAGCTCCCCAAAGATGTGCATATTCTCTCCCCATAACCTGTGAATGTGTGAAGGGGCTTGGCTGCCGTGATTAAGTCATGTTTGCCTTCATTCCTCCCTCATTTCCTACCCACTACAGGATCCATAAAGTTTTCTCTAGTCCTTTATTTTTCTTCTGCTGCTTTTTGAAAGCTAAACTTGTATCTATTACCCTAATTACCAATACAGGTGAATATACGTACTTAACTATATAGCTTCCTACTTCTCAAGTTGTTCAATGTCTCAAATCTCCTCCAACATAGAGCAAAAACTATCTGCTGAAAACCAATAACCTCAATGCTCTTGATGCACTTTCAGTTAAATGGGAAAAAAAAGTTTTCACAATAGGGACGCCTGGGTGGCTCAGTCGGTTAAGCGTCTGCCTTTGGCTCAGGTCATGATCTCGGGGTCCTGGGATCGAGCCCCGCACTGGGCTCTCTGCTCAGCGGGGAGCCTGCTTCCCCCTCTCTCTGCCTGCCTCTCTGCCTGTTTGTGTGCTTTCTCTGTCTCTGTCAAATGAGTCTTTAAAAAAAAAAAAAGTTTTCACAATAATTAATCTTATTACCAATAGATATTAATTTCATTTTTCACCCCTTTTTTTGAATGTAACTTTTTCTCTCTGGCATTACTTTTCTTCTTTTGAAGTACATCCTTATTATTTGCCTGAAAAGGTCTTAGGGGATTAGTTCTCTTGGTTTTTGTATGTGTGAAATTGTCTATGTATCTTAAATATTAGGGTTTTTTTCTACTATGGAATCTGGGTTAATGCCTCTTGTCACTCAACATTTGAAGATATTATTTCTTTCTTGGTATTTATTGTTAGTTATGAGACATTTATAATAATGTATTTGTCACCCTTGACTTCCACTACTGGAAACAGGGGACTGAGTAATTCAGATCAAGACAAAATTTCCTATAAGAAGTTTTTAGGTCAGCTCTGCTGTTAGTAAAATCCTACTATATGTATATGTATGCATGTAGACTTTTCACATAAAAGGTATCATTCATATAGACTGTATTGTCAGTTGTTTTTTTTCCACTTGAAACCTGTATAACAGGCATGTTATTTCAGTACAAGTAAATTCTACTTCCTATGGCTAAAAAAAACAAAACAAACAAAAAAAAAACAAAAAAACTTTAAGTAAATCTGAGTGAATAAAAGAAAAATCTTGTACCTTCATAACCTTCTCTTCCCTTACTCAGAGATAACCAAGTCTTTATTTTGTTTTTTGAATCATTTTCTTATACTTCTGTATTATGACTTATGAACTTGAAGATATCAATTGACTCTCTTCTATTA
Organism: Potos flavus; assembly: GCA_028534135.1. NCBI lineage: Eukaryota > Metazoa > Chordata > Mammalia > Carnivora > Procyonidae > Potos > Potos flavus. The sequence goes on from CM052893.1 coordinate 25,621,149, forward strand.
AAACTGACAAAATTTAATTCTCTAATACTACCCCTGCCTTCCAACTCTTCCCAGAGTTTTATGGGTTACAATTTTTCATTGCTCAATCAGTTACCTTTTAAAATGCTGGATACCTAATATTAAGCCTTCTGTGTCATATATACAGGTTAATTATAAAAACTGAAAAACCAATAAGTAGGAGTTCTGTGTCTAGCTATGGCACATTAGCTTGTAACAGATCAGCCCTCCTGCCAAGAATAACTAAAAAGTTGGATTTTATTAATGCATTTGCTAAATGCAACGTAATATTATAGATTGGATCCACTAATTTTTTAAAAGATCATTAATAGAAAAAATGGTAAAATTAGAATAAAGTCTAAAATTTGTTAACAGTAATGTACCAATGTTTGTTCCTTAGTTTTGGCAAGTATGCCACGGTAATGTAAGATGTTACATTAGGGGAAGCTGGGTGAAAGATACATGGAAACTTTCTATATTATTTTTGCAACTTTACTGTAAATCTAAAAGTATTCCACAATAAAAAATTTATTAAAAGAAAAATATTTTTTGAAGGCACTGGAAAGCTGCCAAGACAGGAAGATTTCAGAGAGCCAAGATATCAAAGAGAAGTACAGAAGAAAGTCAGGTACCCATGTAGTTTTTAGCCTCAAGGCATTTGCCAACTCTTAAAGCTTCAGATAAGACACCATGAAGCAGAGTGTCAGAGAAGCAGAACAGAAGGTGGGAGCCCCAAGTCTGAGAACTAAGCAGACTTCTAGGCAATCTCACATAACCAGAAGAATGAAAATTGGAGTTTAGGACCCATCAATACAGAGTAAGACTGGAAACTATCCCAGTCATTCCATAGAAGGACAATTCCCTAGAAGTAAAGGCAAACCAAAATAGACCAGTCTTTACCAAGACTGAGGCCCACATTCAAACAGATTTAATCCTTGTCTGGATTCAGGTGCAATGCCTACCATCTCAAAAAAAAAAAAAAAAAAAAAAAGCCATCTAGAGCTTCAGATCACTTGTACAGTTTTTATTTCACAACACCCATAATTCAATAAAAAATTACTTGGTATAATAACTGGCAAGACCAAATGACCAAACAGGAAAAAATAATAAAAACAAACCCATCATGAGAAGACAAGCAACAGAATAGGAGAAAATATTTGCAAAAGACATATCTGAAAAAGGATTGTTACCTAAAATATACAAAGAACTCTTAAAACTTAACAGTAAAAAAACAAAAAATACAATTTAAAAATGGGCCAAAGATCTTAACAGGCACTTTGCCAAGGAAGATACACAGATGGCAAATAAGCATACGAAAGATCACATCATGTCATCAGGGAATTACAAATTAAAATGACAAAGGAGATACCATTATATACCTATTAGAATGGCTAAAATCCAAAACACTGACACCACCAAATGCTGGAAAGGATGTGGAGCAACAGGAATGCCTTCATTGCTGATGGGAATGCAAATGGTACAGACTCTTTGGGAAACAGTTTGACAGTTTCTCACATAATTAAACACACTCTTACCATATGCTCCAGCAATCATATTCCTTGGTATTTACTCAAAAGAGCTGAAAACTGGGCACCTGGGTGGCACAGTTAGTTAAGCATCTGCCTTCAGCTCAGGTCATGATCCTGGAGTCCTACATCGGGCTTCCTGCTCAGTGGGGAGTTTGCTTTTCTCCCTCTGCCCTTTACCCCACTCTCTCTCACACTCTCTCTCTCTCAAATAAATGGATAAAATCTTAAAAAAAAAAAAAAGCTGAAAACTGAGGTACCTGGCTGGCTTAGTTTGTACAGCATATGACTCTTGATCTCAGGGTCTTGAGTTTAAGCCCCATGTTGGGTATGGAGCTTACTTTTAAAAAAGAAGAAGAAACAAAGAGGAAGAGGAAGAGGAGGAAAAAGGAGCAGAGGAAGAAGCTTAAAACTTATGTGAACCCAAAAACCTGCAGATGGATGTTTACAGCAGCTTTATTCACAATTGCCAAAACTTGGAAGCAGCCAAGATGTTCTTCAGTAGGTGAATGAATAAATAAACCATGGTACATCCATACAATAGAATATTGTTCAGCACTAAAAATAAATGAGCTATCAAGCCATGCAGGGACATGGAGGAAACTTCAAAGCATATTACTAAGTAAAAGAAGCCAATCTGAAAAGGCTACATAATGTATGATTTCAATTATATGATATTCTGGAAAAGGCAAAACTGTAGAAACAGGAAAAAGATCAGTGGTTTGCAGGAAGGGAGGGATGAAGAAGTGGACAGTGAAACTCTTGTGTATACTACAATGGTGGATACATGTCATTAAACATTTATCAAAACACATAGATTGAACAACACCAAGAATAAACCCTAATGTAAACTATGGACTTTGGGGATAAATACATATTAATGTTGGTTCATTGGATGTAACAAATTTACCACTGTGGTGTCAGTTGTTCATGACGGGGAGTCTGTGTGTGTTAGTGAGGGGAAAGGGTATTATGAGAAATCTCAGGGCTTTTCACCCAATTTTGCTGTGAATCTAGAACTGCTCGAAAAAATGAAGTCTATAAAAAGCAAACACAAAAACAGACCAAAGGAATACTGGAGTTTCAGATAAGAACTTTGAAATAACTATTTTTACTATGCTCAATAAAGTAGAAGAAAGATTGATAATTTCTGTTTTAAGGATGCTGGTAAGATTTGCATTTTCTTAATTCATTCAATTATTTAACAAATGGTGAATGCCTACAATGTGCTAAACATTTTGATTGGTACAGGGAATAAAACAGTGAATGTAATAAATAAATCTCTCTGCCCTCATGGATCTTACATTCTAGTAGGGGTAAAAAAAAAAAAAAAGTAAATAAGAAGATAAATGATAAGGAATGTTAAAAGATGCTATGTGCTATGAGAAACAACTATCCTAGAAATATTCAAAATTATGCCATATTTGGGCCATGATTCTTGATATAGTTTTTGTTTTTCCCGAAATTCCTAAATTTTTATTTTTCTTATAATAAAAAGAACTACACATTTTAAAAATAATTTCTATAAGATATTGAGAGCTCATAATCATACTACCTACTGAAATCTACTTTTTCCTACATTCTTCTTGGAGATATCAGACATCCTGTTCTAATTTGACCCAGTTGGTTTTTGGCCTGCTGTATAGGTGTTAGGCTGGGATTTCTTTTTAATGCTCTAAGTATTGGAGCCTGTTTTTTCCCCCTTCTTGAATTATTTTCTCATTTTGTTAGTCTACATGCTCAGATTTTATGTTTTTGTTTTGCTTTGTTTTGTATGGAAAGCGGTGAGGAAGATAAAATTTCTGAGTCCTTCCATCTCTCAGGTGTCCTTAGACCTCACATTTGAGTGATAGTTTGGCTGGTTATATAAATTTAAGTTCAAAATCATTTTCCCTTAGAAGTTGAAAGTTATTGTTCTATTCTCTTCCAGCAACCAGTGCAGCTGATTACAATCAAACAGAAATCTGATTCTCTTTCTTTAATTGATAAGTTTCCCTCCAGAAGCTTTTAGAATTTTCTCTTTATCCTTATGTTCTGAAATTTGATGAGCAAATACCTAGGCATGGGTATTTTCTATTTATTTGCTGACAGCTAACTGTAATTTAAAAAAAGAAAAAGAAAGAAAAGAAAAGAAAAGAAAAGAAAGGTTACCTTTCCTGCATCCTGGGAAATCTGATTATTTCCTTTCTTCATTTGTCTGTTGTCTCTTTCTAGAACTTTTATTGGATGGGACTACAGCTCTTTATTTGATCTTTCCTGTCTCTAAACTTTTCATATGTATCTTACATCTTTTTGTCTTTTGCTCCACAAGTAGGGAGATTCTTTTAAGTGTTGTCTTCCAGGACACTTATTGAAATGCTTACTTCAGTATCCACTTGTTTTAATTCCAAAAAAATTCTTTGTTTTTTGGTTTCTCTCTCTTTTTTAGAGCAGCAGTTATTTTATAAATGCAATGTTGTCTTGGATCCTTCTAAGGATACTAACTAAAATAATTTAAGTCTCCTTCTGTTCTCTAAAGTATCTCTATTTTCTCTGGGATTAACTCTATTAGTTGGCTTTACTGTTTTGTGCTTTACATTTTCTGCCCAGAATGTCTAGAAATAACCTAGTGTCTATTATGAATAAAGGATTTATTAATACTTGTGAATAAAGGTTGATTAATATAGGTAGATGGTAAAATCTTTCTCTGCAATTGTGTAACTGTTTTTCCCAATATGCCCCTCCTCTGGACAAAAAGACTGACTTCAAGTTGTGAATATGTGGGAAGGCCGACAAATGACTGGCTTTACATTTAGGGTGCATGTGTGGGAGCAGGGAGACAGGCTCATACCCAACATATGCCAAGGTAAGAAAGGCTTCACTCTGAGGTACTAAAATCCTCACTAAAGAGCCTTCACCCATTCCAGACATACCATTCATGTTTCTTTAAAGAGCAAGTCTCTATGTACCAAATACTACTGCTCCTTATCACTCCCAAAAAGGAAGATTTTATTTTCTTAAAAGAGTTAAAAGCAATTCATATCTAAATCTGGTCAATAAGTGAGATTATAAAACTTCTCCAGTAAAAAATGATGTGTGATTTCCAAATAATCAACAGAACCCAAGAGGTAGAGATGGTACCAGTCAGACTTTGGGCAGTGGAAGCAATGTCAAGTCAAGTGTCTCTCTTCCCTTTGAACTTTGAAGACAACATTCGTCTGACAGTCAGATGGAATCAGACTCATCCCTCACATCCACACCCCACACAGAAGAAGAGACCACCTGGTGGGAAATTGAGTGGCAAATAATGAAAGATGGTAGGAAATGGGGAGCATTGGAGAGACTCTGACTTGTCAAGAGAAGGTTCAAACAGAGAAATAATTATTTGCTGACATTTGGGCTGAGTAAAACTTTAATAGGATAGAATATTTACAGTGTGCTGGCACTGATCTAATCATGCTACCTACACTATCTCATGTAATACGATAGCTCCATGAAGTAAATATGAAGATTGGCATCATCTTGCATCTAAAGAGAAACAGTATATCATAGAGACAAAGAATTCAGGCTGTAGAGCCAAATGTTGAGATTGAAATCCAGGTTCCTCCACTTCCTAGCTATGTCACTTGGAACAAGTTACTTAACAACTCTGTGCCTCGCTTTTCTCACATATAAGGTAAGGACAATTATGGAATGTACTTTGTGGGGTTGTTATGAAGATTAAATTAATTAATACATGTAAAAATTGCCTTTAAAATACTAATTAAGCAACAAATGTTAGTGTTTATATTATCATTAGAGGAGCTAAGTAGTTTGCTAGTGGTAGAGCCAAGATGTTAAAGCCAGGTATCTCAAACTTCTCAATCTGCTCTTACCAACCACTCTGTGCAGCCCCTCCCATGTGGTATAGCAAATGCCCATATGATGAAATACCAGGAGTGTCCAGAAGTTCTCCTACCCAAACATTTCATTAACTGTCTGTTGACTGAGCATTCTATGGGGCAGTAGCTAGAGACTTTGCCTCTTGTTAAAATATAAATACATTACCAGGCCCTCTCAACACTTTAACATTTGGGCTTTCACTCATCAGTCAGTCACAACTTGAGTATGAATGAGCTCCAGACCCTTTCATGATAGTAGGTCTTAATTTGGAGGGTAGTACAGGCAGTTTGATGGGTATCTGAGAGCCCTGAAGATGAAGTGGATGTGCTGAGGGAGCAAAAGGCACAGAGAGCAATGATCAGGAGCTTCAAAGGCAAACTTCAACCAGTTACACAAGATGGCATTTAACAGTTATATATTTGCTCTCCATTATGGCCCTGGGAGGCAGGGATTACTATCATTCCCATTTGACATAATGAGGAAATTGAGGCTGAGAAGCACAGAGTGACTTCTCTGAGGTGGTACAACTGATGATTGGCAAGGCTGGGACTGGAGGCCAGGTCTTCCAAGCCTGCACCTTGACTCTGTCCATGGTCCTGACCTGCCCCTCTCCTGCCACTGCATAGTTTGGCCCTGGTTTACTCCTGCCCACAACCACTCAGGTGATGTCAGGCAGGGCTGACCAGCCCTCACATCCCACACTTCTGTCCAGTCACTGGAAGCTCCCCCAGCGGGCCCAGATTTGTCAAAATAGAGGAAAGAAACAGAAAGGTCATTGTTTCCAACCATTTGCAAGAATATCTGAGTTAAAAATGGAAGATTTGTCATTTGCATGGTGAAGGGAGGCGGGGAAGAGGAAGCATTGTTAGGTGTTGGTAATGTAAAAACATAAGTATGCTGTTATTTATGTAATTAGTTATTGCTTTCATTATGGGTGCAGTCTTAATGGTTATAGTATTTATGTATAATTACCTTAATATTCACTGAAATTTCCAAGTAGCTCCCTAATTAACTGTCTCAAATATATAATTACATTGCATCTTTACGCAAGACTTGCCTAATTAATGTAGTTACACCACTTCTTTTGTGAATGTGCATTATTAAATGCTCTTTGCATCATTCTTCTGACTTCTTGTAATTCACGCTTTACAAAAATTAAGACCCCGAATTAGAAACCTTCACAAGCAGCCTAATCCAGCAGCAAAGCAGAGGCTCATAGCAACTCTGGAAAAAACAAGGACTTGCTAAGCCTCATTATGAGTTTCTCATTATACAACCTGCCTACTTGGAGGTCAGAGGAGCCCGGGGTAGCCAGGCTCATTAGAACAGGCAGCCTCAGAGTGAGGCCCTCAGGTCCTAGCTTTCTTTGTCTAACTCAGGCTGTTGCCCTCAGGCTTAACCTGCCCTCAACAGGAAAGGCCGCCATGTGTCCTGAAACTTATGCATGACAGAAGGCTGAGCATTAGCCCTCCATGCTCTTCCAGCTAGCATGTCTGAGGCAACCTCTCTTAAGTCTTGCTTTCCTAATCTGTAAAATAGGTACAGTGACAAATGCCTGTCTCCTCAAAATGTTTCTACAAGAATTAAATGAAGTAATGAACAGGAAAGAGGTTTAAAGTGCATAATGAATGTGTTATATGACTGCAAGGGATTATTTCTAGAACCACTTTGCCTTGCTACCAGAGTGGTCTCAGAATATATTGGTTATTCAGTGCTGCAGAGCAAACCACCCCAAACTCAGTGGCTTAAAACAACCACCATGTTATTTAGTTCATAATTGTGTGGATGGACAATTTGGGCCAGGCTCAGCTGGGTGATCTTTTTGGTCTGAACCGGGCTCAGCTGTTCCTGGCTAGGCTCACTCCCCTATCTGGGGCCACAGCTGGGATGGCCAAGACCCCTCTCCATGTGGCCTCTTGCCCTCTGCCAGGCTAGCCTTGGCATGTTCAGTGCTGGAAGCATTTCCAGCCCAAGATCAAAAGCCACAAGGCTCCTAGACCTGGGACTTGCACAACCTCACTTCCACCACACTCTATTAGTCAAAGTACCTCACAAGACCAGCCTAAATTCAAGGGCTGGGGAAATGGACACCACATCCTGATGGGCGAGATTCGTGCCATTGTTTGCAACTTATCACACCAGGCTTACTTCCAATCTCTTCTTTCCAGGGAGAAAATAATTCTTCAATTAATCAGTAACCATGGGTTATCGAGCACCTGCCATGGGCTTCACACTGTGGGAGGTCCCACAGGGGATCCAGAAGAAGTTTAAGACAGCTAGAGGTGAAGAGGCAAAGCCAACAAACATGAATGAAACGGAAGCAAAGTATGTGCAAATTATGAGGTGTGGGCTCTCAGTATAATAAAAAAGCCCAGAAAGGAGAGATCTATGAATCATGAGAGAAGACTTCATGGAGCAATCCTGGCAAGGAGGCCATCACAGGCCAGGCCAAAGCAGGATGAAGAGAATGGACTCAATGTGTAGGAGGCAGTGAGACAATCAGATGAAGAAGAGAGTGAGGTTCATGCTCGAGAGGCCCTTGGAGCCACTTGGACTTCGGGGTTCCATGGGAAGGGAAGTGGGGTTTGAACACAGTAGGCTCAAGATCCATGACTAATTATTTACTTAACATCAACCAAACGTTTCCCAAGAACCTAGGAACTCAGCTCTTCCTTCAGATAACCACGGAGTTCAAACTCCCAATTCAGGTCCCCTTCTCAGGGAGGTTGTCCCACTGTCCCACACATATTCGCACACATACACACGCATTTACACACACACACAACCACTCAAACATGCACACAGCCTGACCCCTCACTAATCTTTTACCCATCTTCGTTGTCTTCAGAGAAACTGTCACTACTTTGTATTGTATTACACACTTATGTTTCTTTGCTTCTGGTCTGTCTCCTTTCCCCTCACAGGTTTATAAGCTGTATGAGGGCAAGGACTCAGTCCATTTTGCGTAGAGCTGTATCATCCCCAGCCCCTTGAATATACCTGGCACATGGCAGACCCTCAATAAATACTGTTGAACGAATGAATGATTAAAGGAATGTATTCTACACGCCAGGAGCCAATCAGCTAGGTCCAGTCTTCACCAAAAACAGCATCAAAATCAATAAGCATAGTGATCATGAGATACTGGGAGAAATAGCATGATATTTCATGATCATTCCCTGAGTGCATTAACATGGAGGGCAAATCAGATAACCTCACCAACCTGCATCCCTCCCTTCTCACTACTCCCAGCACTAGGCTCTTTGGAAGCTGGTGGGATGGTGTGCACACAGCATATGAACAATGCTGTCTAGAGACACAGAGCTGGGTAATACAACTATTAACATAACTATGAATGGTGGTAGAACATCTCCATATTTTACTGAGGAGACAGCTCAGAGAGACAAAGGGACTTACCCAACACTACATAGCTAGTTAATGATGAAGGCGAGACTCAAACCTAGGTCTTTGGCTTCAGATCCGAGCTCAGCCCACTGCTGCACTTGCCATTGCAATACGTGGGCTGGCTAGTGAGGACTCAGAGCCTTACCTGTACCAAGCCAGGGAGAATGAGGAGGGCAGGACTTAAATGGTGGGGATATGAGGCAAGGCTTACCCCCTGCCCGTTGTAAAGATGCCATTCACATTGTAGGCCATGTAAATAGACTGGAGCATAACTCCATAGACTGCAGTGGGAATGGTATGCCCCACAGGGGTGCAACACAGGAAAATGCGTGAAAGGCATCAGAAACTCAACATGCGGGGTAAGAACTGAGAATGGAGGTTTGGATTTGGACTCAGAAAATGTGGCTCCAGAAATGTAACTCCTGGTTCCATCACTCACCTGCCCTGTGTGCTTGGGCAAGTCACTCAACAGCCTGAGCCTGTTTCCTCATCTACAAAATAGGAATAATATCTGCCCTGATTGTTGAAAAGCTTTTGAAAGGATTAAATGAGAAAAGGTACATATAAAAGCACATTGCAAACATGGAAAGAGCCAAACAACTCTCCAGTACTGTTATTCCCTCCATATTAAATAATGACCCTGTGACCCCAACGGTCCCTACTCTCCATAATTGGACATACTCCATCATTAAGAAAAGGGCTTTCGCTGACAACAAATATGTATCGCATGGCCACTCTGTACCCAACAGTCTCCTAGGCAACATAGAGAGATTTAATAAGAAGTACTTGCACCCTGGCACCATGCTGGAAAGTTAGTCCAAACTCCTTGACTCATAAACTTGATTGTAGCCCACTTCTGCCACCACCTAGCTCTGGGATGCTACCAAATCACTTCACCACTTTGAGGCTCAAAATACTTGCTGTACGAGAAGTTCAGGTTTGACTGGTCATTTTCAAGCTCAAGTTTGAAGGTGTTGTGCGAATATTGTACTGAATTTCATCATTAAAAGTGAATTTAAAAACAATTTCTATGCCAGTGGGAAATATACCCTCAGATGTATCACGTGTCAAATATTGGCACACTACATACCCTCAATTCTTTAACTTGACTTTTGGCTGATTTTAAAATAAGAAAATGCTATAACTCAGAACTTAAGGTATTTCTTTTAACAACATACTGCTTTTAAAGAACATGTTGGGGCCCCATAAAGAATTTCTTATGAAAAAGGAAATATACTGATAAAAAGAAGTTTGAAAATCACTGAGCTGGTTGATTTCCTATGGCCCTTTCTCACTCTGAAATATCTCTGATTCTGTGATGAATATAGAACCGAATTCCATCTTTCCAAGAGAATGAAGTCTTCTTGAGAAGATAAAAAGCATAACGTGATGACATACAGCACAGGACAATTGCTCTAGCTGTCCCCTGAGAACACTTCTACCTTGTTCCCACAGTGTTATCTGCAGACATGCTTGCCCAGAATAAACCTAACGCTTCCCAGTCTCCTGTGTGTCTTGGAGTGGCCATATGACAACATCCTGGCCAATGGGATTGGAGATAGGGGCGGAAGGTGTACGCATGTACACAAAATTCTCAGTAAGTGTACTTAGAAAGAAGTCTGTCTTCCTTCTGCCCTTTACTCCTTCTTGCTGGCTAGAATATGGACCTCATGATTGAAGCTATATAGCAGCCACGCTGGGTCATTACTTAGAAGTTATATGTTGAGGACAGCAGAGCAATACAACAGAAGGGACTTAGCCCTTGACGACGGTGGACCACCTACATGGACCTTCACACGAGTGAGAAATAAATATCCATCTGATTTCAATCACCACTATTTCGGAGTTGTTGCCACTCACAGCCAAAACGAATCCTAACCAATACAACAACCTATCATTATGTGCTTAACTTCCCCTAAGGAGCAATAAGCTCTTTGCCATCCCATCCTCTTGAGGCCATGAAATGTGATCTTTATTTGTGCTTTTTATAGAGGCTATCACTAGTTCATATGGTAAAAAGTGGCTCTCAGAGCCGGTTCTTTACCCTGTGCCCTTCCTCTGAGCCTCTGCCCCTGCACGTGCAAGCGGGGATAATACTTCTAGTCTAACGGGGTTGTTGTAGGGAAAGGTGGGGTGGGGTGTGGTGAGGAAATCCTTGAATCCAAGCCTCAGCTTCACGACCTATTTCAAATGTAGCCCATTCATATTGCCTCCAAGTGAGGCATTATCCCCTTCACAGTAAGACCCAATAGGATTGGAGGTGGAAAACAGTCATCCCACGCCTTTCAATATGCATCCTGCTACCATTGTGTGTGTGCGCGTGTGTGCATGTGCACACACGTGGACATAAATTCTGTAAATACCTATGATCAGGGAAAAATTTATTGTAAAGCTAATGAGTATAACTTTCAGGACATCTCCCTCACACAAACTACTTCAAAGACCCCGGGAGAGGACATTGCAGTGTGTTCACATGACCATATGTTTGTATAAAATTTGCAGAAGTAAGATATTTTAGTAAAAGTCAGTGAAGATGTCTCCCACTTTTCACTCTGACTGCTGTTCCGACCTTCACTCAGCTGGTGGAGGAATGGCTACGGGCATTTATTTTGGGAACTCGGCTAACCCTAACCCTTACCCTAAGTGAAAGCTGAATTGGTGATACATTTAGTTTGGGTTTTGTGGGGTATATTTGTGTGGTCTGCAAGCCCTCATGTACTTACTGCTGGTGGTTCTAGGGGAGGAATGGCTCCCAGGAATACTCTTAATATCACTTCATCACTTAATATCACTTCACTTCATTCAATACTCTTAATATCACTCCCAGGAATACTCTTAATATCACTTCAATGTATTTAAAAATGGTATATGTGAAAAACTTAATAGAGGTGTTCCCAAATTTGACAAAATGTGGGCCCACCTGTGTGACCATGGGCAAGCTAATCGGCCTCTCTGTGCCTCAGTCTCCTCACCCATAAAATGAAGAGCGTAGAGTCTACCTCATGGAGAGGTTGTAAAGATTAAAGGCATAATTTGTAATTCACCTGAAGCACTTTGAACAGGGACCTGACCTCAGTCAACGCTATCGTTGCTATTATCATCCTGAAATGAGAGGAATTTTCTTTCTGCTTCCCCTTTGGAGCCCTGGAGCTTTCCATCCTGCTCTTGAGGTTCTCCTACAAATCTCAGCTAGTCATGATGACTTGTTGCCAAAACATCCCTGATATGTAACACAAAGCATCACAGGAACATAGGAAAAGAGTTCAGGAAACTTCCTACAGTGACACCTTTCACGAAGCTGCAGAAAATCAAAGAACCAAAACAAATAAATACACACCCCAAAACCTCACCCTGAGCACTTCACAAGGCAATTCAACACATCGGGATAAATCACTGAGGTCGATTATTCCGTGGCTCAGTTGGAGTCTCCTGTGTATATGGAGCTGATGGGCATGGATGTTTTCACTGAACAGGAGACAATCACCATTGGGTGAGTTAAGTCTGATGCCCTTAGCACAGGTGACCTATCAGGCTTTTCCCTTAATTCATGACATTCACTCCACAAGATTCATCTTCTTACTTTTAGAAAATCCAGATCTCCATGTAATGAAAGAAATACCAGGAGCTTAGGTCACAACTATGACAGGAAATGTGCTGGATCTGTTGACAGGCTCCTCTTCCCTGACTTTTTGTAGCAACTTGAAGATCCACACCCATCTACAAGAGAAATGCTGGAACAGCTTTTTCCTCTTTAAATGTGTAACGATTGGCCCAAGAGTTGCCTATGATTGTGGAATGGAGGAAAAAATGAATTTGAGAAAGAGTTTGGGAGGTAGACTCCATAAGACTTTTCTACAGATTGAATGGAGACCCTGATTCCTGGCTCCTTCTATCTCCTGCTCTTCCAGCTGTGGCGCGTGGCCCCTGGGAGCCCTGAGATTCTTTCCAACCAAGCGGGATGGGAATGCCTCCTCTATCTAATCCACGGAGTGCTGGGAAAATCCACTGAAAGACATGTGTCCTTTTTGTCAACTGTTATACGTCACTTGTTATGCCAGATCTGTCCCATGGTGGGTATGAAAGAGCAGGTTGGACTGTCCCTCCATCTGAGATAGGAGAGGAGTGCAGTCTGTGGTCAGGGCAGAGAGAAAACACCCCTCCCCACAGGGAGGGATTCACGGCCCCGCTGTGCCACTGCCACACCCACCCGCAGAGTCACTGACTAAACGGTGTCTGAGGAAACCGTTTCCCTACCTGCAGGATCTGGCCCACACCGAATTAACTAATGAGACTCTTCCTATAGGCCTTTCTCAGGCCAAATTCCCAGGCACTGCCGGCCGTCCTGGTGCCAGAGATCTATTAGAGTCCCCATCGGAGCAACATATGTCTTCTGTGGGATTTCTTTTATTTTGCATCTACAGACAAGCATGGCCTCCACCGCCATTTGACTGGGTTGCTGTAGCCATTAATTTTCTGCCACATGACAGCTAAGAGAGAAATGGGAAAAAGGATTCTGAGCTGGGACACCTAAAAATCTCTTTCCAGGGAGAGTCCAGTGCTTAGTAAGTTTAATTCAGCCAATGTGGAGTGAGCGCCAACTACGTGTGGGGTGCTGCAACACGCTCCAAGGAAGTGACATATTGTGAGAAAATGGTGGATGTTTTAACTGAATTCACTGCATTTTTAGGTGATTGGCTCCATGGGTACAACAGCACCCAAGCCATGCATTTGAAACATCGAGTGGCCTACTGTGCAACCTAGGACTCACATATGGAATTTTTTTTTCCAATATAGAATTTTTCCATTGTCTTTTTTTTTTCTTTCAGATCTTGTGATGCCCAGATAGCTACCAAAATAACCAGTGGCTGCAACATCTGGGAGACCAAACAGACACAGGAAAAATACAGCAGAAGGGGAAGATCCATGAAAACAGGAAACATGGAGAGGAGAGTTTAAAAAGATGTCAAAACAAAGGCGGCCTGGGCAGGCAGTGAGGGAGGAGGCCAGGAGAGAGGCCATGAGCTCATGCACCGCCAGGAGTTCCTCAGGAGTCTTCAGAGAATTGCAGGCTGACGTAGTGCCACGCCCACACACAAAAAGGACTGCAACCTTTCACACCTCTGTTTTACACAAAAGGCACAGCCTCCTTCAAAACGGAATAATAGCAACACCACTAACTTCCCTACATAGGGGACTAACCCTGCCATCTGGGCCCGCCAGCCCCTGGACGTGAACATACATGGAGCGACAATGGCACCATGGGGACTCCTGCGCGGAGGCCTCATTCCAGCTTTGTCCAGCCTCATCACAGAGGTCCTCTGCATGCCCACACTCATCTCTTTCATCCCCATATGCCCACACTAGCCCTAGGCGAGGCCCATAATACAGAGTTGTCCAATGAATAATTGCCCAAACTGAACTTCAAATGGCTTTGAACTCATCACCCAATACTCTAACCACATGGCTCTCATCTCCTGGTCCAAATTTTCAGATTCCAATTAGAGCAAAGTAGCCACCCCCAGCGGAGGGGGGAACCACCTCCTACATGGAGGGGGCACTGAGTCAACGACGTTGATTACCTTATGGACAAGTAGAACTTTAAGAGTTGAATGGGGCCCTAGAGTTCATCAAATCCAACCTTTCTTAGACATGAACTCTCCGCGTGTCATTAAAACAGAGAAACTTAAGTTCATGAGTCTCCCGTGCCAGGACATTAGCACCCGGAGAGGGATACTTACTCACCTCCCACCCTGGACAAAGCAATGGCTAAATGCTTCTTTTCTCTTTATTTTTTCTTCAAATGACAAAAAGAGACAACCATTACCACCACTTCTTCTCGGTTACTTCTTCCATGTGCCAAGATAAAATGTCACCTTCTGATTTTACTCTTCTGGCAGTTTCCCTGGCTTGTGAACTGCTCAACAGAGATTTGATCTCCTCTTGTTTTAGCAATTAATTCTGAAAGTAGCTGCTGATGCCATGAGAAAAAGAAAACATTCAAACCCAAGAGCTAGACCCTTCAACCATGTTTGCCTCAAGATAACGGGGCGTGGTGGCAAGTAGCGCCCTGTCCCCACGACATCATGGAAATTTCCTTCCCCACCCTCCAACCTGGTCATGGCCCTGCATGAGTGAAATGAGGAGAGGTTCAGGGTGGGTCTGTGTTCTAACAGTCACACCGACTGGGTCCTACCTGCCAGTTTCCCTCCCCCTGAGCCTGAGAAGAGTGGAGCCATCGGTCACCAGGACCAAGGGCTTTGACAACCCCAGTAGCGCATGGACCAGGTGCTGTGCAGGAAGAGCTTCTCCCTGGGAACTTCCAGGCTAAGCCACCGACATCCAGCTTCCCATCATATTGCACTGAAAGTTAATCATTTACATTTCTCTCCTGCCTCCTGGATTCGAACGGGACAGTGATTTAACTATCTGATTCCTCAGAGTCTGACAATGAATGTGTATTTGTGCTAGAGAAACATTCACCTGAGACATGAACAGAGAAGCTAGTTGATGACGGCATTTCCAGGGAGAGGATCAGTGAACTAACTTGGTATTTAGGGGAAATGAGGCATTTTGAGACCGAAATCTCCAATCTGGAACAGACACGGATGGGAGAGGAGTGGGGTTAGGTTTCTCCTATATCCCATGGGAATCTTTTTCTTCAGTCTCTTTAAAGTTAAAGCAATGGCTAAAGGAGCCAGGATGGACACAATCCCCACCAAGTTCCCATCTCTCCGGTGCCCCCACAGGAGGCCCTTAGACAAGCTGGTGGGGAGTCTGTGGCGGGAGCTTTTCTGCACAAAGCGACCTCCCTCTTGAACCCTTCTCACTTCAGGTTTCTTTGAGAGGGTGCCAAGGTTTCACTTGCTGGCACAGAGATCGTCTCCTTCCCTCAGACACGGTATGTGAAAGGCAAGGCAGGAGGAGCTTTTGTCGCCTGACTGGGAGGGGCTGGGAGGGGTCCAACGGTGAGACCCCAGTAGAGGAAGGACCTCAGACAGCTGTCTGCCAAGGCACAGAAGAATGTCTTTCTTACTTTATGAGAAAGAAAACAAACAAACAAACAAAAAGATCTAAGGAAAAGGGAAAGAAAGGTAACCATGGAGCTTTTTCCAAGGAGCCTAAGACAGCTATCTCCGCCAGCCGGGGAGTGGGAAAGTCCAGCTTTGTTCTGATGAAGGGATATGAGGCTTATTTGGACCAGAAAAAAAAATCATCCACTGAATAATCAGATGCCTCTGGACTGGCTACAGAAGGCTCTATCTGGTGGTGTCCATTCTGCCTGCTGGCTTCCTGCAGAGATGAGAGCCTCCCCCAAGGAGACTGCCATTCTCCAAAAGTCGAGTTCTTGGCATGGAGCTGGGGTCCTCGCGATAACGGATTAGATGGTCTGGGGCCTGCTCTGGACTTCTCTCTGCCAACTCCATGTGGAATTAAAATGCCCGGAGCTGAGCTACTCACTCAGGACCTGCCCCCGGCTCTACTCCCCATAAATCTGTGACCCCATGGGTCCCCTGAAGTTGGAAATGAGATCAAGGCCATTGGGAAATGCCTCGCTGAGCTTCCTGGGAGAAAGGAATCATTCCAACTGTAAGGCAGAGAAAGAAAAACAAGCCCCAAGATGAATTTAATTTCCATTTATATCAGTGGTGGTAAGTTCTAGAAAAAGAAGAACTTGTTTTGTTTTGTTTTTAATGGCCCACATGATACTCGAAATCAGCAGGAAAGGACTTCTCCACTTGCCTGCTGCAACTCACACCCAGCCCTGAAAAGGCGCTCAGGTTTGGGAGATGCAAAAACTGGAACCTTGATCTACGTAATAGGAATTTTTAAAGGGCATGATCCAACCAGAGGAGGAAATTCCTTTCCCCATGACTCTCTTGGCTTGTTCAGCTCCTGGAAAAAAGCAGCTAGCCTATGTAGTTAATAGAGATGAACCTGGCACTTCACTCAGCATTGCAGTTATTGTGGGGGCCCTTCGTTATGACTCTAATTTCCAGGGTCTAAGGTCGGCAATGTCAAGCCGAGGAGGAGCCTTCTAACCATCCCTTGTCAAAAATGTTCTTCTTTTCTAATCTCCCCTTTTCTGCTCTCCTCTTTCTCCTCCCCACTTTACTCACACCACCCAGAACCCAAGCCATTCTCACTCCCACCCAGAAGTCGGCACAGAACCACAAAGACGGCGGATTCCCAGCTTGCACTAAGAGAACATAACACAAACCATGAACTCAAAAGAAGAAATGTCCTTCCTTTCCAAGAAGCCACTACCTGGCTTACCCATCAAATGAGCACCGGACTTAAACAAGGAGAATCAGACAAAATATCTTTGTAACCAAAGGAGACCAGTGGCCCCCATTTTAGCCATCAGCAAAATTTGCCACAGTATCACCATTCAGGAAATAACTTGGGGAACTCTTGGAGTTGGTGGTTAATGTGACTTGACCTCAGGACAACATCTGCTTTCAGAAATAATTTGTCTAAGCGACACATAGTATTGATGCCTGCTGAAGGCCAGACCTGGGTACAGACACTGAGCAGAGGGGACTAAAACACACAGATAATACTGCCCTCACAAAACCTACCCTCTAATAGGGACAACGGATAGTGTACGTGTAAATGAAATTAAATAGATAAGCAAATAGTGCTTATACAACTAAACTTCAGGTGGTGCTAAAGGCTATAAAGGAAATAAAAACATGATAACGAGGTAGAGAAGGGAGTGAATGGGTGACCACGAATCGACCTTTGGAGGGCAAAATTGGCCCACATGATGGGGAGACCCAGGCTTGGAAAGATCTGGAGGGAAGCACTGTCGGGTGAGGGAACACTGGGTAGAGCAAAGGGAGGCTGGAAGAAGTGACACAACAAAACTGGGTAGACCAGCTGACCCAATTACTTCTTCAACAGTACCAGAAAAGTCCCTTCTCTCCCTGATGCTTTTTTTTTTCCCAAATAAAAATCCATCATAATTATTTCTTTCCCAATTTCCTCCTTGTCAGGACCTCTTGTCTTTTATCAGCCTGTTCCTCTAACACCCCCCGCCCCCCACATACACAGCCATATACACACAGAGACAAACAACAGCTAGCAATGAAGGGACCTCAGAAAGAAAATGCGGTGGCTTCCTCAAGACCTTATGACCACCCTCAAGTCGGGCATATGACCAAAAACCTGAGTGGAATGCCTGAGGCCAAGAAGCCCGGGCTGGAGACATATGTCAGAGTGTCCGAGGAAAGGGAGGAAGCGTTTGCAGGACTGCTCGCTATGGTTTTGTTTCATCTTCCTTGGTTCTATATGAATAGCCCTGGTTAATAGTGCGCTTTCCTTTTTTCTTTAAACAGATTAAGAGTTAGTCAGAGGCAAGAAAGGCATCCTGGTGGTTGGAAAACACAGTGTCTTCTTTTTTCCTTTCTTTGCCCCACTGAAGCGGCTCTTCCCTCCTCCTCTGCTCAGCCTGGGCTCACATCCCTGTGCTGCAGGCTCGTGCAACCTTCCCACCCATGCCCTGCATTTCATGGGAAGGAGCATTCAGGAGATGGACAGCAAGGGTTTTATTCCACTTGACCATCTCCTGAAAAAAAAAGAAAAAAGAAAGAAAAAGAAAAAAGCAAGAGAAAGATGAAGAACAGAAGTTGAGAGAGGCCAGACTAAATGGATATGATCTGAATGCATATTTGTGTTACAACTAATACAACCAGCATCAGAGAGGGGCCAAGATCAAATAAATGGTAAAACCTGACAAAGAGAAGAATAGATGGTATGTGGAGCCATCTGTTTTGGAGGACACCCAAATCTGTCTGAATCTGTGAGGCCAAACTACCAGCTATTCTAAGACGCCCCATTCCAAGAGTGGCCTAATGCGCATCTACACAATCAGTTTCTCTCGCCATCACTTTGGCTGCAACTTTTTTGTGCAATTAAGTAATTTATTCCTTTCTTCAGCCTCCTGATTCTAATGAATCTGAGCCACAAACAAGCCTCAGTTGCTCCTATTCAAGGAGTCTGATTGCATCTGGCAGTGATTGCTGAAAATCCTGAAGAGGAAACAGGGAAGGGAAGCATATTGTTTGGGGGGGTAATAGGTGAAGACCTGCCTCTCTTGACCTATAATACATTAGTGTCAGTGAACATTTGGCAGCCTTCAGATGATTAGCAATGAAGATGAATCAAGCAAAAAAGAGGTAGAAATCTGCCTCATCTGAATCACCAGAACTGCATACATTTGCATGCTGATTAGCTGTTCTTTTGTCTGTGTTCCTAATTATTATGACACATTATGTCTTCATCATGCAAGATTCTGATCTGTCTTGTTCAAAATGCATGTAGAAAAAAGTGCAGTTTATTGATTCAACATGTAACTTTTATTTTTATGTTTGCTTTAATTAAATACATATTTGATTGCCTTTGACTGCTGTCCTTTTTTTTTTTTTTTGCTCTTATTTATTTCATCTTGTTGACAAACACACAGGTAACCTTCCTTTATCATTTTCAGATCATCTGGTGCTCACAGTCTTCCCTCTCTGCCTTCCTCTCTCTCTCTCTCTCTCTTTCAGGTGCTCACTTCCATTTTCTTGAAGAGGCAAAACAAAGGAGGAAAAGAAAACAAAACGGAATCCCTAGTAAAACAGCAGAGTGGGGGAGCTGGCGGTGGGGGCGTGCAGGCGATGCCCACAGCAGGGAGGGAAAATGGCTCCAACCTTAAGAAGAGCAAACAAACGGTTGTGACTCTGGAGAGGAGCTTTTCCAGAGGACCATGGGCAGCAGAAGGGGGTTAAAAATAACATGATCTTGCAAAAGAGAGAGACCCAGTGTTATTCCCAGTTGTCCTCACACTTTATTGATCATGAGGATTTGTGAGCAGGATGTGAAAACGCCTGTGTCCCAGGTCAAGCCTCCATTTTTTCCATATGGCCCGACAACTCGGCTGGAATATCTGGGAAAGGAGGGGAGATTGCTTTCCCAATGGCCTCTGCTTAGACCCAGTTACCCCTCTCTTCCTCAGACGTGGAAGTAGAACAGGGAACTTGGCATCTCTCTGTGCCAGACCCCAGAGACTCTCCCACCCCCAAAGCAGCCAGGAAACCAACATTCCCAGGAGCAAGGGGGAGAACAGAGAACTGAACAGAGAACTCTGGGATGAAGGGGGGCCTCTCGCCCTCCCCTAAAAAGATGCAAAATGTACCAGCATGTACCTCAAGGTCTTCTGGGGCTACTTCCTCCAAACAACTGGGGACTCTTTCAGTAGCAGGGGTGGGGAAAGGTGTGGGCAGAAAGAGAAAGGAAAAGATATTTGTTTCCTGCCGGTTACAGCCACCCCAAGCCCTGATGTCCTTATCACCCTCCACCCAGGGATATGCTAAACAGCTGTAGTTAGCACCAAGCTATTTGGCGAATCCAATCAAGACACTTAGAAAGCAAAAGAGCATCACAGAGGAAGAGCCGGATGCAGGAGTAATTGAGTGCGCTGAGGGTCCATAGATGCTCAGAAAGAAAGCAGGGCCCAACCAAATGCAAATGGCTCCTCACTGAAGAGGCATAATGCCCATCGCTCTTCCCTGCTAATGGGCATGATTGGCTGGAAATGTAATCAACAGCTCTGCCCCCAACATCTATCCCTACAGTGAGGGATGATGGAAATCCATATTCATGAGAAAGCAAACCGGCAATGTTTACTGGGTGCAGAAAGGGGGCAGGGCTGGCCTGGGTCAGACAGAGTTCCTTGGGCCATAATGAGGCTGGGAGCAGGGAAACCAGTGCTGTTAGAGACCCCACCCCAGCTCCTCCCCTCACAAACCTGCCCCCCAATATGTACACACAGTTGCTGAACCTGGGACTAAAGAGAACACCCGAATCCATAATACCTACACAGAATCTGCCCAGTGACAGTGGCCTCTGGAGGTCTATCTGGATGCTGCCATCTCACAGCATCTCGTGTAAAAGTGCTCAGTCCCTCTCCTCCCTTGCCAACCCATCCTCAAACATGGCACACCTATTCCACGTGTATCAACACATATGGAGGGAATGGTAACAAAAGGTACAGATATAACACGGATATCTTGAAACCCACTTTGGAATCCTTCCATCATACACCAGTTTGCCTATGCTAAAAATAAAGGATAGCTGGCATTGGGCTGGGATGCATGATGTCTGTATTAGTCAGCTCAGGCTGCCATAACAAAATATCAGAGACTGGGTAGGCTAAACCCAGGAACTTATTTTCTCACCATTCTGGAGGCTGAAAGTCCAAGATCAAGGTGTTGGCAGGGTTGTTTTCTCCTGAGGCCTCTCTTCTTGGCTTGCAGATGGCTGCCTTTTCCCTGTGTCCTCACATGGTCTTTCCTCATGTGTGAGCACACCTGGTGTTTCTGCGTGTCCTACTCTCTTCCAGTAAGAACACCGGTTAGATTGGATTAGGGCCCATTCCAACGTTTCATTTTTACCTAATTCACTCTTTAAGACCCTATCTCCAAAAACAGTCATATTCTGAGGTACTAGGGGTTTGGTCTTCAACCTACGAACTTTGAGGGAACACAACTGAGCCCAAAACAGTGTCTCCCCAAAATTCAAATCTTCCAAAACCTCAGAATATACCTCATTTGAAAATACAGTCTTTACAGATATAATTAATTAAGATGGGGGTATTGCTGGATTAGAGGGGCCTTAAATTCAGTGACTGATGTTCTTATAAGAGGAGACAAACATATGTACGGACACACAGAGAGAACGCCATGGGATGACGGATGCAAAGACTGGAGTGATGCAGGTGCTGGCCATGGGACACCAAGGGTGGCTGGCCAACTACCCAAGGCTAGGAAGGGATGAGGAAGCCTTTCTCCCTAGAGCCTCTAGGGGGAGCACAGCCCTGCTGACACCTTAATTTCAGACTTCCACCTCCAGAACTGAGAGTACTGTGACCTAGTTTGTGGTCATTTCTTGTAACAGCCACAAGAAACTAACACAACCGTGAACACTGAAACCCACAGAATATCCCAAAATCTCCATGTAGAACTAGACTATCACTTGGGCCAACCACTCACTCACCAAAAGATGACCACAGATGCCCCAGTGCAAACTGGTCTGCATTTTTCTTCCCTCCTCTGCCTCCCAAACTTCCCTCTGGTAAAGGAGCCAGGAACAGGGAAAAGGTTCAAGAATATCCACGAGCAAGACATTAGATCCTGGTCATCTGGTCACCAGCCACTTGAATTCAGGGCCCAAAGAAATACAGGGAAAAGGTCATGTTCAATAAAGTCAGAAATCCAAACTATAAACAACCCAAACAACCTTTTGTCTCTAGGCTGAAGTTTAGAGACCTGTACCAATCCATAACAACTCTCAGCAAAATGAGTAAAATAAAGCATTGAGGTTTTATAAAGCTAAATATGCTTTATCCAAGAGATTCCCCCTTGGTTCTGAGACCACGTCCTTTTATTTCTTTTAATATTTATTTATTCAATTGAGAGAGTGTGTGCCCCTGAGCACGGGAGGGGCAGAGGGAGAGAGAAAGATGAAGAGAATCTCAAGCAGACTCCCATTAAGCATAGAGCCCAATGTGCTTAATCTCACGACCTTGAGATCATGACCTGAGCAGAAATCAAGAGTCAGACACTTAGCTGACTAAGCCACCCAGGCGCCCCAATCATGTCCTTTTCATATCTTAGATGCTTAGATGGTCCTACCTACTATAAAATGATGGTAATAAGGGATGGTAAAAATTTTTCTAATTTTTGTTAACAAAATTAAAAGCTGGCAATTCTCTGGCCCTCAGGTGAAAGCTAAAAATCCATGACCTGTTACTTCTTCCAAAAAGCCTCTCCACATTCTTCACTCCCTTGGTACGGATGCATAAATCTTGCATTTCATTTTTCACTCACATTTGGCTCTAAAATTATTCTCTGATTTTCTTCCAAAGAGATTGCAAATAGATCCCTATCTCCCAGGGATAAGGATCATGACTCTTACATTTTCTATTTCTACTTTTACATAGCACAGAGCAGTGCACTCAACAGATGCCCAGGAAATGCTGAATGAATGAATAAAAGAATAAGCAGATATAAAGTTGGTATTAAAAAAAAGACAAGAAAAGAAAAAAGAAAACCACCCAAGGAGTTTCAATGGTCCCAGGACAAAGCAGGAATTTATAAAGGCATAATTGGGAACTCGTTAGTTTCTGAAGTCCCTTCCCACCACAACTATACATGGTTCCTTAGTTAGGGGAGATGCAAAATAGGCCCCAAGTCAGTTGAAACTATAATGAAAAAGGGGATGCCGATGCCACAGGCCCAGAGAATTCTGGAAGCTTCCATGTCGAAAATGGCCCAAGATATGAAGCAGCTTGATATATAACCAGGATCCAAATGCTTCTCACTACCTTTGCCCAAACCACCTTCATCCTTCACCTACACAAATGCACACACCTCTACAGTAGTCAGAATAATGGTCTTCCAAAGATGAACACATCTTAATCCCCCCAAAATTGTGAATACCTTACATGGTGAAAGGGACTTTGCAGATGTGATGAATTTAAGGATCCTGAGACACAGAGATTATCTTGGCTTATGCAGAGGAGGCCAACTTAATCACAAGGGTCTTCATATGGGAAAGAGGAGGGTCAGAGTCAAAGAAGGAAATGGGCTAATGGAAGGAGAAGTCAGAGAAAGAGAGATGAAGACAGTTTGCTGCTGGTTTTGAGACTAGGGAAGAAGCTGAGAGTCCAGGGATGTAGGCAGTCTTTAGAAGCTGGAAAAGTCACAGAAGTCTCCTTTAGAACCTCTGGAAGGAACACAGCCCTGCTCATACCTTGATTTTAGGAATCTGGCCTCCTGACCTGTAAAATAATAAATTTATGTTGTTTCAAGCCACTAAATTTGTGGTGATTTGTTACAGCAGCAATAAGAAACTAATACATTTCCTTACTGGTCTCCCTGTTTCTGCCCTTATCCTCCTACAGTCCCTCCTACAGTCTATTTCTGAACACAAAAGCCAGAGGGAGCCTTTTAAATTCTAAGTCAGATCCCAACTTCCTCTGCTCATCACACCATACCCTATGTCAGAGTAAAATACAAAGTTCTCAGAACCTCCCACTAGGTCTACCCGACCTAACAGTCCTAATTTCTGAGACTTCTTCTCCTCCAGCTCCTCCCACTCACTCTACTCTGGATTTACTGGCCTCCTTGGGGTTCTTGGCATCCTCCTGTCTCTGGGCCTTTCCATTTTCTACACCCTCCGTCTAGAAGGCTCCTTCCCCAGATATCTAAGAGCTGATTCTGACCTCCTTCATGTCTCTCTCTGCTCAAAGAGCACCTTCTCAGCAAGGCTTTCTTAAAGCTGAAACCTCCAAGCTGAAACCCCCCTTCCACTTCCAGTCTTCTCTCCCTTCCTGGGATTCTCTGTAGCACTCAAACTGTCTGGCACACTATACATCCTACTGATCTGCTTGTTTATTTCCTGTCTCCAATAGAACGTCTCCTGTCTTCATTAGGACCAGGATTTTTGTATTTCGTCTGCAGTGCCAAAACAGTACCCGGCACATAGTAGGTGCTCAATAAATATGTACTAAACAGATGATCACTCCCTGTAGGAGCCTATGAAATGATGTAACCAGTGCTGATAATGACAACCATACCAATCACAGCCAAGTTACCAGGTGGGTACCAGGCACTGTGCTGAGCGCTTCACATGGATGAACTCAGTCAAATCACAGTGGCTTTTCAAACAGGGTCCTCAAGGGACCTTGAGAAGCAACCAAATTCAAAATATAGGGTGAGAATTGCTGATTTCTAATTATGGTTCCCACTGGATCAGAAAAAAAAAAAGAGCAAACTGTTTACTCGGCAAAACTGACATTACCACAAGAACTTTGATAAAATGAGATTTGAGCACATAACCCTCCAGCTCTGAAAGTTCCAGACCCATGATAAGTATGCAATCAGAATCTGTTAACTAGTTTTTTTTACAAAAAAAATCTAATGTCACCTGCTAGTATGGAGAGAGAAGATACAAGTCAGAAATGTGGAAAAGCTCACAGAAATATGGGACTTCTGCTCAACAACCCGCTTTTGTGGGAAGGCCACCAAATTCTCCCACCTTCTTATGATAGAGTCCCCAATGTCACAGGTTAGTTAGCTCTGATATTGTGACTTCTAATAAGAAACATACATTTGGACTTTGGCTCCTTTTCTGGCACTAAGCTCTTAAAATCCTGAGAATTTCCTAAGTGAGGAGAGGATAAAGGTGTCTCTTGCTATGCTAATGAGGTGACATCTGGAAAGCTCTAAGGATAAGGCTGGTTTCTTGGAGACCTAACTATGTGACTAGAGGGTTGGAAATTTCAGTCCCACCCCCAACCTCTGGGGAGGGGAAGGGCTGCCTACCCCCTCCCTTGAGGTTGAATCAATCACTAATGGCCAGTGATTTAACCGATCATGCCTATGGAATGAAGCTCCCATAAAAACTCAAAAGGACAGGGTTCGAAGAGCTTCCAGGTTGGGGAACACATGATTCGGAGAGAGTGGCATGCCTGGAGAAGGCACGGAAGCTCGGCACCCTTTCCATTACGTTGTCCCATGCATCTCTTCCATCTGGATGTTACTCTGCATTCTTCATCATATCTTTTTATAATAAACTGGTAAATGTAAGTGAATATTTCCCTGAATTCTGTGAGTCGTTCTGGCAAGTTAATCAAATTCTGAGGGGGAGGAGATCATGAAAACCTCTGATTTAGAGTGGGCCGGTCAGAAGCACCAGTGCCATACCGGACGAGTGACTGGCATCTAAAGTGGGGGCAATCCTGGGGGACCGAGCCCTTAGCCTGTGGAATCTGATGCTATCTCTTTGTAGATTGTGCCAGAATAGAGTTGAATTATAGGACCCCGAGCTGGTGTCCAAGGATTGCTTGGTGGTGTGGGTAAACAGCCCCCATGCACACATTGGAATGGGCGACCAGAACCCTTTTTAATAACTAGGAGTATAAATGAGAAGTAGAGCAGAGAAAGGGGGCCAGGAAGAGACAGGATGGGGACACCAGTAAAGGGGTCTGTGAGATCTCCTGCTGCTCAAAGAGTTGCAGATGGGAGGACGCAAGTGAGAGGGTCTGGTTGGGTGGGACAGGTGTGCCTGGAGAAGTCTCTCCTTTCTGACTCTCCCCGGGGTCTCATTTGGGAAAATGCTTTCTGAAGCAACACAAACTAGCCGGTGACTAACCACTCACTGGCCTGATGGTCCCCAAGGGGGAAGAAAAGGGAATTCCCCCCTTTGAGGCCACATTACGGATAGGGATCTTCTTTTGTTTGCAATTGTAATCTCAGGAGTCACTCAAGTCAATAAACAAACAAGTGAAAAGATTCAGCGAGGTGTAAAAATAGATTTGCACAGGGCAGACAACTGCGCATTCCATTTATTTACCTCTTCTAACAAACCGATACCTGGGGTGACATTTATTAATAAACGGCATTACCAGGTGCCTGATATGTGGCTCACGGAAATTAATTACCCAGCCCATGGTAAAACCATAACAAGCCTGCAGTGCTGTAACATTTGTGCTAATTGAAAATGAGATAAGTGCTGTGGGTGCAATTTGCATTCAATGCAGTGTATTAATTATCTTCAGTTCTCTTCATGATAAATATACCTGACTGAATCACTCTCCTAATTTACCGGGTAATAGAGTCGTAAGTGGGTTCCCTTAGGTAACCAAGGGAAGGCACTGAGTTGTGGGCAAGATGGAGACCCTGGCTTTTCTGAGTACTTCAGCAAGCTTAGCTCGTGCACTGGGATCTGCCTTGCATCATTCCTAGGAACACAGCGAAATCAACCTGTTAGATTGACCTAAGCTCCCCACCTCGGGCCCTAATCCTTCCACCAAAGAGGCTGGCTGGCTCTAGAAGCTCAGAGAGCACTCAAAAACAGGACATGAGAAGGGATCTATTTTAACCCATCCAACAGCTCTCCTGGACACTGAACATTACTATCTCTGCAAGGAAGGGCCTTTTCCTATTCATTGCTCCCATCTTCATTCAAAACATTTTGCACCTGGTTCTGAATGGACATGAATTGAAACTTGTAGTTGGGAAAATACAGACTTAAAGATGTGCGGGAGGGGCCACAGATTAATGCTTGGGGGTGATGGTTTGGAAAAAGGGTTCAAATTACAAACGCAAACTGAGCTGTACAGCAAAGGCCCTCAGTACCACTCAACAAGGAAGGATGGCCTTCCAAGAGGGAAGGAGGGGAAAGACCCATCCGGTCGTCATGAACTGGAGTTCCCCAACCAGCCATCCATCGCTGGCACATCCGCCAAGTCGTGCCATCTTTTCGAGCTGGGCCATGTGCTCCTCTGGCCTTGGTGTGTTGTCCCTTGTCACACTGAGGGACAGGTGACAGTTGACAGTAACAATAACCCTTCTCGAGAACTGAGAGCTTACCGTGTGTCAGGCACCAAGCTAAGCACTTAACTTACATCATCTAAATTAACGCTCTTTAGAAGCTCCCCTTACTCTGTCTAAAGAAACCCGTCCTCTTCGGCCTCGCCCTCCCCACCACACACAGTAACTCTCCGTGACAGCACTTTCCTGCTTCCTGTCCCAAACCGTAATCACCTTGCTTGCTTGTTTACCTGCCTCCTCCTGATTAGCATACAACCTCCTGAGGGTGAAGCCCCAATCTGTCTTCTCCACCCCCATTTCATGACCAGCACAGAGTGGGATACTTAGCAAATACCTGTGGAATGAAGGCAAACTTATTATAATAATCCCCCAATGTAAGCAGACCAAAACGCAAGTATGCCCCGGCTCAAGCAGGGCATAACATATGTTCTCAAATTAACAAATGTAGAGGCGTGTCATGGGCCCATCCACAGCACCCGAAGAGGCCAGGAATCCTATCTGATGAGGGCCTGAGCACACAGAATGCCTACCATTAAATCCCCCCCACTCACTAGCAGGAAGGCGCCAATCTGACTCTGTTCTCATGGTCCATGGGAAGAGGAAACGAAGCTGTAAATATGCATGACGTAAAACAAACGGGTAGCCCCAGGAAGCACAACTATTTCTGATTCTCACACTGGAAAGAAAGTTCTTCTAAGGACAGAGAAGATGCTATTCAATGTCCCATCACATGCTTGTCGTCAAGAAATTGCTGCTGGCCCATCAGTATTTCCATGTGGGTAAGAAAATGGCACCTGTCGGGCCAGCGTGGCCCGTATGGGCTTAGGCTTGGCAAGAAGAGCCCGGCTGGATTTCAGCCCTCACTCACCCCACTTAGGCAGGAGTCCCGAACAGAGCACGACTTGCACAATGACTGTGGTGGCCCTGCTGAGGGGATGTCTCCTCCTAAAGCTTCTCAGCTTAAAGTGCAACCTGGTATGTTAATTAGGCTAGAAATAAATAAATAAATACGGGGGGCGGGGGGAGTGCCATCTAGTAAAACCGTCCCCATGGAGGCCTTCCCGATGCGGTCCTGGTCTCCCCAGCTCTCAGTCCCCTGGTAGATGTTAACATATCTACAGCAACTCCACTAGGTTTTGCCTCAGGATGACAAATGACAGTGACTGCTAGGTTTCTCTTGAGACAGGGGTAGCAGGTTTTTATAGTAGCTAAATGAGCATACCCTCCATTCTGGTAAAAAGAACTGAACTCTTAATATGCAGCTCCCTTCCTGTATGGACTGAATGTTTATGCTGCCCCAAAATTCATATTTTGAAGGCCCAGCCCCCGACGTGGCTGTATGTTGGAGGAAGAGTCATCATGGAGGCAATTAAGGTTAAATGAGGCCAGAAGGGCGAGGTCATGATCTGATAAGATCAGTGTCCTTTTAAGAGACATAGCAACTCTCTCCACCACTGGAGCACACAATGGAGCTAGAGGTCAGTCTACAAACCAGAAGAAGAGGCCTCAGAATAAAACCGACCTTGCCAGCACCTTGATCTTCGACTGCCAGTCTCTAGAAATGTGAGAAACAAATTTCTGTTAAGTCACTCGATCTGTGGTATTTTGCTATGGCGGCCTGAGTTAAGACACTGCCCTTAACATCAGTGATATTCAGTGGCCCTGGGAAATGGGCAACTACAAAAGGAAAGTGCACCATACTGTGTGGGAGACTAGGGCTAGAGAGAGAAGATAAGCAATGAGTCAGAGAATGCTTGTTGCAGAGACGTGTGCCCATTATATAATTGATATATACTGTGAGTTACACTCTTACTGCAATATAGTATATTCTCGACACCAGAGCCAGACTGGTCCTCTTGAAACAATCAGATCTCACCATTCCTTTGCTCAAAACTTGCCAATGGCTCCATCTCCAAAGGATAAAATCCCAAGTGTGTACCGGGTCCTACAAGACCCCCTGACCTGGTCTAGGAGTCCTCTCTGACCTTACGCCCCACTGTCCTCCCCTTGGCTCATTCTGCCCCAGCCATGCTAACTTCCTACAGCTTCTCCGACACTGCTATGCACAAATATACCTTTGCATTTGCTGCTTTGCATTTGCTGCTTCTTACTCCAGAAGGTTCTTTCCTCACTTCCTTTCTGTCTACTCAAATGTTACATGATTGATGAGGACTTCCCTAATCATTAAAGATAAAAATAAAAACTCACAACCCCACCCACGTGCCACAACACACATAAAATGCATGACTTACCTACCTAATCCTGCTTAATTTTCTCTACAGTGATTCTCAGAATTTGATATATATCTGCTTATTAATTTGTTAATTGCCACCCTCTCCCTAAAACAAAAGCTTCACACAGGCAGGAAATTATTTGTTCTCTCTTATATCCTGAGCAGTTTCAATAGTGCCTGGCACGTAATAGACACTCAATAAGTACTTGTTAAGTGAATGAGAGATGTAAATGATTATAAGGTAGCAGGTAATAGTAACTACATTTATTGAGTGATTAGCTAAGCTTTTTACACACATTATACGTATATATGCTGGGAATTAAGCTAAACTCTTTACACACTCGGAACAGAGGTTTAAATACATCATTTCATTTAGTCCTTACAATAACCATTTGAGGTAGGTGTTATTATTCCCACTTTACAGATAAGAAAACTGAAACTCCCTAAGTCAGCTGCGTAATTTACAGGGACAGCAAGGAGTGAAGTTAGTCAGGATTTGAACACAGGTCTGCCTGCCTTCAAAGTCCATGCTCAACCACTCTACACATCAACTGATATGATTGGAAAAATGTATGGAAATCAGATATATGTGAATTAAGTCTCGAGTGAAATACACCAGGGTATTTACTATTTAAAGAGAACTTGCAGTGAACTCCAAATTGTATAGTTTTAAAAAAATAAATAATCCCTTTTATGAAATAGCCCTCTAATGTATCTATTTTTAATAAATACACCAGCTTTATCTTAAACCAGTACAAACCCCTGATTCAACAAAACATTTTTATTTGGCTTTACAACGTAACATGTGGCATTTTTGCCAAAAGACTGACGTTCCTACTCAGATGTTGCCTACACTGGTCCTGAAATGGCTTTAGAGCCCTCAAATCACACCGGGGAAGAAGGCAACCACCACAGGTTTGCCAAAAAGCCCTGGGACTAAACTTTTTACAAAAAGATGCAAAAAGAATTCACATGGTGTTGAAAGGATCGAAAAGAGGATTTTTTGTTATTGTTGTTGGAAAATTATCATCATTATCTTCCTTTAAATATAAGCAGAAAATCAAGTTTTTCCCAGGCAACTCACCATTCTATCACTTCATTTAAAATCATTGTGATTGAAAGCACAGCATAGCATAAGGATGCACTGACTTCATTGATTTTCCTGGCTGAAGTGCTGGGCTCAAATAGTAAACATATTTTTCAGATACATGCTTATCCCTATTTCCAAATGAGGAAACACACCATACAGGGGTCAGGTGAGTAGACTGAGCAAAGGGAGGGGGGGAGAGGGTGTCAAGCATTCTGTCCAACTCCAGGCTGAATTCGGGTAGCACTCAGAATTAAGTCTTTTAAAAACTGTTCCTATTCTACACGGCACATTTCCTACTATCTAAAAAAAAAAAAAAAAAAAATTGCTCAACCAAAAGCCATTTTATTCTGCTAACCTCATTTGGGACAATTCATATGGCAGAAACGTCATTCAATGGGCCTCTATTCCCCCAAAGTATATTCCACTGCTGTTAATGGAGGAAACCTGGAGCAAAAAAAAGTCCCTGGAAATAAAAAAGCTAGTGGAAATAAGTATGGCTTAAGCAAGTGTGTTTATAGCAAGATTTCTCAGAGCCTTTAATATGCCAATCAGCATCTTAAGTCAGAGGCATAGATACAGTGTTTCTCTAATATGTTTGGCAAGAAGACCCTGGTTTTAACAAGAACCTAAAGATTCCTGTTCCCTAGTCAAGGTTTTAGGAAATGCTGCTTAAGGAGGGTACATCAAACACTTTAGGCTTCAAGGAGGTTACAATTTCCCTGAGGGGTATTATGAGTTGTGTCCCCCTAGAAAGATATGTTGAAATCCTAACCTCTGTTATCTATGGATGTGACCCTATTTGGAAATAGGATCTTTGCAGATGAAATCAAGTTCAGATGTTGTCATGAGAGTGGGCGCTCATCCGATATGACAAGGGTCTTTATAAGAAGGATGCAGGGGAGGGTATGTGTTGTAATGAGCATTGGTATTATATGAGACTGATGAATCACAGACCCGTACCCCTGAAATAAACAATACATTATATTTTAATTAATTGAATTTAAATAAATTTTTTAAAATAAATTAAAAAAAAAAAAAAAGAACGCAATGTGAAAAGACAGAGATGGGAGTTACAGTGCCATAAACCAAGGAAGCCGGGAGTCACCCAAAGCTGGCAGGGGCAAGCTTCTGGGAGGATCTTCTAGAAGCTTCGGAGGGAGCATGGCCCTGCCAACTCCTTGATTTCAGACTTTCAGCCTCCAGAGTCAATGTCTGTTGTTGGGAGGCCACCCAGTTTGTACTACTTGGTTAAGGCAGCCCTAGGAAACTATTACAGGAAGGTGAGGCAACTTAAGTAACAATACAAGGGGCAAAGACAGAAGAAGACGGTCAGGGGTGTCCAAAAGCAAGTACAGGCAACAAGGAAGCAGGGCTTGTGAGGAGAACTTTCTGGTGGCTGGGGTGGTCAGAGAGGCGTTCCAGGAGGGGCGGGAGCAGGTAGGGTGGAGTAAACACACAGATCTTCTGGATTACTGGGGGGAGTTCTCACACACACACACACACACACACAGCCTTGAAGACATCATGTAAAACCCTATAATCTTTCCTAGGCATCCCAACAAGTTTTAGAAAATATATACATTTTCCATTTTTGCAAGCTTTGGATTTCTAGGTCAGCTTACAAGTCACGAAAAGAACAGCTAAATAAGAACACCTAAATAATTAATAATTCTAGATCAATTCATACAACCATCCCATTTCAATAGAAAGACCCAGAATAGGAAAAATAGCTCTGAAAATTTAAAGTAAAAATCTCCACTGAATAAAACAGCAGTGAAGGTTTGCATGGGGGAAGGGACAGGAATCACGAGAACCTTAACTTTTAGCATGAAATGCATCTGTTAAATAGACCTACTAATGGTGTTATTGTAGCTAAAAACAGCGACTTGAAAATGTTGTGCACATTATTACTGTCATTATCCACCAACTGTAAGAATGCTATGTTAAAACTAACTCAAAACACCTCGAGAAAGGTAATTGCTACTAATGGATCTGAAGTGTGCAAAATTGGACATCATTACCCTGTCCTCACATTGTGGGGCCGGGGAAGCTGCTCCAGACGGCGGTTAGTGGGCTCACTCATCTTTCAATCAGGACAGAGGTTTGCGGAAAGGGTCTGGCTCGCTTTCCCTCTGCAGTGTGAGGGAAATTCCACACTGCAGAATAGTACAGGCAAGGGTTTACGGGGCAGAGTCGAGGGCAGGAGACCCTCCAAACCTCCCCCACATTGCTGCCGTTATGGGGGAGGGGACGAGATATAAGAGAATCTTCCTGCCCTGAAACTCTTCCAGGGGCCAATTTGTCAGATCAATTGCCACCAACATGAGTTAAGTATTGCCAACCCTGGAATGGGGGGGAATAACCCAGAATCGACGGTGATAAAAGCCAAGCGGGTCACCTTGAGTCATCTTTGCTCCCAGACACGGACACCGTCTGAGAAGAGAGCCACCCAGCTGTCCCATGTGATCGAGATGCTCACCCACCCTGGGCGGTGCCTCCCTCCGGGCCTCTCTGGACAGGCAGAGTCACAGCCGTCTTCCTGAGCTTGGCCCGCCTTCCCTCAACTGCAATGACTACTTACTCTATGCTGAGTTCTCCACCTCCTCACCTCACATGTCCCCCAAAAGTCCCTTCTCCGGTGCTAACCGATAATAATAATTAAAATCAAAAACCTGTCCTTGGGGCGCCGGGGTGATTCAGTCGGTTAAGCATCTGCCTTCAGCTCAGGTCATGGTGTCGGGGTCCTGGGATCGAGTCCCACGTCGGGCTCTCTGCTCAGTGGAGAGCCTGCTTCTCCCTCTCCCTCTGCCTGCTGCTTTACCTGCTTGTGCTCACTCTCTCTCTCTCTCTGTCAAATAAATAAATGAAATCAAATAAATAAATAAAATAAAAATTTAAAAACAAAAAACAAAACAAAACAAAAAAACCTCCCCTTAAATTTTTCCCGAACTTTCAAAACTAATGTTCCCAAAAGCATGTGTGCCTCTGCATGGAAGCTTCCCTCTTCTGCCCAACTCCCCAGCATACCTCCAACCCCACACCCACCAGAGGGAAAAAAAAAAAAAAAATCCAAGAAAGTGGATTTTGACCAGAAATTGCAACCTCTTTTTTGACTCCTGACAGCCTAAGTGGAATTTCCCTCCTTCCTTCTGGCCAAAACACAGGAGCACAAACGAAGGGCCAAATGTCCGGAAACTGCGTAAGTAATCCCTGACCAAGAGAGCTGCCTAAATTCTAATTTAGGGGGAAAAAAAAGTCCTTCATTCACAGAAGAAATTTCTCCCCACCCCCATACCCACCATGGCTCTAGGTGAGCGAGACTCCCTGCGCCCTTGCAAGCCTGTGATCGTGAAGCTCTGAATGAGCGCCTTTGCCCACCCACCAATCGAATCACAGAGATTGAGTGAGAAGCAGGGGTCCAAATGGGGGGGAGCCGGGTGGAGCTCCACAGAACCCAGGGGTGGTGTATAGGACAGATAAACCACAGTGGGATGAAAGGCTGCTGGGGAAAGCAACTTGGCAAAACATTCTGACTTTTAAAACAATTTTCTTACATGATACCCCAGTATAGATCATTTCAATTATTCATTTGATCATTCATGCTATGCATTTCTTTGTTTATTCACAAATTACTTATTTAGCATTTATTAACAGCATTAGAGTTCTAATAGGACCTGCCAACCAAAGTGATACAGATGCCTGACGACTACACTGAAACCATACAACGAATATAGAACTTATATTCTGACGTGGGAAGGCAGACAATAAACACATAGATATACAAGCCAGGACTTGATTATTTTTATGAGGAAAAATTCATTAAGAAGGTAAGATGAAGTACTCTTTTATAGGTGCTCGGGACATGTGCAAAGAATGGAAAGGAAGTAAGCTATCTCAAGGACAGCCTTCTAGGCAGCAGCAGAAGTGTACAGACCCTGAGCAGGGAGTTTCCATAGGGAGTTGAACAACTGCAAAGAAGCCAGATGACCGGAGCACAGAGTGGGAGGAGAGGTAAACGGCAGCTGATCATCTCAGGGAGGCTTTGGGATTTTATCTTGAGGGAGAGAAGTAGCAGCCACTGGAAGGTTTGAGAGAGGAGGGATAAGATCTGCTTTAAAAGGTGACTGCTACTTGGAGCACAGGGACAAGGGTGGGAGGAAAGGCAGCCTGGCTAGAGGGCTACTGCAGCAATCCCAGGAAGAGACGTGGGAGATGGGGAGAGGGGATGCAAAGCAGTCAGATTATTCCGGGAATGCTTTGGAAGAGAGGCCAGTAGGATTTGCTCATGGCTGGCGGTGTGGGGAGTCAAACTCCAGCTGGAGTGACTAGAAGGATTGGCAAGATGGGCAGATCCCAGGTAGGCCCTGGTCCACCACCAGCCATGGGACTCTGCACACCTTCAACCTCTCTGGGTCTTCATTTCTAAGGAGATGGATTAAAGAATTGTAAAGTTCCTATGGACTTGACATTTTTCACTTCGTTTTGTCAAGAAGTAAGAGTATAAAGAGGATCATTTTCTAAATAGTCCGGTATTACATCAGTGTTGTTAGGGTTCAATTAATCTTCTTTTCAAACACCTATATTGTTATCATCCAATTTCTTCTTCAATTTTCAATTAATTCAGCCCTGCCCGATCACCATTGCCCAAGACTTTGCCCGTGACTAGAGCAGTCCTCCACACCACTACCAACAACTTCAGGAAAACATGACTCTTCTGCAAGATTTCTATTTCATTTTGTAATCTGTTTATATTTTATTTGCATTAGTGTTGTCACATGTTTCCCATAACCTGAAATTAGAGATGGACTGAAAGCCAAAAATGCTAAAGATATTGACCCAATGGGCAGGGTTAAAACTCCAGTGTTAAACAGGGAGGGATGTTTGACTGGAGACTGACTTTCTAAGTGGTCCCATTACTACCGAGATTTTTCTTGTTAGAGTGATTTTTCCTTCCATATGCAACTGGACTCAGAAAATGCATACACAGAGGACAAAAGGATCCCTACACCAATGAAATGGCTTTGCAAAGTTTCTCAAAATGGGTCTGAAATGTCTGCTAGCAGTTAGGTCCCTAGTTCCAAGTCTGTTTTAGATATTATTATAATTATGAGTACTAAACATTCAATGGGTCCTCACAGAGAAAATATTTTGTCAAGCTTGTTCTCAGATTTATCACTTACTTATTATATAGACATAGAGAAAGTGAAGGAGAAGAAAAATGGGTAACAACGCCTTTCCTATTTTCCTTTAGAAATAAATTCATTTTTCTTCTTTCTTTTTAATTTTGGCAATAGCCCAATATCATACACAGCCCTCCACCACTCCAGGCTGGCTCGGGGCTTCACTTGCTGCCCACGGCAAACTGTGAGGAGGTCCCCAGCCAGTACAGAGCTCTCTGGGATGAGAGAGGTTGGAGGAGCCAAGAGAAGCACACTGATGAGAACAAAGAGTGACAAGAGACCAGTGAAATGACAGCGGGTGGTCCTACTGAGGCTCTCTTTTTGTCATTCACCATTTCACTTGAGTTTCATGGTACAGATTCTATGAAGGAGCCATCCCAGCACCCTGGCCAAGAATGAGCCCTGTTAGGAATCCTTTAGATCACTTCTGCTGAAGCAATTAAAGAGGAAAGGTAGCCTTCCTCTTGCTCTGTCCTGGGTGGATTAAAACAAAACAAAACAAAACTTAGGAACTTAGGAAAAGAGGAAGGGAAGTTATATCATTCCCATTTGCTAGTTCAAGCTTTTTAAGAAAACAGAGAATTTGGTATATGGGGGAAAAATCTAGGACTTAATAAGAATAAGTAAAGTTTTATAGCAGACAGAGGGATGAGACAGGGAAAGAGAAACAAAGGAGGAGATGGTACCCCATTAACACCTGTAGTTTCTTTGAAAGCACACGTCATGGGGATGAAGCATATGGTACTACAAGACTTAACCAACACAAGGAGAAAGCACTTCAAAAACCTACATTCTTCTTATGGGAGTGCATGTGAGAGAGGAGTGCATGTGAGAGATAGCCAGTTATCATTTACTTCTATTGCTTGAATTAATCTGGCACTAACTAAGCAATCACATTAGCTCAGACATGGAAATAGGAAGAAAATTGTGTGCCCCGATGCCCTCGCCCACCACACATATGCACACACTCAGGCACACAGGCTAACTTCCCATGATAGACATTGCTAAATAGTATTGATTATGGAAGTTCCATGTGAGCAGCAAGAACCAGCACTTGGGACAGTGTCTGCTACATAGTAAGTGCTTTGTAAATATCTGTCGGGTGAATGAATCACTGCACTCTTCCCTACTGAGCCTTGACGCTTCCTTAGAGCCTTGCTCAACACAACACTGAGTTCCTGTTCACTGCTAATCAAGTAGCCACGGTGCACAAATGGAAACCTGCTTGCCATCCCTTCGTGATCAGCTATATCAAAACACCTTCCGGTAGCAGGAAATATAAGTAGATTCCTGGGCTACCTTGAGCTCCCTCATCACATCCAGATTAATCTGATGGAGTGTCTTCCCATGAAGCATACAGTCTCACCTATTTGTAAAACAACAAATTCTGTATGAAACATAGAGCCTACAATGGACGCTCGCATAAGTCACTATTCCTCGGTGCTGCTTGCACACACTTAATAATGATGTGTTTCTCTAATTACTGTGTTTGGAGTATATTTTAAGATTTCTTTTTTTGGTAATTCAGGTAGACATCATAATCCTCACCAGTATGTCCAGTTCTCTTTCCTACCTAGACATGCAGATGATCACATTTTCCTGATCCCGGGCAATTAGGTGAAGGCATGTGCTTATTGACCCAAAGGCCGTAACCGTATATCACTCCCAGGGTGAAGAACTTAAGAGACCACACTCAGTTTTCTGTACATCCATCACCTGCCATGGCCATCCCAAAATCACGTCTCAGGATCGGGGTGCTGCAAAATTCAAGCAGACTGGATCATTGCATCTCACACCACTGGATGAGTGAGCAATAAACTTGGTTATGTAAAGGCACTAAGATTTTGCTCGTATTTGTTACCACAGCATTTCCTAGCTTGTCCTGATACAGCAAGGAATGAGGTCTGCCAGCTCTGATGCAAAGCCTGATCCCCAACTTCGGCCCAGGGCCATTTGGGAGCGGCACCCCGATTCTCAGACCTTACAAGGGATAAACAATTGATGGACAAGCAAAGCAGCTGGTAAAGAAAAGAGGTGGGGATGGGGAGGATAGGGGACTCAGGAGAGAGGGGCTGGTAGGGACAAAGAATATAGACAGAAGGGTCGATTACCAGGAAATGCGAGGTCATACATCTGTCCTAAGACCTCAGACACACACTAAGTACCATCTAAGTGAACCCCTGGCCATGACTTCTAACTTTTCCTCACTCCCCTCCTTTGTTTTGAAACCTCTCCATGCTCAGCCATGCGTGCCATCTCCCTCCTGCTAAGTGATGCTAAGTAGAACATTCAGCTGATTGGAGCTGGGGTTTCTGACACTGCGTTTTTCAAAAACCTAGTTCCATAAACCCAGAGCAAAGTGGAACCTTACTCCAGACCTGAGTTTGGCTAGTATATAACAAGAGTCTTAAGCTTAAATGCTGACTTGATCCAGTAATAAAGATTTTGCATAAATTTCTGGCTATTTCCCAAAACGGGTTCCAGGAAAGGTAGCATTATCAGTAACAGCAAAAAAACTGAAAATAGTCGAAATGATCACCAAAAGAGGAATAGCTAAAAACAAACAAACAAAAAGGGGCTATATAATACAATATTATGGGTAAAGCAAAATGGTGCTTTTGAAGAACGGTTAGTGGGATGTAGAAATACAATATAATGTTAGGTGAACAAAAAAATACAAAATTTTCTATACAGAATAGTCTCAATCTTACATAACAACATATAATGCATGAAGACTCAAAGGAAATAAATTAAAAATGTTACCAGTGATTCTCTCTGAGTGATGAGTTATAGTGATTTTTATTTCTTCTTTGAAAGTGTCTACAATTATCAAGTTCTGTTTAATGAATATATATTATTTTAAATTAGGAGGAAGTTTTTATTTTTTTATTATGTTGTCAGTCACCATACAGTACATCATTAGTTTTTGATTTAGTGTTCCATGATTCATTGTTTGCGTATAACACCCAGTGCTCCATGCAATCCATGCCCTCCTTAATACCCATCCCCGGGCTAATCCATCCCCCACTCTCTCCCCCTAAAACCCTCAGTTTGTTTCCCAGAGTCCGTAGTCTCTCAAGTTCATCTCCCCTTCTGATTTCCCCCCCTTCACTTTTCCCTTCCTTCTCCTAATGTCCTCTGTGCTACTCGTTATGTTCCACATATAAGTGAAACCATATGATAATTGTCTTTCTCTGCTTGACTTATTTCACTCAGCATAATCCCCTCCAGTTCCATCCATGTCAATGCAAATGGTGGGTATTCATCTTTTCTGATGGCTGAGTAATATTCCATTGTGTATATGGACCACATCTTCTTTATCCATTCGTCTGTTGAAGAGCATCTAGGCTCCTTCCACAGTTTGGCTATTGTGGACATTACTGCTATGAACATTGGGGTGCATGTGCCCCTTCTTTTCACTACATCTGTATCTTTGGGGTAAATACCCAGTAGTACAATTGCTGGGTCATAGGGTGGCTCTATTTTTAACTTTTCGAGGAACCTCCATACTGTTTTCCAAAGTGGCTGCACCAACTTGCATTCCCACCAAGAGTGTAGGAGGGTTCCCCTTTCTCCACATCCTCTCCAACATTTGTTTCCTGCTTTGTTAATTTTTGCCATTCTAACTGGTGTAAGATGGTATCTCAATATGGTTTTGATTTGAATCTCCCTGATGGCTAATGATGTTGAACATTTTTTCATATGTCTGTTAGCCATTCATATGTCTTCTTTGAAGAAGTTTCTGTTCATGTTTTCTGCCCATTTTTTGACTTGATTATTTGTTTTTTGGGTGTTGATTTTGAGTTCTTTATAGATCTTGGATACCAGCCCTTTATCTATAGTGTCATTTACAAATATCTTCTCCCATTCCGTAGGCTGCCTCTTTGTTTTGTTGACTGTTTCCTTTGCTGTGCAGAAGTTTTTCATCTTGATGAAGTCCCAAAAGTTCATTTTTGCTTTTGTTTCCCTTTCCTTTGGAGTCGTGTCTTGAAAGAAGTTGATGTGGCCGATGTCCAAGAGGTTACTGCCTATGTTCTCCTCTAGGATTTTGATGGATTCCTGTCTCACATTGAGGTCTTTCATCCATTTAGAGTTTATCTTTGTGTATGGTGTAAGAAAATGGTCAAGTTTCATTCTTCTGTATATAGCTGTCCAATTTTCCCAACGCCATTTATTGAAGAGACTGTCTTTTTTCCATTGGATATTTTTTCCTGCTTTGTCAAACAGTACTTGACCACAGAGTTGAGGGTCCATATCTGGGCTCTCTATTCTTTCCATTGATCTATGTGTCTGTTTTTGGGACAGTACCATGCTGTCTTGGTGATCACAGCTTTGTAATACAGCTTGAAATCAGGCAATGAAAAGCCCCCAGCTTTGTTCTTCTTTTTCAACATTTCCTTGGTGATTCAGGGTCTTTCTGGTTTCATAAAATTTTAGGATTATTTATTCCAGCTCTTTGAAAAATGCCATTGGTATTTTGTTTGGGATGGCGTTGGAAGTATACATTGCTCTGGGCAGCATAGACATTTTAACAATGTTTATTCTTCCAATCATGAGCATGGAATATTTTTCCATCTTTTTGTATCTTCTTCAATTTCTTTCATAAGTGTTCTGTAGTTTATAGAGTATAGATCCTTTACTCCTTTGGTTAGGTTTATTCCAATGTATATTAGGGTTTTTGGTGCTATTGTAAATGGAATCGATTCCCTAATTTCTCTTTCTATAGTTACATTGTTAGTATATAGAAGAGCAATGATTTCTGTGCATTGATTTTGTATCCTGCCACATTACTGAATTGCTGTATGAGTTCTAGTAACTTGGGGGTGGAGTCTTTTGGGTTTTTCACATAAAGTATCATGTCATTTGCAAAGAGAGAGAGTTTGACTTCTTTGCCAATCTGAATACCTTTTCTTTCTTTTTGTTGTCTGATATATACAGAACATATATATAACAGAATATGATGTATTCTAAAACAACGGAATACTCATTCTTCTCAAACACACATGGAACTTTCTCTAGAACAGACCACATACTGGGTCACAAATCAAGTCTCAACCGATACCAAAAGACTGAGATTATTCTCTGCATATTCTCAGACCACAATGCTTTGAAACTGGAACTCAATCACAAGAAAAAATTTGGAAGGAATTCAAACACTTGGAAGCTAAGCCATTCTGCTTAAGAATGTTTGGGTCAACCAGGAAATTAAAGAAGAACTTAAGCAATTCATGGAAACCAATGAGAACGAAAACACATCGGTCCAAAATCTATGGGATACTGCAAAGGCGGTCCTATGGGGGAAATACATAGCCATCCAAGCCTCATTAAAAAAAAATAGAAAACTCCTGAATACACAAGTTAACTTTACACCTTAAAAAACTGGAGAAAGAACAACAAATAAAGCCTAAGCCAAGCAGGAGAAGAGAAATAATTAAGATTAGAGCACAGATCAATGAATTAGACACCAGAAATATGGTAGAGCAGATCAACGAAACTAGAAGCTGGTTCTTTGAAACAATTAATAACCACTGGCCAGACTTATCCGAAAGAAAAGAGAAAGGACCCAAATTAATAAAATAAAATGAAAAGGGAGAGATCACGACTAACACCAAGGAAATGTAAACCATTACTAAAAATTATTATGAAGAATTATATGCCAATAAATTAAGCAACCTGGAAGAAATGGATGCCTTCTTAGAAACCTGTAAACTACCAAGACTCAAACAGAAAGAAATTGACAATCTGAATAGACCAATAACCAGTAATGAAATTGAAGCAGTGATCAAAAACCTCCCAAAAAACAAGAGTCCAGGGCCTGATGGATTCCCAGGGGAATTCTAACAAACATTCAAAGAAGAAATAATACCTATTCTCCTGAAGCTGTTTCAAAAAATAGAAACAGAAGGAAAACTTCCAAACTCATTCTATGGGGCATTACCTTAATCCCAAAACCAGGCAAAGACCCCATCAAAAAGGAGAATTATAGACCAACATCCCTGAGCGTTTTTATTTTAAACAAAATAAATCTGTATCAGGGCTTTGGTGATTTTAATTACTCCAGGGTATGTTCTGGGGTGAGGAAAACTTTAGCCCAACCATCTATACCTTCTAAATGCAATCCTAGACAACAGTTACTAATGTTCAATATGATGGCTCTGGGGTGCCTGGGTGGCTCAGTGGGTTAAAGCCTCTGCCTTTGGCTCAGGTCATGATCTCAGGGTCCTGGGATCGAGCCCTGCATCAGGCTCTCTGCTCAGCAGGGAGCCTGCTTCCCCCTCTCTCTCTGCCTGCCTCTCTGCCTGCCTCTCTGCCTACTTGTGATCTCTCTCTCTGTCAAATAAATAAATAAAATCTTTAAAAAAACATATGATGGCTCTGTTAAAGGGATATTTTCTTTTTATATTTTCCAGTTGCTAGATTATTAATTAAATTAAATACTATTATAACACTATTCAGAGCCTTTTTGTAAAATTTTTTATAAAACTTTGGTAATGTAAGGCTATCTCCAAGTCAGCTAATCTGAAATCCAGGGATTCTTAAAATAATTCAATATGGCTGGCAGGAAGGTGCTGGATTCTCCACGCTTTGGGCACACCCTACACTCACCTTTGTCAGGAGAAACACAGCCAGAGTGCGGGTCATGTGTGGGGAAAAGCCAGGCCCACATTCCAGTCCTAGAGCTTCCCCTTGCACCACAGGCTCCAGGGCCCCGGTATCCAGGCAGGCATGAAATCTGCTCTAATGTCCAAGAAACCTCAAAGCTGGAAGGAGTCTAGAATGGTATCAGGTTTCCAGGATTGCTTTAGGAATGGGGGGATCTCAAAGGTCAGTTTCGGTCTGGAAAATCCTAAGATGAATCTTGAAGAGAACACACTAGATACGGCTACTGGGGCTTCCAAATAGGTTAAAGCTCTCAGGCACAAGGCAAGGATTTCTTTATCTTCTCTATCTCCCACCCTGGAGTTGATGTGGAGCTCATTACATGGAGATCCTTTATTCATGCTGCAGGCTGAAGATCAGCCAATCAGCTAGTACTTACTGAGCAGTGACATGAGCTGAGTACTGGCATGGCACTGCCAAAGCTTTAAGGCAGATGATCTAGTGCTTCCCAAACTTAAGTGTGCATGCACGTCACCTGGGCATCTTGCTAAAAGTACGAATTCTGTTCCAATAGATCTGGGCTGGGCCTGAGATTCTAACAAGCTTCCAGGCAACGCTGATGCCTCCAGTACTTGGACAATGGGTTAAGGATCAAAGATCCAGTGGGCAAAATACATGCAAAAACATAAGCTACTATTATTAGATACTTACAATGTGCCAGGTACTATGAAAAGCATATTACATGAGTTCTGTTTCTGGGTTTCTCCCAGCCTCAATCTTAATAATAGGTGTTTGGAGGGACACTGAAGCTATTGAGACAGGTGGTACCTATGGTCAAACATCTGCCCACATGTGGATGAGCCACAGTTAGTTGCCAGGTCAATCTCCCACCACACTTCAACCCTGCCTTTGGGCACTTGATATAAAAATAGGATCCAGTAACTTCAGGAGCTGATGCTTAACCCACAGGACACCATTAATAGGAATATGTGTTTCAAATGGGACTTTAGACTACATCATGTTTTAGGTCCTTTCTAACCCTGAGATTCTAGGGACCTATGAAAACACCAGATGTAGAAACCTGTAAGTGGCCATTAGCCAAC
This sequence comes from Potos flavus, assembly GCA_028534135.1. NCBI lineage: Eukaryota > Metazoa > Chordata > Mammalia > Carnivora > Procyonidae > Potos > Potos flavus. The sequence goes on from CM052893.1 coordinate 25,664,524, forward strand.
TTCTGGCCAAGCAAAGACACCATAAGAGCATAGACAGGCAGAGCACAGTATTCCTAAACAAGGTTTCTAGTGAAATTAAACATCTTTCACATTAGAGACTTTCTTCTACTGTCTGTTCACAGAGAAAGTGAAGTGCTCAGGAGATGACTGGAAGCCCCACATGTGGGGATAAGGCTTATCTATTGGTAAAATCTCAGGCCCTCCCCAGATCTATTGAAACAGAATTGCATTTTTCACCAACTCCCAGGTAACGTGCATACGCAAAAGCTTGAGAAGCCTGGACCACATGTCTTTCCTGCCCTGTTTAACCACTGCATCCCCACGACAACATGTGGCATCTACTAGCTGCTCAGTAAATAGTTATTGACTGGTCATTACGCTGACTGTAATTTATGATGAAATTACATCATAAATTTTATTCTTAAAAGCAGCAAAATCATTGAGCCCGGTAGCTCATAGTTCTAAGGCACCAAACAGCTCTGACATTGATTCTGGTGGCACTGTCATATTAACAGGACGTGGGGGCTTTCCTTCCTTAAAGCACGCTCTGCTTCCTGCTAAAATAATATGCCAAGGCATATATGAAAGACAAAGAAAACAGAAGAGGAGAAGACTGCACACAACGCATGTCTCCAAATATTGTGGGGATGGAAAGTAGATACATGCATGAAAACTGGCTTAGCAGAGTGGGAAAATATGAAATCTAACAGCCTGTAGAGGCAATACCCCTGACATGGGATTCCTTCACAGTAGAGGACCCAGAGAGCCTCAGGAGGCAGGAGGGTGGAGCTGGAAGACGAGAATTGGCTGCTCCCAACCCTACCTGTGGCAGCCAGACATGACTCCTTCCCAACCCAGCAAACCTGGGAAGTTTAGTCTTTGTATAATTAGATCAGAGTAGCTCTGGTAGAGAAACCAGGAAAAACAAAGAGTAGAGGTGAGATGCTTTACTGACAGAATGTAGTAGGTGAACATTAACACTACCCCTGCATCCTCCACTACCACCAGAGTACTGACAACTAGGCTTATGTACCCTAAGGAAATTGATTCTTCTCTAAAGAATCTAACCTAAGAGAGAAACAACAGACGCAGATCTGCGATGCATCCCCAATAAGATGACCTGGCCCCATCCATCACCCACTAGGGAAGTCTACCGATACGTAAGCCTTACCCTATACCCAGAGCTTGCAGTCTACCTCTGAAAGCTTCCATTTCAGTGAGCCAACGTTAAAGTCTTCACCATGAAATACAGAAACCAAAGCAAATAAACCAAGGGAAATTTAGAAGGTATGACAGCTTGTATTTCTCAAAAACAGCCACAATATTTTCGTTTCCACATTTTCTTTAAAACTTTGCCCCTTCTTTCATTGAAAGGTGGAGTTGATGTTGAATCTGTGTGGGATTTCAACTAACAGAGTTGCACTGTCCAATATGGGAGCCCATGGCCACTAGGTACACGTGGCTATGAGTACTTGAAATGTGGCTATAGCAACTGAAGAACTGAAATGATAATTGTATTCAATTCTAAATAATTTAAAAATTGAACCAGTTTAGGAGGGTATTATGCTAAGCGAAGTAAGTCAATCAGAGAAAGACAATTATCATATGATCTCTCTGATATGAAAAATTCGAGAGGCAGGGTGGGGGGTTGTGGGGGGTGGGAGAGGGAAATGAAACAAGAGGGGATCAGGAAGGAGACAAACCATAAGAGACTCCTAAACTCATGAAACAAACCGAGGGTGGCTGGGGGGTAGGGGCGGGTAGGGATAGGGTGGTTGGGTTATGGACATTGAGGAGGGTATGTGCTATGGTAAGTGCTGTGAA
>CM052893.1:25666847-25737697 GCA_028534135.1 Potos flavus
CACCACAACAGAAATGAAGAATACCTTTGAAGTGCTTTTTAGTAGACTAGACATGGCTGAAGAAAGAATCTCTGACCTAGAGGATATATCAATAAAATCCTTGAAAACTGAAAACCAAAGAGAACAAATATAGAAAAAAACAGACTATCCAAGGACTGCGGGGCAAATGCAAAAGGTGTGATACACATATAATGAGAACACCAGAAGGAGAAGAAAGGAAAAGAAAAAGATATTTGAAACAATAATGATGGAGAATTTCCCAAATTAATGTCAGACATCAAACCACAGATCCAGGAAGCTCAGACAATACCAACCAGAATAAATGCAAAAAAACCCACAAATCAAACCAAATCGAACAAAAACAAACCACTATACCTACACATACCATTTTAAGCTACAGAAAAGATAAAGGAAAAATTCTGAAAGAAGCCTAATAAAAAAAATACCTTACCTACAGAATAACAAAGCTAAGAGTCATATCCAACTTCTCCTCAGAAATCATGTAAACAAGAAGAGAACAGAGTGAGATACTTAAAATATTGAGAGAAAAAAAACTACTAACCTAAAATTTTGTACCTTGAGAAATTAACATTCAAAAGTGAAGGAGAAAAAAAGACTTTCTCACAAACAAAAATTGAGGAAATTTGTTGCCAGATTACTGCCTTGCACGAGATGTTAAAAGTTGTTTATAGAGAAAAAGGAAATAATATAGGTCAGAAACTCAGATACACATAAAGTAACAGAAAGCATCAAAGAAGGAATAACTGAAAAATCTTTACTTTCTTATTCTTGACTGATCTAACACAACAATTTGTTCAAAATAATACCAACAACATAATCAATTATGTATATGTATACACACACACACAGACACACACATGTATATGCAGATATATATATACTATATATATAAGTAAAATGAATGACAGCAATGATACAATGTAACAGAAGGGAGGAATTAGAATTATTTTGTTACTATAAATCACTCACACTACCTGTGAAGTGATACAATATCTGAAAGCGGACTTGGATTAGCTGTAAATGCATACTGCAAACTCTAGGGCAACCACCAAAAAAGAGGTGAGGGGAGGTGAGAGGGGGGAGGAGAAGGAAGGAAGGCCAATATGCTAAGAAAGGAGAGAAATTCAAATTACACAAAATGCTCAATTAAAACAACAAGCAGAAAAAGAGCAGAAGACAGAACTACAAAGAACAAGGGTGGGGTACCTGGGTGGCTCAGTCAATTAAGCATTGTTAGACTCTTGATTTTTGCCTCAGGTCATAATCTCAGGGTTATGAGATCAAGCCCCATGTCAGATTGTGTGCTTAGCAGGGAATCCCCTTGAGATTTTCTCTCTCCCCCTCTCTGCCCCTCCTCCTGTATGCTCTCTCTCTCTCTCTCAAATAAATAAAACTTGAAAAAAAAAAAGGAAAAGAAAAGAAAAAGTGCAACAGAGAAGAGTAATGAATATTAATTCAATTATATCGATAATCACCTTAAAAGTTAATGGTCTAAACCCACCAATTAGAAGATAGAGATGTCAGAGTCAATCACAAAAACAAGAGCAAACTATACATTGCCTACAAAAAATCCACCTTAAACATAAAGACACATATAAATTAAAATTAAGTGGATGGAGAGAAATATACCATGCTACCACTAATTAAAAGAAAGAAGGAGTGCTATATTAATCTCAGATAAAGCAAACTTCAAAGAAAGGAAAGTTACCAGGGATAAAGAGAGGCATTATGTAATGATAAAGAGGTAAATTCTCTAAGAAAACATAATAATCCTTAATGTGCATGTGTCTATCAACAGAATGTCAAACTATGTGAGGCAAAAACTAATAGAATTGCAAAGAGAAATAGTTGGGGGATCAACATTCCTCTATCAGAAATGTACAGAACCAACAATCAGAAAATTAGTAAAGACAAAGTTGAACTCAACAATATTACCAATCAACTAGATATAATTGACATCTATAAACTAAATCATCCAACAACAGCAGAATACATATTCTTCCAAAGCTCACATGAAACATTTACCAAGATAGGCCACATTTTGGGCAATGAAACACTTCTTAAAAAATTTAAGAAAATAGAAACCATTTGTTTGCTTTCAAACTACAATGAAATTAAATAAATATAAATATGATATAAAACATATGATATAAATGTTAATTAAATCAATAACAAAGAATGACTGGACAATCCTAAAATACATGGAGATTAAACAAACAAAAACCATTGGTAAAAAGCACATGGGTCAAAGAGATGTCGACATCGCACGAGAAATTTTAAAATATTCTGAACTAAATGGAAATACAACTTACCAAAATTTGTGGGATGTAGTGAAAGTAGTTAGAAAGAAATTTACAGCATTGGATGCATATCTTGGGAAAGAAGAAAGATCTATAATCAATCTTCTAACTTCCTACTTAGGTAACTATAAAAAGAAGAGCAAATTAAATCCAAAGTAACCTGAAGTAAGTAATAAAATTTAGAGCAGAAATCAATGAAATTGAAAACAGGAAAAAAAAAAAGAAAAGAAAACAGGAAACCGACAGGAAGAAAAAAAAAGCTGATTCTTTGAAAAGATCAATAAAATCTATAAGCCTCTCCTTACCAGACAAAAAGAGAGAGTACAAAAATTACTAGTATCAGAAATGAAAAGGGGGATACCACTACAGACCTTACAAACATTAAAAGGATAATAAAGGAATACCATGAACAACCCTATGCTCACAAATTTGAAAACCTAGATGAAAATGGACTAATTCCTTGAAAGACACAATTTGCCATGTCATACAAGAAGAACTAGGTAACCTAAATAGGCCTATACCTATTAAATAAATTGAATTAATAATTAATAGACTTTCAAACAGAAAGCACCAAGTCCAAACGGGTTTACTAGTGAATTCTATCAAAGAATTAGGAAGAAATTATACCAATTATCTACAAATCTCTTCCAGAATGCAGAAGCAGAGTGAATACTTCCCAACACATTCTATGAGGCCAGCATTATTCTAATAACAAAACCAGACAAAGATATTCCAAGAACTACAGGCCAGTATCTCTCTTGAACATAGATGCAAAATTTCTCAACAAAATATTAGATAACCTTAATAAAAATAATTATACACCATACCCAGATGAGATTCATTCCAGGTATGCAAGGCTGGTTCAACATTCACAAATAAACTAATGAATCCTCACATCAACAGGCTAAAAAAGATGAAATCACACGATCATATCAGTAAATGCAGAAAAAGCATTTGGCAAAATCAAATCCCCATTCATGGCAAAAACTCTTAGTGAAGTAGGAATTGAGGGGAGATTCCTCAGCTTGATAAAGAACATTTACAAAAAAACTTATAGCTAACATTATACTTAATGGCAAGAAACTTGAAGCTTTCCAGCTAAGATAAGACACAAGGCAAGGATATTCCTTTCGGGGCACCTGGTGGCTCAGTCGCTAAGCATCTGCCTTCGGCTCAGGTCATGATCCCAGGGTCTTGGGACAGAGCCCTGCATCAGGCTCCCTGCTCAGCGGAAAGCCTGCCCTCTCCCATTCCCCCTGCTTGTGTTCTCTCACTCACTATCTGTCTCTGTCAAATAAATAAATAAAATCTTTAAAGAAAAAAAAGAAAGGATATCCCTCCTCGCTACCCCTTTCAACATCATACTGGAAGTTCTAGCTAATGCAATAATACAAGAAAAAAGAAACAGAAGCTCAGTTTAGACAGGAAGAAACAAAACTATTTGTTCACCAATGACATGGTCATCTATTTGGAAAATCTGATAAAAAAAAAATCACCAAAAATCTCTTGGAACTAATAACTATACCAAGGTTGCAGTATACAATTTCATAAATACCAGCATGAATAGTGGAATTTAAGATTAAAAATTAAAAACACAAAACATATCACCATCCCCACCAAAATGAAATACTTAAGTATAAACTGAACAAAAAAAGGACAAGATCCATACAAGGAGAACTACAAATAAATGGAGAGATAATCCATATTCATGGATAGGAAGGCTCAATATTGCCAAGATGTGCATTCTCCCTACTTTGATCTATAGATTCAGTGCAATCCCAATCAAAATATCAGCATTTATTTTGTGAATATCAACAAATTGATCCTAAAGTTTATAGGGATAGGCAAAATACCCAGGACAGCCAACACAATATTGAAGAGGAACACAGTTAGACCACTGACACTACCTAACTTGAAGATTTAGTATACAGTCACCAAGACAGTATGGTAATGGCAAAAGTAACCAAGGCAGTACGGTAGTGGCAAAAGAATAGACAAATAGATGAATGGAACAGAACAAACAGCCCAGAAAGAGAACCACATAAATACTGTCAACTGATCTTTGACAAAAGAGCCAGGGGAATACAATGGAGAAAAGATAGTCTCTTCAACAAATATTGACAGAACAACTGGACATCTGCGTGAAAAAAGAGAAAAAGAAAGAAAAAGAGAAAGAGAAAGAGAGAGGAAGAGGAAGGAAGGAGGGAGGGAAGGAAGGAAAGAAGGAGAGAGAGGGAAGAGAGGAAGGAAAGAGAAGGGAAGGAAAAGGAAGGGAAGGAAGGAGAAAGAAAAGAGGAAAAGAAAAATCTAGACATAGAGATTACATTCTTTACAAAAATTAACTAAAAATGGATCACAGACCTAAATGTAAAATACAAACTATAAAACTCTGAGATTACAACATAGGGGGAAAAAACCCTAGATGACCTTGGGTGTGGCAATGACTATTATATACAACACCAAAAGCGCAATCCATGAAATAAGTCATTGATAAGCTAGACTTCATTAAAATTTAAAACTTCTGCTCTGCAAAAGACAATGTCAGGAGAATGAGAAGACAAGTCACAGACTGGGAAAAATTATTTCCAAAAGACACATCTGATAAAGGACTGTTCACCAAAATATACAAAGAACTCTTGAAACTCAACAATAAGAAAATGAACAACCCAATTAAAAAACAGACCAAAGACCTTAACAAGGGTCTCAAGAAAGAAGACATACAAATGGCAAATAATCACATGAAAGATGCTTAACATCATATGTCATCAGGAAAGTGCAAATTAAAACAATGACGTACCACTATTAGAATAGCCAAGTCTAGAACACTAATGACACCAAATACTGGGGAGAATGTGGAGCAAGAGGAACTCATGATCACTGCTGGTGGGAATGCTGAATGGTACAGGCCCTTGGGAAGACAGGTTGACAGCTTCTTATGAAGCTAAACATATTCTTACCATACAATCCAGCAACAGTATTCCCTGGTATTCACCCAAATGAGTTGAAAACTTATGTCCACACAAAAACCTGCACACACAGGTTTATAACTTTATTCATAGTTGCCAAACCTTGGAAGTAACCAGGATGACTTTCAGTAGGTGAACAGATAAAACTGTGGTACATCCAGACAATGGAATATTATTCAACCCTAAAAAGAAAGAAGCTACCAGGCCCTGAAGATATGCAGGAAGCTTAAATGCATATTACTTAGTGAAAGCTGCCAATCTGAAAAGGCCACATAACATATAATTCCAACTACATGAAATTCTGGAAAAAGCAAAACTATGGAGTCCATAAAATTCAGTGGTTGCCAGGTATTGGGTAGGTGGGGGAGAGGTGAGGAGTAGTCAGGGAGGAATGAATAGGCAGAGCACAGAGCATTCTTTAAGCAACGAAGAAAATACTCTTTATACCACAGTGATGGAAACAAGTCATTACACATTTGTCCAAACCAGTAGAATCTACAACACCAAGAGCGATCATAATGCGAACCATAGACTTAGGGCGATTGCAACGATGTATCAAAGTAGATTCCCCAACTGTAACAAATACACCTCGATGGTGGGCTATGTTGATAATGGAGGAGGCTGTGCATATGTGGGGAAAAGGGCATACAAGAAAGCTTGGTAATCTTCCCTTCAATTTTTCAGTGAACCTGAAACTGTTCTAAAAGTCTTAAAAAAATTTTTTTTTCTTTTCATGTTATATTTATCTTAAGGCATTATCTGTTGTGTTTATTCACTCTTGTGATCCTTCTAGCTCAGTTTTCATTTCTAAAACAGAATTTTTATTTCTAATTCCTTACTGAGAAATTTTTAATTTTTTCTTTTATTTCTAATTTCTTCCCGAGTTATCACCTCATTTCCGAGTTTTCTAATTATGATTTACGTTGTCCTTCCATGTCTCCTGTAATTTTCTTAGTGTCCTTCAGTTCGTTTTGAAATAGCAAATTAATTTTGATCTATTTTGTGAGCACATCTTTCTGAATATTTTCATTGTAAGGATTTTATTCTATTCCTAATTGTTTTTTCCTTACAATAACTTTACATGGGACTTGATGTTGATTCTTTTCTGTTGTGCAGTTTTATTGTGAAATTAGTTTTCCTAAACTATGAGAATGAAACAAGTTAAATTTGTAAAAAGGCTCTAACTTCACAGAGCGCCCTCTTCTGTTGTTTTTGTGAAGTGTTAAAAAAAAATAAATGACACATTGCTTTGAAATTTCCTGGCTGCTCTTCCCTTCCTTTGAACTGGACCTTTCTCTTGTCCCTACCCTGTTCAATTTTGATTCCATTCCCAGCAATCTCTCCTCAGTGTAGGGCCCTGTACTAGAAGGCAGTTCTGGTGGGTCAATTTTGAGAGTTCAAAGGGCCAGCGCCTTTAATCCCTCTTATTACGAGCTCTTTGCACTTACCAGGTGTTAGAGCGGGCAGAATGCCTTCACCTTCAGCTGCTGTTCTCAAGTTGGTCCACTGAGTTTCCTAGTGAACACCAGTTGGCTGCTTGGGGTTCTCCTGTTCTTGGACTCAGTCAAGAGCTGTAGTGTGGCTTCTTTTTGTCTCCCACATGGATGCCCATCTCAAGCAAGTCTTATGGTTATTGCTATTTTGTCCCCAAAGGCTTGCCATTTTGAGATTTGTGGTATCTTGTCACCTAGTTTTGCTGTAAATGTTATCTATGAATTTTGATTTTGCTACATATCTTTGTACGTTTTTATGTGGGATGATGTGTAGGCAGTACACTACTGCCGTTAACTACCACCATCTTCCCAGGTTCATTACCATCTTTTAATTCAAGCTCATATTTGCTATGTTCCTCCTCTTGGTTCCTTCTTTCAGCCTGTCACAGGGAAAACTTGGCCTCAGTTTGTAAAGAGCCCCTCTATTTTTATATAGCTATATTTGTGTGGGTTGTGTGTGTGAGCGTGTGTGTGTGAGAGAGAGATGTGTAGAAAGGGGGTGATGAGTGAGAGGAAGTTGCTAATTGGGGGCAGGTTGCAAAAAGTTAAAGACGCAGTTCCTGCCTTTAGGAGTTTGTAACAGAATCCAACACACATCCACTCAGTGAGGCAAACTACAGCTACTTAGTTTCCGATCACAGCTCTTACTAGCTTCTCATACCAACTGGGGCAAATCAACTTCTAGGGCTTTTAGTTTCTCCATTTGTAAAACACACAGCATATCACTTGCCCTGTCCAACTGGATAGGTTGTTGGGAAGAAAGAAAACGACAGAAGGATATGCAACGTGGTCACCGATGACCCACATCCTGGGGGCCAGAGCCGGGAGTCCCTCCTCTGTCTCTGCCCGCCCCCCATGCCTCTGATGGTGCTAAGCACATTCTGAGCACTCACTGTTTGCACCTTGAAAAAAGTACTACCACACCCATTATGTGATAATTAACTCTAAAAGTTCCTCAGTCTCCTGAATGATGGTAAGAGTTAATAGGCCCTTGTTTGGGGGATGAAGAGGCTGGCCTCAAAAATGACCCTTCACCTCGAAGAAATGGCCTTCGCTTCAAAAGTCAACCATCAGAAGACTCGGAAGAGCTGAGTTTTTAAAATGCATTTTTTATGATTCAGCCTTCAGCAGAAATGTCACCTTTCTAAAGCAAGCTGTTAGCACACGCTCCCTGAGCCAAACGGGCGCCTCTGAGGAGCAGGATTTTATCTCAACATTTTTAGTGATTTGTGTTTCTCTTTCAAGGAGCTCCATGCCTTAAGGCACCTGAAACACTAACGGGAAGAAGGTAAGGTGACACGAGGAGCAGGCTCCAACAACATAAAACAGGGACTTCTGCAGGACAGGGCTGGGATCAGCGTCGAAGCTGCAGGAGGCGATCACCCTGTCCAATAATTCACGGCCTCCCCGTGCGGCTCGCTGTTTTCTGGTGGGCTCCTCGGGTGAAACCACATTCTCAAAGAAACTCCATTTTGTGACAGGGCCCCCAGGAGCAGGCCCCGCCGCACGACAGGCCGAGACGCAGCCAGCACAACTGCCGGCGACGCTTGCCAACAAGCCAGATGCTGCCACATATTGGCATCTGGGTCCTGGAATAGCAACCATGTTCTCAGTCTGGCTAGGGATGCTGACCCTAGCTGCGGAAGGAGACAAAGGAAGGGAAGAAAGAGACGGAGCAAGGGGAGGGAGGGCAGACGGTGGAAGAGTCTCTTGGTAATTTCCCTACCATGGATTTAGAGCTTCCGCAACAAAAGGCTTGTTGGAAAGCTGCTACCGATGCTGCAATGGGCGGGAGAGGTAGAGATGGGGAGCATTCGAAACCCGGCGAGCTGTTCTGGCACCTGGGGAGTGGGGGTAGTTGATTCAAAAGGAGACAGCTGCAGCAGGCAGCAACGCTCACCCCTCCTCTGCCACACACCATGATAGCCCACAGTGGAGATAAGCTGCTGGAGAGAGCTTCAATCTGCAGCACGGGGACGGAGAGTGGCAACATCACGATGGCTGTCGCTTTCTGCTTTTCTGGGTGCCAAGATTTACCAGCGCCAGGAAGGCCAACTAAATGGTGAGGGCGAGATCCAGACTGGCAGTCTGGAGGAGATCCTTCCCGCCCAGAGAGAATGACTGGCGTGTTTTGATCGCAGGAGCAGGGGACAGGCAAAAGGACACCCTGTGCCCCACCGTGGCTTTCGATGCTGAGGTGAGACCAGCCTGAGTGAGGCTTCAGGTCCTGCTGGCATCCTATGAGACAGAGCTACGGCCCAGGAGGGGGTGGGTTGAACTGAGTTAAGAAGCAGGCGGCAGTTCATCTTTCTCAAAATACCAAGTTCTGTGCAGCATCGCCTCTCCCCACAACATATTTGCCAAGAGTTGCTCGGGGCCTTACGCTCCAAAGACAGGTTTTAGGAGTGAGAGAATGAGAGACAGATTATAAGGTAGAAAGAGTCCCGGCCCCTGCAGTCAGAAGATTCGGGGAAAGAGCCCCAAAGGTCATTTACCATCAGGAGAGCTGATTCTCTTGGGGGCGAGGTGGCCTCTCTGTTCACCAGATACCAACCCCCTAACCAGAACCGCCTCGGTGTGCCTCCCGGCATCATCAGCGGGAGTCTGTGGGGAGGGGTGGGCGTTAGTGGGAACCTCCACCCACCACTGGGTGGTCCTGAAAGCAACTGGAGGCTGAGTGGGAGCACAGCAAGAGACAGGGAGCAACTGCTGTCACTGAGGTCCCACCTACTGAAAATGCACAGTTATCTAAACATTCTGCAGATGCTCGGGGGGAGGTCAAGTATCTCTTTGGTGAAAAGAAAGTTTAGGAATAATCTCATCTAACAATCTTGGTACCTTAGAGCCTTAATTTAAAGTGAAGAGTAAGAAGACAGTGGATCACCCACATCCCCCTCTTCCCCACACATACACGAAATTAACCTTTAGGGAACATCTAGGACCTTTCACTTCGCCCCTGTGAAGCCTGATGCCCATTTTCAAAAGGCAAAACCAAGTCCACTGAGAAAGTACCCAGCTGAGTCCCTCAGTTCTAAAGAGAATACTCTATATTCTCTTTACTGAGAATGTTCTGCCATACTTCACAATCCGATGAAAACATTCTGGTGTCTTTCCCAGACTTGGTTTAGCATTTTTACATTCCGATTTTGGACAACGCAGGGACTAAATACTAAATTTTCACCGTGACTCTTTTAAGAAAGAACAAATAATCCAACGGTATACAACAAATAATGAAAAGAATTGTAATTATAATTTGGTGTTTATTCTATGTCAAAAAGGAATTTGAGATAACAGAGCTATCTGTAAGGGGTAGGTTATTTGAATCTAGATAACCAAGACAGAATTGGTGGAGTCTCTTTGCAGATTTCTAATCACTCCCCACGTGCTGCTCCTCCTACCCCCTTTTTCCTTATGCAATTGGCCATTCCCCTTGCCATTCTCCTTCCTCCTTGTCCTCACTTCTGGTGATTCCCACTGATGCAAGGCCTCCCTGGCTCAGCCACCTAGGAAATATTCTAAGTGTTGGGAAATGTCTTCAAACTCAAAACACATATCACAAGGAGGGTTGCATATGATCATACAAGGCAGAGGCAATAAGCTTTTGTTAAACTAAGCCAGTGGTTCTCAAATTTAATCATGCATCAGAATCACCTGGAAGAGCTTGTTAATAAAACAGATTGCTATGCAGGTCCCCCAGAGTTCTGATTCAGTAGATTTGGGATAGGGCCTGAGAATGTGCATTTCTAACAAGTTCCCAGGTGATGCTAATGTTCATCATCTGTGGATCACTTTTTCTTTCACTTTGCTGAAACTTTTTCATTTGGAAATAATTTCAAACTTAAAGAAAAGTTGCAAGAAGAGTAAAAATCACCCTATTCCCCTGACCTGGACTGGGACCAATTTTTGAGAACCACTGAGCTAAGCTAAATATGTGTCAGAGGTCTGGGACAGAGAGCAATCACCTGGCAGGATGTAATGCCACTCTAAGAGCAAGAGTGGAACACTATTCAAATAGAAAGCAAACTAATCATTTAAAGGCCGAGGGCGGGAAGGAGTACCACAAAATGATAAAAGAAAGTGAGTTGGGACCTGGGGAGTTTTAAGCTCTGCATAGTAAATATCATTATCAACCAATAGGGAGAGTGTGTAAGCTCCCCTGGTTTGTCTCTCTGGTGATTCCTTGGGGGTGATTTGAAAAACAACAAATCCATAATCTCCTGGTATAAACTGGCTTCAAGAAAAAAGGAAAGCAATTATTTGATAGGGAAACGCTACTCTATACACAAGAGACATGGACAGGAAGACGATTATGCACCCCCTCCTTTGTTTCCTACCACCTTAATTCGGGACTTCAGCTCTTGCCTGAATTTCTGCAATAACTCCCAACTGAGCTCTCTGCCTCTAACCATTCCCAATTTATTCTCCATTCTCACCCTAAAATTATCTTTTCAATGGTAGGCTGCAATAATGCCAGCTAAGAACCTTCACTAGTTCCCTACAACCTAGAAAACGAAATCCAAACGTCTCAGCATGGCATTTAATCTGGCCCCAACCTGCCGTTCAAAGTCATGGACCTACAAACCCCCAGACAATACGCACAGCTCTACATTTCCCCATCTCCATGTTCTTTGTACACAATTTTATGTGTGGTTTTTGCTGTGTTTTGTTTTGCTTTTTGCTCCCCTGGAATTCTTCTTCCTTCTCCCCAAACAAAATCTTCTTTTAAAAAAGTCTTCATGTTTAAAAATACTATTCAAACTTCAGGCTACTGTTCCAATACAAGAAGCTTCCCTGCAGTTCCTCAGATCTCTCCTCTGTGTGTTCGCCATACTCTATTTGTTCCCTAGAACGCTTACAACAATCTGCCCTACTTATTATTTATGCTTTCTTTCCCCTGGGTTTTACAAGGTCCTTGAAGATAGGCACCATGTCTTTTGTTCAGTGACCAGAGAAGTCCAGAACAGGGAAGAAGTGGAGATGAAGAGGAGATGAAGAGAGAAAAAGGAAGAAATGAACAAACAGTAGGAGGGCATGGTGAGGGGGGAGACTCAGTTTTAAAGTTTCCTTCGTCACTCAGAATCTTTTGCTGAAGACAGATTCTTCAAATATTTAACACATTTTCTCTCCAGGACAATCCCAAGAGACTGAATAGTTATATGGGTTTTCTTTTGTTTTGCCAACACTACATCCCCTTTTCTTCTTGTTTTCTGCCACTCTCGAGTCAGTTTTATATGTATCTCCCACGTGAAAAAGGCAACATCACACTGCCATCATTATCACTGAAACAGACTTGAATCTCTTTACATTTGTCAAATCCCCTTTGACATTTGCCTTTTCTGGTGGCTTGGTCAAACTCCTGCCTTGTGGATTAACTTTAGGAGGAATATGATCATGACTAGAAGGGTTACCTTTTTGATATGAAATTTCTTTAGGGTTCACAAAAACAGGATAGCAGCAACTCTTAAGTGTGACCAAAAGCTCGTTCGTTTGTCACTCCTTCTCAACAACATTCAGTAGGAGGTATTTCTGCCCCACAGAAATCACAATAGGTCTACACAGGCACTCAGGGCCTGCCTCTTCCTTTACTACCAGCCACACCAGCTGGCTTCAGCAAGGAGATGGACATAGAACAGACTCTGATAAGCTTGTCATTTAATCTTTTTCCAAAAAGGCAGTTCTCGATCGCTTTTCCCAGACTAGTAGGAGTTGTTTCAGTTTCGGCCTACGTCTTCCTGCGAGAAGAACAAAGAACTGCCCTTTAAATCTAGCCCAACAAAGCAGACTCTCTAGTGCTCCAAACACCTGGGCCGGCACGCCGGACAAGTGCCTGTTCCATTTCCGCAGACCACCTCCTTCAAGCCACTCTCTCTCTTATACCTCCACAAATTTTCTCTGCCTCTCTTTCTCCCTGAGGTGAGATACCTGGATCCAGGGAAGAAGTCAGGTGAGTGGGACAAAAAAATACCAAACCATACCATCTGACTCTATGTCACCAGTGTCGTAAATCTTCCCAAAGAGGAAGCTCGTTCTCCAGCTTCCTATTTACTGTCCTTGAGAAAGTGAATGATGGTGAGTCACAAAAACCTGGAGTACTTTGATTCCCATTCCCCCACCGCTATTATGTTTACAACTTTATTTAGAAAGAGCTGACTTCACAGCTTTTGCCATTTAGGAACACTTCAGCATAAGGACTTAATATGAAATCCTTAAACTGAGCTGAGGAGACATCAAATACTCAAAAGTCCAAATTACCTAGACTGGTAGAGGTTAATGTTCTGCATTAAATAGGAACAGAAAGTATCAATTTTGTACTCTGATTATGCCTGCCAAAGAACTGAGTCAAAAAAAAAAAAAAAAAAAAAACACGTAACATGATAGATGAGGGCAAGAGGGATAGAAATACCACCACAGTTGTTGAGAAAGGTCTAAGAAGTGAGCAAATGTAGGTGTGTCCTAACCTCCTTTCACCTCTCTGTGCTTCTCTTTGGACCTTCAACTCTCCTTTTCCAGTGTAGAGCTGACTGAGAAATAACCTTTTAATATTTCGTTCTATTTATAATTTTTATAGCCACATAACCACTAAGGGCTATGCTACTGAGCGGGTACATGGCAGCAACCCAAGTATCTGGTATTACTAGAAAAAAAAATTATAAGAAAACAGTTAAGTACCAATTTAAGATTTTCACTAACCTTGTCTTCCTACAATGCTAGTTTATCAAATTTCAGTTCACTCTGAAAAATAGAAAGTCCATCATATGCTGTGGAGCTTAGAACTCACCCACTACTTCATTCTATAGGTGAGGGAAAAGGTCGAGAATATTGTTATTTGATTAAAGTAAAATGCTAGTTACTCACAGAGCTAGGACCAAGACACCACTCTAAGACTTTTATTTTCCACAATCCTCAAAAAAAGAGCTTGAAATACCTGGCTTCACTATCCAGAGCTTAAACCAACTACTCTTCAGAAGAAAAATGATCCAGCTTATGCCTTGGCCTTTGCTATGAAGCATTCCCTACGTGAGTCCAATAAAGATGCTATAAGGGGTCCCTTGCAAAAGCAAAGAGCCTTTCAGTACAGTCAGATTTCTTTCTGCTTGGACTCATAAATATGGACAACTGAATTCGACAAAGGCATATTGTATTATATTATGTATGGGATCCTGACATAAGTGTTTTGGCCATAGCATAAGTATTGTTTATAAATTTTATACTCTTCAGTACCTGCATTATAGGAAAGCAAAACCCGATCATGGTTCACAATGACTGAAATAAGACAGGATAGAAAAAACTTGAGGGTCAAAATACAACAGAATTTGTAGCTGTATTAAAATGTTTAAAAGGCAGGTTTAAATATGTTATCAAGAGTTCAGTTATTATAACAAGTAAGTTGAAAGTTCTATGTCTCAGAAAGTCTTAACTCATGTAATGGTTAAATTGTTAAAATAATGGCATTCTTGGGTGCCTGGGGGGCTCAGTTGGTTAAGCGACTGCCTTCAGCTCAGGTCATGATCCAGTCCCACATCAGGCTCCACCTGCTCTGCGGGGAGTTTGCTTCTCCCTCTCCCTCTCTCTGCCACTCCCCCTGCTTGTGCTCTCTCTCTGTCAAATAAGTAAATAAAATCTTTAAAATAAAGAAATAAAAATAAAATAATGGCATTCTTTTTTACTCTTAGGGAGCTTAACTCTGTTTCTGTTAAATAGAAATGACTGACTTTCATATCCTTTCTTACAATAGGTGGCATCATACCATGTTACTGACCACCTGGTGGAAAAGCTCTCTTATAAAGAGCACTGTAAAATAATAGTCAGTGACACTGGCAATTTCATATAAAAACATAAAATCAAATGAGAGTAGGGACTTGAACAGATGTTTATATATTCATGTTCATAACAGCCAAAAGGTAGGAAACACTCAAATGTCCAATGACAAATGAATGGCTAAACAAAATGTGGTCTCTACATACAGTACAATATTATTCAGCTTTTAAAAAGGAATGAAATTCTGATATATGCTATAATATAGATGAACCTTGAGAACATTATGCCAAGTGAAATAAGCCAGACACAATAGGACAAACATTACAGGGTTTCACTTATATGAGAGACCTAGAACAGTCAAATTCATAGAGACAGAAAGTAGTAGAGTAGTTACTAGGGGCTGGGAGGAAGGGGAATGGGAAGTTATCGTTTAATGGGTGCAGATCGGTTTGGGATAGTGAAAAGGCAATGGTTGGATAAAATGGGAATGTACTTAATGCCACTACATTGTATATTTAAAAGTGGTTAAAATGGTCAATTTTATGTTATGTATGTTTTACTTCAATTAAAAAAATCAAATGAAAAATACAAAGTGGCAAGTTATGTTTGGACTCACAGGCCATATGCTCAAAAAAATAAAAATTAAAAACAACAACGAAAAAGCAGGATCACCCAAAGCATTAGAAATACTAATATTTTAATATACATCATCAATAAAAACAGACTCGGGTTCGTCACCCCAAAGCCATATCTTATGTGTTTATTAACTATAATAATTATATTCATGTCCATCATGCTTACGGATGATGCATTTACATTAAGTTCCAACCAAACAGAGAGAGAGAGAGAGAGGGAACTGAAGCAATGGAACTGTCAACACACTGACACAGCAGCCATCTGTCGACATTACTGTCCTGAATCCAAGGAACCAAAATCACGTGGCAGGGCTGGGACCTTCACCTTAGCTGTGAAGTCCTACTTTCATGTCATAGGGCACTTCTGGAAGGAAGCTCTGCCATGGCTAGCTTTAAGTACTTGCAGATTTCCTACTGGTCCTACACAGGAAGTCATTCTTTAGTCTCACCTGCACAAGTTCCTGTTATGAGGCCAGGGGAGCTGGCGAGCTGAAACCCAGTTCCAGAGAGTGATGTCATCTTGATTGCGCTTTGATCCTGGTGACCTGCTCCCCATCCTGGTGTTGTTGCAGTCCTTCATCTGAGGTTTAGGTTATAAGGGAACCAGAAGGAAAAGGGGGAAGTAGGAAAATAGAAAAAGAAAAAAATGCTTGCACATTTCCTTTGTTTCAGTAAAGCATTTTCTGCTTCCATTTACTTTGATAGGAAGACCTGGCCAACTGCGGATGGAAGCTGTAGAGATGCTCTTGGAGGAGGAATGGGATCCCACACAGAGCTCAAAAACTCAAAGGATTAAAATATATGGAAGACCTTCATTATTTCTGATGGCTCCTAACTCCAAAAAAGTGACTTATTCTTTCTTCTTTGGATAAAGTTTTAAAAACAGTAATGCTTCAAAAACATTTGTAAACTGTTATAAACAAGGCACAAATGCAGGAGCTATTGTAGCAACATACAGAAATAACAAATAGAGATGTTTGGAGAGGTGTAAATACGCGTATTCTTTCTATATCATGTCAAGTAGATTAGGAGGTCAGATCTGGAAATCCCATCACTAAGTAATAAAATAGGATTGCCATTCAGTTCCATTTAGATGACATCCTTTGGTTCTTATTATACCAAACCAAAAACCTAATATGAAGTCAAGCATAAGAAGCAGCAGAAATTGCTAAAATTCCAAGACGAAAGAAAGAGAGGCCTTTCTAAAACAAAGCAAAACAAAAAACTTAAGCAATTAAATGAAGGAGAGATTTCAACTTTTATCACGTTTATTTTATAATCATGATTTCTTAGTCCTTATTAAGTTGATACAGTTTGGGGAAATAAATACTCCCTTCCCTTTTTTGTTGCAAATGTACTAGCAGAGGAAGGGGGAACAGAATATGAGAGAATAGGCAACGGGAGTAGGGAGCAGAAAGATGAAGTTGAAGAGAGACGGCGAGTGTTTATATGAACCCTTCCATAAGCAGTACCAACAACAAAGCATATGAAGCTTGCAACGTGAGTGTTTTCTTCTCAGTGGACTTCTGAGAGTATGAAACAACATGGAACCACATTCAGCATACGTTAATTATATAGTATCATGGTACATGTTTTCTAGAAGACATGATGTATATATTCTTTTTTTCTTACTTTTTAAGCTCCACGGATGACACTATTCATGAAGCACTTTTAGTGTATTATTCAGCAAGTATTAATTATGATTGTATAAGCCAATCTTGCTTAGCAGAAAGCACTATTAGCTGCCACGTAAAGGTCCTCCTTTCAAATAACACTTAAACGTACACTTGGAGCTTTCAGAGGAAGTTCTTGAAGGGCATTCCTCCTTCAGTTGGGTTTACAACTCATCTGCAACACTAAATGCAGATAAAATAAAGATCACACCTTGTTTAAAGGTTTGTACATAAATGCCCCTTGCAAACGTAGCCAATATCTTGTCCAGAAAAGAATGGTAAAGAAACTGTTCTCTTTCAGCCTTTTTTCTTCCATTTTTCTCTAAAGGTCTTTATCCCAAGTTCTCGGTGCTCCATTGGTGAGTGTGAGGCAGGGCTGCCCCTGTGCTGGAGACGCCTGTCACAGAGAAGGTCGGAATGTGCGCAGATAACCCTGTCTTATGCTCATCTCATCAGTTCTGCCCAGTCCACAGGGGTAAAAAATGGATGAGATTTGATATCTTCAACACCAGCAACTCCAGCACCAAGACGCTCCACAGGGTTGAACTGCAAGAGCTATGAAGGAAGGATTTAGTGAGTGATAGGAATCCAAGTGGTGAAACAAAGGAAAACAAAAATATATGAAAGGAAAGAACTACTCGATTAACCCTAGTGACAATGGACTTGACGAACAGCCAACTGACGAGATTTCCTTGAAAGAGAGCTATGCCTAACACCACTGTAGTTGTGGGGTGGTGGGGGGTATCTGAGTTTATGGCTTTTCAACTGATTTGAAACATGACCTTGAGTAACTCACTTTGGTTATCTCAAACTCATAGTATAACAGGACAGTTGCACCTATCAATTTCCTATTCCAAAGCACATCGTGACATTAATTAGATATTGCGCCAAAATCAGAGACATCCATCCAGTTACTCCTTTCATGGGCATGCTGAAATAATGTGTCTTGAGACGTTCGTGCATCCTCAAATTTTGTTTTAACAGCTTTACTGAGGGATAATTTATATAGCATAAAATTCATCTGGTGTAAGTGCACGATTCAGTGATTCTTAGTAAATGTAAAAAGTTGTAGAACCATCACACAATCCAGTTTCAGAACACTTTGATCATCCTAAAAAGTTTCCTCATGCTGTTTGCGTTAATTCTGACTTCCGTTCCCAGCCCTAGGCAAACACTGATCTGCTTTTAGTCTCTATAAATGTGACCTTTCTGGATATTTCATGTAAATGAACTCATAAAATACGTTGCTTTTTGTAGTTGCCTTCTTTCACTTAGCATAATGTTTTTCAGATTCATCCATGTTGTAGCAGGTATCAACAGACTGTTAGCTTTTATTTCTGAATAGTATTCCATTTTCTGGATAGAACATATTTTGTTAATCTACTCACCAGTCAAAAGGCATGTAGTCTTTCCAGGCTGAGCCATAATGAGCAATATTGCTATTAACATTCACATATATATCTTTGTGTAAACATATGTCTTCATTTCTCTCAAGGACATTCCTAGGAGGGAACTGCTGGGTCATGTGGCAAATTTATGTTTAGGTTTTCAAGAAACTGCCAAACCTTTCTAAAGCAGCTGCACCATTTTACATTCCCACCAGCAATGTATGAGAGTTCCAGTTTTTCTACATCCTCACCAATACTTGATACTGTCTATCTTTTGATTAACGCCCTTTTGGTGGGTATTAGTGGCATCTTATTATGATTTAAATTTGTATTCCCTAGTGAGTAATGATGGTGAGCATCTTTCCATGGCCTTCTAAGCCATTCATGGGGATTCCTTGGTGGATCTTTGCCCATTTTTATACTGAATTGTCTACTTATCGAGTTATACAACTTTTCTTTTTTTTTTTTAAAGCCTTGATTTTAGGTAATCCTTACATCCAATGTGGAGCTCGAAATTACAACCCCAAGATGAACAATCGTACGCTCTACCAACCTAGCTGGCCAGGTGCCCCTATAAGAGTTCTCTACACATTCTGAAATCAAGTCCCTATTAGTTACATTATTTGAAATATTTTTTCCCACTCTGTGGCTTTTCTTTTTCATTTTCTTACTGACATCTTTTGAAATATAAAAGTTTTTAATTTCAATGAAGCCCACATTATCAACTGTTTTCTTTTATGGATGCTTCTGGTGTCATATCTGATAACTCTTTGCCTAACTCGTCAAGAAGATTTTCTCCTATGGTTTCTTCTACAATTTTTAGTTTTAGCTCCCATCTCTACAAGTCTAAGAGCTATTTTGAGTTAATTTTTGGATAAGGCATGAAGTAAGGGTCTTAGTTCATTTTGGTTTTAGCACTTATTTGATTTTCCCAGCACCATTTGTTGGAAAGACTATTTTTTCACCATCAAATTCTCTCAGCACCTTTATTGAAAATCAACTGACCATAAATGTAAGGGTTTACTTCTGGATACTCAATTCCATCCCATTGATCTATATGCCTATCTTTGTTCAATAACACAAGAATTTTCTAGTAATTTTCTAGTTTCCTAAGGTGCTAGGTGAGACTTTCATTTGAGACCTTCCTTCTTTTCTGATATAGGTGTTTATAAGCCATAAATTTTCCTCAATAACTGACTTAGCTGCATCTGATAAAATTTTGATATATTCTGTGTTTTCATTCCACTAAAAATACTTGCTAGCTTCTCTTGATACTTCTTCTTTGACTCATAGGTTATGTAGAAGTGTGCTGTTTAATTTCCAAATATCCGTGGACTCACCAGATCTCTTTCTGATTTCTGATTAAATTTACGACCAGAGTATATTGTATGATTTTAATCCACCTTTAATATTGAAACTTGTTTTGTGGTGATCTATCTTGGAGAATGTTCTATGTACATGCGATAAGAATGTATTCTGCCATCATTGTTCCATATGCCAGAGATGTTGGATAATGTTGTTGAAGTCTTCTCAGTATCCTTGCTGATTTTCTATCATTTATCAGGAATGGGGTATTGAAGCTTCCATTTATTACTATTGGATTATCTATTTTCCCTTCAATTCAGTCAGATTTTGCTTCATATGTATAGAGGCTATTAACAGAGCATATACATTTATTGTTCTATCTTTCTATGTACTGATCGTTTGTCACAATGAAATATCTTAGTTTCTAGTAAGTCTCTTGTCTTCACATCTATTTTGTCAGGAATTTAATACAGCCACTTTAGTACTCTTACGGTTACTGTCTGCAGGATTTATCTTTTCCCATTTTTTTCCTTTCAACCTATTTGTGTCTTTGAATTTAAGATGTATCTCTTGTATACAAGATAACTGAATCTTACTTTTTTATCCAGTTTATTAATAATATTTAATACAATTCCTTTTGTTTGGCATGTTTAGACATCCATATTGAATTATAATTATTGATGTGGTGGGTTTAAATTTGCCATTTTGCTATTTGTTTTCTACATCTACTGTCTTTTTTGCTCTTCTTTTATGGCCTTCTTTTGTATCAATACTTTTTACTGTACTATTTCAGTTCCTCTATTAATTTTCTTTTACTATTTTTTTTTGTGGTTGCTGTAAGGATTACAATATGCATCTTAATTTATCATAATCTATGGGGCACCTGGGTAGCTCAGTCAGTTGAGCATCTGACTCTTGATTTCGACTCAGGTCATGATCTCAGGGTTATAGGATCAAGTCCCATGTTGGGTTCTGCACTGGGCATGAAGCCTGCTTGGGATTCTCTCTTTCCCCTTCTTCTTTTGCCCCTCCCCCTCCCTTCTCTAAAAAAAAATAAAATTTATCACAATCTACTTCAGATTAAGACTAACTTAATCCCAGTGAAATGCAGAAACTCTGCTCTACTATAGCTCCATTCCTTCCGCCTTCTGTCTATTTTTGTCATATATGTAATTTATTACATTTGTATATCATAAATTCAACAGCATGTTACAATTAGTTTCATATAATCTTACATCTTTTAGAAGAAGTTGAGAAGAAAAATGAGAAAAAATTTGTTTTTTTCATTGTCTTTCTCATTGACTCATATTTTACCATTCCAGTGCTCTTCACTTCCTCCTACAGATTCAAGTTACTATGTGGTGTCATTATTTCCTTTCAGCCTGAAGGACTTCCTATATTGTTTCTTGTAAGGCAAGTTTAGCAATGAATTCTCTCAATCTTTATTCAGATATTTCTTTATTTCATCTTCATTTTTGAAGGATGATTTTGCTGGATATAGAATTCTTAGTTGACAGTTAACTTCCTTTTGGCATTTTGAATATGTCATTTCACTGT
Organism: Potos flavus; assembly: GCA_028534135.1. Lineage (NCBI taxonomy): Eukaryota > Metazoa > Chordata > Mammalia > Carnivora > Procyonidae > Potos > Potos flavus. The sequence continues at coordinate 25,687,944 of CM052893.1, forward strand.
CTTCTGTCTTCCACTGGTATTATTATTATCATTTATCATTATTATTGAAGTATAACTGACATACAATGTTATATTAGTTTCAGGTGTACAACCTATTGATGCGACAATCTGTACATTACTCAGTGCTTACCACAGTAGGTGTAATCACCATTTGTCACCATACAATGTTATCACAATATTATTGACTACATTCCCTACGTGGTACTTTTCATCTCCATGAAGTATTTATTTTATAGCTGGAAGTGTATACTGTCTTCCACCATTTTTGATGAGAAGTCAGACATTAAAGTTTCCTTGTATAAAGTGAGTGGTTTTTCTTTTGCTGCTTTCAAGATTTTCCTCTCTGTTTTTGACTTGCAACAATATAACTAGGTGTATTTTCCTAATTAAAGTCCTTTAAGCTTCTTGGATGCCTATCAACGTTTTTCATCACATTTGGGGTGTTTTCAGCTATAACTTTTTCAAATACTTTTGCTCCCCCTTTCTCTCTTTCCTTTCCTTCTGAGACTCCCTGGTACATTTGATATGATCATACAGGTTACTGTAGCCCTGTTCATTTTTCTTTTTTCTGGTCTTTTTTTTCCCCCCAGATTTGATCATTTCTATCATTCTATCTTCAATTTCATTGATTCTTCCCTAATATATCTCAAATCTGCTGTTGAGATGCTCTAATGAATTCTTCCCCCCAGTGAATTTTAATTATTGAAACAATAATTATTGTTATTATTGTATTTTTCAACTTGAGAATTTCTATTTGGTTCTTTTTTTTTTAAATATAATTTGTATCTCCTTATAGAGAATTTCTAGTTGCTGATTCATTGTTGTTGTACTTTCCTTTAATTCTTTAAACATGGTTTCCTTTAGTTCTTTGAACATATTTATAATGACCACTTTGAAGTCTGTTTAATTCAACCTGGGGACATGGGGCGCCTGGGTGGCTCAGTAGGTTAAAGCCTCTGCCTTGGCTCAGGTCATGATCTTGGTGTCCTGGGATCGAGCCCCACATCAGGCCCTCTGCTCGGCGGGGAGCCTGCTTCCCCCTCTCCCTCTGCCCATCTCACTGCCTGCTTGTGATCTCTCTCTCTCTCTGTCAAATAAATGAATAAAATCTTTAAATTAAAAAAAAAATCAACCTGGGGACATTCAGAGTGAATTTCTACTGACTGTTTTTTTCCCCTGCATATGAGTCAATTTTTTTTTTCCTATGTATATCATATAATATCTGCTGAAGATGGGACATTTTGGATGACATATTCTAGCAACTCTAGAGCCCAACTTGTTTCCCCAAGAAGACTACTATCATTTGCTGTTGGTTGGTTTGTTCTTCGGTAAGTTATTTCAGCTAGATCTGTAAATCTGCTCCTCCCATCGCTTTGTAACAAGCAGTTGTTGCTATCTCTGCTCATTCTTTTTTCCTTGTTTTTGTTTTTGAGCTTCACTTCCTAGGGATCACCCTGTGTGTGCACAGCTTAGTTGTCAATCTGTGATTGAAAGGAGGTTACGTTAAACCTCAGCCGCTAAAGCTTCTGTCCTCTGTCGATGCATAGGAGAACACATTAAAAATTTAGGCCACTTACAAATCTCCCCTGGTTTTTACCTTCAGCTGGGATCCTTCCCTGCTCCTATACACAGGCATGCAACCTCAGGGTTGGTCCTCGTAGCCTGCTTCAATCTGGAAGAAACTTCGCGCCTGACCAAGCAGAAAAAAGAGAATGGGAGCAGCCCAGGCAAAACTGCCATAGAGTCCCACTCTTCTTTCCTTAAGTTTGGCTGTTTTTCAAGTATAAACACTTTTCAGATTGTTGTAGCCCTCTGATCAATTTCCAGAGCACTGAGATGGTTGTTTTTGCCAATTCTGTCCAACGTTACAACTTCCTTTCTCAAGAGAGAATTTGCCAACTTCCTCACATGGCTATAGCCATTCAAATTTGAGAATATTCCTATAGTAAACTGAAATATTTAAATGATTTCTTTATATTAATGTTTCTATATATTCAACCAAAACTTGCTTCTTCTCTTTTTACCTTTATTTCTATTTTTTCGTTCATTCATGACCCATTAATTCAATTATTTGTATGAAAAATCTCAATTGATTTCCTATTATGTGCCAGTCCACTACTTTTTTTAGACCTTTTCACCTCTATCATCAGCAGTTGCCTCACTCTTACATTAGCAGCCCTATAATTCAGCACATGCTTCATCAAATACAAATTACTATATAGTATGAACCTTCAGCACTGCCCTATCAATAATGATATAAAACATTTATGTGATACTCACTGTGTGCCAGGCATTATTCTAAGTGCTTAACATAGTTTAATTGATGTAGTTCACAACAACTCTATACTAATAGCTACTATTCTATTCTCTCTATAGATGAGAAAATAGAGACTCAGAGAAATTAAGTAACTTATTTAAAATCATACAAGTAGTAAGTAGCAAAGACAAGAGATGTGAATTTAGCACTGTGGCTCCAGAATTCATGCTCTTAAACATAACATTATGCTGCCTCACGAGTATGTAATCTTTTGCAAATGCCAAGAATCTACTACTTCACTTTAATATTACCAAATACACAAGAGGGGTGAAGCACATACTTCAAAAGACTGTACTCAATCTTCTCACTTGAAACTACTGTATCTAGCATTCAAAATGACTATTGTTTATTTAAGTTAACTGCTCAAGGAATTTTAATATTAGGTATTGCTAAAAGGTGTTAAGTGAAAAGCTGCTATTATAAAACAAACATTGTAAGAGTAGCCCAAATGTATCAAATTCATTTTCAAAATCTGATAACGCATGTCTAACCAACTGAAATGTGGAAGGAATCAAACAATTTAATATAAATTTAAAATATCAAAGATTGGTATGAATTAAATATAACTATAGCATATTTTTTAATATTTTAGCAAACATATGAATGTGTGAAAGTTCTTTCTTCTTTGTTACAATTGGCTTCTCCATCCCTATTCCTTCCAAAACATGACCTCATTATGAAATTTCAATAAAGATTCCTATTTTGACTTTTACTAAGGTCAATTTAATTAGTTCATGGACTTTGCTACAAATCAGTAAATATAAATCTATAAGCAAAAGTATAATTATCGTAAGACTATCTTGTTTATCCTGTCATTTTAAATACTATACCAGGCCTCAAGAAAGACCACACAAAGATTCTATTGTTTAAGCAAATGTGTCAGCCAGTGACAAAACCAAAATAGTCACTGCCAACCTCCGTTCTCCTGAAAAATGCTCAGGTAATAAAGCTGAGCAATGAAGACACAAAAATTTGTTTTGAAGGTTTTTTCTCATATAATATTTTTCAACTAACAAAACAATTGTGTCACAATTAACTAAATGTACACTGTGAAGTACAAATACACATGCTCTGAGGATCCGTAAAATGTAAGCATCTTTCTTTTAATTGCATTTAAAATGTAACTATGTCTACTTTAGCACCATACACATGACTGAGATGACTGAACCAGGGGATTATGAAATCTAGGAAGAAACCAAGAAGCTGAAAGACCAAAGAGGGGGAAATCTCCCCAAAACAGAATAATTATTTCCATATAAATCATTTTGTGATTTTTTTTTAAATGACCCCTATGACCTGTGAGGTAGTGGAAGAGGAAAGTCAAAATGACAAATTGCTAATCATGCCAAGAGACCCCTTTTCCCTTTCCTGATGATGTTTCCTCAACATGAGTGGTAGTTTCCTTAGGCAGGCCAATGACAGAATGCTGATTTACTACATAACATATACATATCTGTATCGGAGGATTTAACATACCTTAAGCCAAGATTCCTTTATAACATAATTTCTAATAAAGACAGGAGCAGCAGACCTTTATAAATTATGTAGGGAATTCTATTCTCAGTATTATATAATAAGGACTTTAAGGAGGGAAACAAACAAAAAGCATTTGCTAGCTTTCCTCAAATTATTTACCAAAAAAATACTTGGAATTTATCTTGTTGTGCTACAACAAATAAGATGAAATCAAATGCGTAGCTGTCCTTTTCTCCCCTTAGAATGAAACATGTTCTATATCTTTGCATTACCTCTTAATGCTCTTGCAAAGTGCTCAAGGGTATTCTCATCTCATTATTTCCAACCTGGTTATGTTTCTTTATGTTCTACAGTCTCTGGGAAAATTTAATCTTCCTAAATCACAACTCTGATTCTTTCATTCTTCGGCACAAAAACTCCAAACATCTATTTTTTTTTTTTTTAACTGAATTAAGTATGATCACTCTTTCCTGGTGATTGTGACAACAGAACCCCATAAGAGAACTCTAACTTACCTTTCCACACCTATCTACTACTATTACTCATTCCTATATTCATCCCTCCACTCCAGATAAACCAAACTTTTGATTTCCTAATTTGGGTCTTTTGGACTCCTTCCCTCATTGAAGCTGTTCATTCCACCTCGCTATTCCCCCCACATCCCACCTTGTTATGCCAAAATTCTAGGGCTCCACAAAAATAACATCCACTCCACAAAAACTTTCCTAATACTATCACTGCACCAAATATAACCCCTCCTTATCTTGACTTGCCACAGTAGTTTTTAGGCCTCTGACATCTTTGATCCAATCCACCCATGATACAGTTATTCATGAGTCTTATCCTCATAGGTTACAGCACTGTGTCTTATACATATTTGTGCATGTATTTGTTGAATGAAACCCAACTCACTCTTCAAGAGAATACTAGGTAATTCTCTTCTTAATATATTCTCCCCTCCCCCTTTTTCTTTTTTTTTTAATTTTGTTTTTTCCGATTAAAAAAAATAATTCAGGTTTCATGAAACGACAAAGTCAGTTCTTGATCTTTTTTCAAATAACCTTTCCCTTTATGTTTCTCAGAAAACTGTAAGGATCCTAGACCTGACAATTCTTGCTGATTTGCTGTGAGCCTATCATACCCCAATGCTGAAAACCCTCAGTATACTCACCAAAACTCACTTTTCAAAACTAGAGGAGCATTTTAAATGTCAGGAATCAATTTAAGAAGCTCACTGGAGTTCCAAGCCTACCTTTGGGATACTGAACTTTAATTATCAATAGTCTCTTTCTTAAAAGCCACTGAAAGTGCACTAACTGACATCAATACATCAGTGCCCAACTTCCATCGATGGATGAAGGTAGGAGTAATCTAACTTGGCAAGGTTTTCTAACACCACTTTTCTCCAAAGCAACCTCAGTAACCTATTCCTAAATTTCTAAATCGGAATTAAAGATTGAAAATATCCAGTTAAAATAAAAAGAAAAAAAACAGCCATCATACATGGTTACAAACATAATAGCAGAAATAGAGCAGCTCCAGACAAGCTAAAAATGATACTTAAATCTCACACCTACACAAATATATGAAATTGACTAAACATTAGCCTGGCTTTTTGAGAAGAAAAAAAAAAAAAAAGACAAACACCAATAAGCTTTAACTGCTCTCTCGGACCCCACTAATACTTAAATAACAGCAGAAGCCTAACCATATACAGAATCAGTTCCGAATTTGTAATTAGTAATGAATCTTTCTTGTCCCAAACTAATTTCTTTAAGGTTTTATAACTATGGATTCTGCTAATTTGCATGGCTGTTATACTTGGTGAGTAGGTCAATCAGATTACCTGTTGTATGAGTGAGCGAGCCTCTTCAGAGACACATTCTGGCATGTTCAAAGTAGTGTGAGTATTTATTCCTGCTGGATGGCACTCAACCAGAGTCTGAAATAATCAATCAGGTACACTTTTTATCCCAAATAATGTCATAGGCTGTTCTCGCACAGGATTTATGGGCAGCAAGTACAGAAAGCTCAACAACCATCTTAACTGGAGGTGTAGTAATCAACAGTGTCTCCTAAGCAGTTCAGGCCAAGGGCCATGAGACTGCAGAACTTCTAACTGAAATGAAGGCAATCATCAAAATCACATCATAAGCTTCTGCTGCTGGCCCTCTCCCCTTAGTTATACAGGGAACGGATCATTATAAAAAAGCTTATATTACACACAAAAACTAAAAAGGGACTTGGTATCTCTGAATTTTTTAAAGTTCTTAAAAACCTTTTAAGTTCAGAATTGGTAAATAATAACACTTTATATATTTATAGCACTTTATGATTTAGTTGTACATGTAGGTGATCTGTAATAATCCACAACAATCTTAAGAGTTCAGTAGTACCTACATATTCAAGGTAGATGACTACTTACAAAAGTAGGACTGTTCATTTCCTCTGTTATTTTCCCAGGAGGCAATGTGCACAATACTCTATTGAAGTCTATTAACCTCAAACATCTTACTTAAAAGTTATTGATCAGAAAGACTATAAATTCTGTCCTTAAGCTACAACAGATAGGAAAAATTTACAGTATTGAGAAAAAAGGTAATGTTACCTTTTATATCTACATTAATTTTCTAAAATGAGAATTCCCTCCTGCTTTCCAGCAAGATGTTTAAAACATCCAGAGAATTCTAATACATCCTTACATGAACATTACAGATTTAACGCTGTTAAAACTGAATCACAGAAAATGAAGAGAAAGAATGTTTAGTCATATATCTATGTACTAACGTTATGACATAATAGAATTTTATTATTTATTCAATATAATATTTTTCTTAAAAATCTGGAATCTAGATAATCTTGCCTTTTTCTGCCTTTTTCTCTTAATATCAAAGGTTTTCTTATTTAGTCCCTGATCTAACAACTAAAGGCAAAGGCTAAATGTTCTCAATTTGAAATCAAGGTAGCATCTGGGTAAACTTATTAAACTTCCAGGTCACTGCTTACCTTGCCAGTGAGAAGTTCAAAGAGGACAGCACCCAAACTCCACCAATCACAGGCTTCTGTTTCTTCTGTGATTGCTCCAACCTCTAAACACACCAAAAAAGGTTGATATTAAAATTCCAAAGGTCAATTCAACTTTCAAAATTAACATGTATTAGCAAGGTGACCTTTTTAATGCTGAGAGAGCATATACTAAATACTACTGGGCTTTCAAAATTCCTGAAAGTTACTTATCCCCTTTGGTCACCTACTGTGGTTGCATTTTTTTTTTTTTTTTGCAGTCATATATTAAACTGAGACATTTGTTCTTTAGTTGATAGAGGGACACCTTCAAGAAGCTACACTTAAAAGTTATATGAATCTACTAGATCAGCATTTTGCTTAATTTTTCAAATTCAAGAAAGTACAGCCAATGCTACCTTAGGTCATTTTTTGTTTTAGAAATAAAGACTCTAGGTTCAGAAGGAACTTCAAAAATTATTTAAACCAGTAATTATCCTTTTAATTACAGATTAGAAGCCAGAGAGGTGAAATGCCTTGTCCAATGTCATACAGTAAATCAGCAGCAGAACTAAAACCTGATTTATAATACCACCCCTCTCCTATATAATCAATTGTTTTCAACTAAAAGAGGAGCATGTGAAATGCAAATTTACCCATTTTGATATTTAGAAGTACAGATATGTTGTTTTAAGCCCTAACTGAAACTACTAGCTAAGATAAGGGTGTTTAGAATATCTACAAATTACAGTTTTATCTGCGTTAGCCCTATCTTTCACCAGCACGAGTTCCCGAAATGCAGTATGAGTTTTCAGGTGTCATCTTCCAGGTTTCTCCACAAATCAGCAACACTCCTCGTTTTACCAATTCTGAGGCTTTTAGCCCTTACGTCTGTTTGACGTCTTCCTGTCCTTTCCTAACGACATTCGATTAGTCACTAAGCCTGTCAATGTCTACCCTTTCACTTCCATTTGGCTGACACAACACACTTAATATTATTTTATTTCATAAAATAATGTTCAAAAGTTTTTAAGTAGTTAGGTCAGAAACTGGAAATAAGTGAAGAGGTGCTCATGTGGCCGGCCTTTTAACCAATACTTCCTACAAGTACTGCATACAGAACCACAAAACTCAGAAAAAAGCTTCAGCTTTAAGCCTTAGAGCCAAGGTCAGGTGGACCAGAAAAAGAAAACAGAGCCATTCCTATGGAAATACTGAAATTCCTCCTATTCAGTATCATCCTCCAGATCCTGGCACATACCCTTTTCTGGAACTCCAGCGACCTATGAAGAGCTGCATCCCCCCACACTAGCCCTCACCCAATCTTTCCTCCCGGGATGTGCTCGGGGCCAAATTACAACCTCCATTCTCTAACGAACTGCTCTCAACCAGGTGGTAAAAAGAAAACAGAGATTTTTAACCACTCAAACTACTGTGTGAATGACTAAAAGTCTCCTACGCCTGCTGACTGGTCATGTGCGTTTATAAAGTAGCAGCTTGTTTGAAAAACTGAGACCTATCTAACAACAGAGATTTAATTATATATACACTGTAAATATATTTGTGTGTGTGTGTGTGTATGTCTGGGTACATACATACACACATCAGTATCATGGAATATTACTACATAAGCATTTTAAATGATGTACTCCTATAAAGTTTAAGTATATAAGTAAATGGGTATATTAAATTAAAAAACAAGGTATAAAATAAGAGAATTCTAATTTTAGAAGTACGTATTTAAAAAAAAGACTGGTGAGAAAAGATGACAAAATATTTTAGTGATTTGCCTCTGAGGGGATGAGATGTTTATTTCCATCTCTATACCTATGAACCTACTGAATAGCTAAGTGGTGCATTTTAAACAGATAGCAAGACATGAAAACATTCGGGTGTGCTAGAGCAGGAAGGTGAAGCTATGCTGGCCAATCCTCCCTACGAGTCCGCCTCCATCCTCTCCCCACAACGTAAATATATCATGTATGAGAGCACAATGGAAACTGGAAATCAGGAGGCCTGGGTGAACGGCCCTGAGGAGTCCACTTGATCTCAACTGTACCGGAGGGTTGTGAGGGGGTTACATCTGAGGGCCTCTTCGTTAAATTTGGCTCTAACTTCTATGATTTGATACTCAAGGATTCCCTAAAATAGTGATTCCCTTGAAGGACAACTCTTTGGGAGCTCTCCTTCAAAGTACTTCTGCTGCCCTTCCCAGATTCAAATTCACTGCCCCCACCACCTTCCCAACCTCCCCAAAGAGAGGCACTGTCATCTTCAGAAATGTGCTCTAAAAACTTTAGGAAGGGTCTAAGTTCTTAGAAACTTCAGAAAAGCAAAAAAACTGACCACAGTCCAGTCATCAAATATAACTTCTTGAACACTTCCTTCCAGTCTAAAGCAAGCAATAGATTACATCATTCCCCTGTTCAAAATTCTGAAAGGGCTTCTCACTGAGCATTAAATAACATTTAAATGCCTTGCTTATTTGGGAGTGTATATATTCAGGTCTCAACCTATCATATTCACTCAACCAACATACATAAGCAGCACGAACTGGGCACCATGCTAGTCCCTGTTCCTCCATGGAACTCCATTAGCTGGCCACACCGCTAAATTATGTGAAACCAAGATCAAGTTTTCCCATTAGCATAGTTAATGGTTTTATTTTTTTTTAGTATCTTTTTGCTCAAGAATTTGTTATTCTGGGTGCCTGGGTGGCTCAGTGGGTTAAAGCCTCTGCCTTCGGATCAGGTCATGATCTCAGGGTCCTGGGATCGAGCCCCGCATCAGGCTCTCTGCTCAGCAGGGAGCCTGCTTCCCCCTCTCTCTCTCTGTCAAATAAATAAATAAAATCTTTAAAAAAAAAAAAAAAAGAATTTGTTATTCTATTTTCTTTAATCACATAGTAATAAGTATATATTTCTTAGTTTTATGAAGGAGGTATCAGTTCACAGCTCAAGACCCAAAATGACTGACGAGCATGAAGTCTCACTCTCCATGTATGACTGCTGCTTTGCTCACAATAGGCAAGCATTGCAATGATAGTTGCAACAATAAGCCAGCAGCTAACATTTATTGACAGCTTACTATATGTCAAGAACTATTTAACATTTTACATGAATTATTTAAAATTTCCAAGCAACCTTATGGAGAACCTACTTAGGTAGGATGCCTTCAGAGGAGAAAGAATACTGTATTTGTGTGCCCAAGAAAGAGGAACATCTGACCCACGCTCATAGAAAACTGTGAAAAGTAATTAAGATGGCTTTATAGGGTCTAACAACATGCCCTGAGGAGCTCTAGACTAGAGCCGCACCCCAAGTTTCCTATTAGAATTGAGCAGAGGGCTGCTGAGAGAAGTCTATGTAATATAATCAGTGGCTAACATAATTTATAAAGGCACCGTTTTACTCAGCACAAGATCCAAGGTGTCATCGCCAGTGTAGCCTAGCCCATCCAAGGCTACATGTTATGCCTATTCTCCGGTATCACTGCTGGGAATGTGCACCAGGTGAAATGTATCACTGCTGGGGGGAAAGGGAGGGCTGCGTGGTCCTTGAAGCTACAAGATAAGCACGGTCCATCTTCCTGAGCATCAAAGATTTTCGTATTTGTGAGAGGGGGTGGGACAATGTTTTACTAGCAAAGGAAACACAAATCTGTTATGGACCAGAATATAAAATTTGCATAGATTTAAAAGATAAAAAGACTTCTGAGAAACTTCAGGGTCACATTTCACTTGTCCCCTATGGTACTCATTTCATATCACCTCTACAGACAGAAGTACATGGGTAGAAAAGTTTGAGAGGCACTTCATGAGACAGACAGGTGTATTCCTTTACTCGTTTCCATGAATTTGCTCAACTAAAGAATCTAAAAAATAGGCTCATTGGTTTTATGCTGCTCTGAAAGCCCTCACAATTTTCTGCCAGAGTCCTCAACAGGTAGATAATGACCAACATACTGCTTCAAATGTGGATGGGCCCCAATGTGAGCGAGGCAATCCAGGCAATAACAAGAGGACCAAGCAGGCCCTAAAGCCAATGACTTCCCCCTCCTCCCTCAGTTTGCTATCTGCTCCAGAAAGCACCGACTGGCATCCAACATCACTGTTGGTTTCCTCTAGCTCTTCTGACTTTAGTCTACTTCTTGTGCTCCTCATATTTCTTTCCATCTTTCCTTGATCTTACCCTCTTCTTTCTTCCAGTGACAGCCAGCTTCTTTTCCTCCCCTTATTTTCTCTTTCTTCCCTCCTCTTGGATGTCACTTGGTTACACTTTCTGATGGTACTCAGGTGGAAAGAGACTGCTGATCCTAATCTAAGAAAAACTGCTTCTCAAAGTATGAAGGCGCCTAGGCTAAAGGGCATCTTTATTCTGACTGAGCCAGTAAAGAAGAATAACAACTGGGCGCCTGAGTGGCTCAGTGGGTTAAAGCCTCTGCCTTTGGCTCAGGTCATGATCTCAGGGCCCTGGGATCAAGCCCCACATCGGGCTCTCTGCTCGGCGGGGAGCCTGCTTCCCCCTCTCTCTCTGCCTGCCTCTCTGCCTACTTGTGATCTCTCTCTCTGTCAAATAAATAAATAAAATCTTAAAAAAAAAAAAAAAGAAGGATAACAACTTTGAAAAGGTAAATTTTTTTCATGGAAATCTGGAAAAAAGACACTAAACAAGTTTTAGATCCATCCTCTTAGAATGCAGCTTGAAGCTTTTCAAAATGACTTTATATTTTGAAATATAATTCATTAATTAATCTGAAACTGACATCATGACCAACTGACCTTGATTTTCACAGATGACTCAAAAATACAACAAAGAGTTTGTATTTAGGTAAGATACAAAGAGGAACTTCTTAATAGCTAGGAAATTTAAATATTACAACAACTGGAGTACTTGTGGAATTTCTTCTTTAGGATTTTCCTTCTTTTTTTTTTTTAAAGATTTTATTTATTTATTTGACAGAGAGAGAGAGATCACGAGTAGGCAGAGAGGTAGGCAGAGAGGGGGAAGCAGGCTCCCCGCAGAGCAGAGAGCCTGATGAGGGGCTTGATCCCAGAACCCTGAGATCATGACCTGAGCCACCCAGACACCCTTTCTTTAGGATTTTCAAACAGAATTTTCTTTTTCTTTTAACAATAAGAATGAAGGATTTTGGTTATCTCTTTAACATTGTTTAAGAACTAATCATTCTTATAGTAAAATGTAATTATATAGGGTGCCTGGGTCACTCAGTCAATTAAGCGTCCAACTCTTAATCTCAGCTCAGGTCTTGATCACAACCAAGACCCACATTGGGCTCCGCGCCAGGCTTGGAGCCTACTAAAAAAAAAATTATATACTCTGAAATTGCATTGCCAACAAGAAGCCTGAGGCTGTATGACTGTCAAAACAACTGCTCTAAAACTGCTTTACTTGCAAAATCTATACAAAAACTTTAAGCATAGACCAAGAGTACTGATTTATATATAAAGCTACATGATGACTATCACAAATAGTAACACGTATATGTATCTAATGCCAAAAGCAGAGAATATGAAGAAATACCAAACAAATCTGTGAGACTATTTTAAAAGTATAACACAGTGAAACTGAGAAATCCCGTTAAACTCCTACCTTGAATTTTTTAAATCTCTGAAAAAAAAAAAAAATATATTTTCAAGGATAAATTTACCACTGTTTTGTCAATTTTCATATTTTTCCTACAAAAACCAATGTGTAAAGCTTCTGCATATGCCCTTCCCCCGCTGCTACACTCTGTATTTACAATTTCCAGGGTGGCGAAATAGTATCTCTATTCTCCACAAATGCAGCAATACTTAACTATAGCGTAGGCATTAAGCAAAGTGATGGAGGGGGAAAAAGAAAATATTCCCTAAGAAAACAAAGAAATTCTCAAGGTTATTCCCACAAAAACTCAAAAAGAGATGGTGTTATCAAAGAATCCTGGATTTTTGTCTTTGAATCAGAGAAACGTATTGATGGGGCTCTGGACATGCTTGACCCTGGCTGAGTATGTCATACTAAGCTTACTCTGAAAATGAGGACAGCCAGATCTCTAACATTCTTTCTGCCTGTAGGTTTACGATCCTGAAAGTGTTTTCAAAAGCACTCACGAGCCTTTCTCAAAACTCCTTCTACCTCCATTAACCTAAGATGCTCAAAGAGTGGGATTATGCTAAAATGACTAGCACTCTTCAAACTTCCTTTCTCTCCTTTCTACCCACAGCCACTACTTTCTTTCCCTAAGAGACCTGGTAACAAACAAAATGAATCAGTGTCAATCTAATCATCATCATCTTTTAATGTAATGGAGACACAGAATTGGCCCCAGATTAGATTTCAATCCATCTAAAATTTTTTAAGGATATCAAATATGTGAAAACAGTTTAGTAAAATTCTAGAATTCACATTTTAGCACTATCAATTCTTACATTCTAACACAATATAGAATCTTACTGATTCATACTAATGATTCAAACCATCATATTTCACAAGAGAATCAACATGTTTAAATAAAACAATGAGGATATCACAACATACAATGCGCTTTGCCTACCTTTGTTTTACTCATGTTTAACACCTCATAGAACACTCTTCAACAAGCCAAGATATTTTTCAGAAAAATAATGCTGCCTTGGTAACCCATATTGTCAAAGGGCTCGCTAAAACACAGAATAAAAGAGTTTTACAGTCCTTATGATAATCAGTCAACTTACTAAGTCTCCCTCTTATAGCCAAAAATAATAATGCTAACCTGACCCCAAAACTGTAGCTATAATAATCCTTGCTCCTGAAAGATACAGGAGCAAAAAAGCAGAAAGCTTGGACTTAAGAAAGCATAAAATGTCTAATACCTGCATGAGAAGCGAAGGAACAGAAGTATACACCTCTTCTTTCAGACTGTGGAGAGACCATGTGATCCCCAGGATTACAGAAATCACAACATATACTTAAGTACAGGCGTGCATCCTGCCTCTTAAAACTAATTACATAGTTTAAACCATGGGTTTGCCAAAGACATGACTCAAAACTAACCAAAGATAACAATAAAACTATGCTGGAAACTATACAGAAATTTGAAAAACCTGGAAAATGCATGTCAAACTCATGCTTTAAATAAAGACCAACCTTTCCACAAAGCTTGACAAAGATGAATCATCTTGCACTTTAAGCAATTTGGCACCCTCAACATCCCGAATTCAGAATTTACTTTTCTTTAAGTGTTTGTTACTATTGTATTGCTTGATAAGTAAGGGAATCTGGTATTCTACATTTAGTTCTTTGATGGATGGATTTGATAAGACACAGTTTCAGACTGATGACACCACTTAATTCTGTTCCCTGGTTTTTCACCAAGGGAGACCCACACGGGTCATCTCATCCTTCCCCTTTATCCTTCCTAACAGCATAGCTGCCCAGGCCCATTGCAAAAATTTCCAGACAATCCCGTAACCTCCCTCTGGCAATATGTTCTGTTGCTGCTATCTTCCTTATAGAATATGATAGGAAATATAGTAGGTTCAGAATTTTCTTAGAAAAGAATTTCACATATAGAGAAACTCTATATTCATTTAGAACAAGTTTTTAAATATTTCTCCCAAACTGTTTTCTTAACACTTTTTTAATAAATAGAATCTTAGAAGCCTCATTTCTTTTCACTCTCAAAGTTCTAGTAACTGTGGAACTATTAAGAGAGCATATAAAACTCAATGAGGCGTGCCTGGGTGGCTCAGTGGGTTGAAGCCTCTGCCTTCGGCTCAGGTCATGGTCTCAGGGTCCTGGGATCGAGCCCTGCATAGGGCTCTCTGCACAGTGGGGAGCCTGCTTCCCCCTCTCCCTCCCTGCCTCTCTGCCTACTTAGGATCCCTCTCTGTCAAATAAATAAATAAAATCTTTAAAAAAAAAAACTCAATGAAAAAGCAACAATTGTTACAAATAAAGTATTTATGTAATAGTCAAATTAAACCAACATTTAGATGCTAGAAAAAAAATTTTTTTTAAGATTTTATTTATTTATTTGACAGAGAGAAAGATCACAAGTAGGCAGAGAGGCAGGCAGAGGGAGAGGTGAAAGCAGGCTCCCTGCTGAGCAGAGAGCCTGATGCGGGGCTTGATCCCAGGACCCTGAGATCATGACCCGAGCCAAAGGCAGAGGCTTAACCCGCTGAGCCACCCAGGCGCCCCGATGCTAAAAGAATTTGTCACATAAATGATATTGCACTTTATCCAAATATCAGAATGATGGAACAATTTTAAAGGCACAGATCTATGCAATAAATTAAAATGATAATCTGTAGTAAGTATACTTTGGAGACAAGGGGAGATATAGTTTTCTAATGCCACAGAGTTTTAAAAAAAATGATTTGAAGTATCTGACTTTAAGGATTGCAATTCTCACTTCTGGAAAAGAAGCAGAAGTAACACAAACACATTAGCTTTTAAAATAAAAGAGAGATCTTTGGTGAATAAAACAATATAAAAATTAAGCCACAATGGCCTTAGATAGGAATAGAAAAAAAGGAAAAAAAAAAAAAGGAAAAAAAATCTGGTCTATCATTAGTGACATACTTGGACCAAGGAAAAGAACATCTTTCTTCTTCAATGAGCATTCTATGTCAGCTAGAGCATGGAAACATTAGTACTGTGTTCCTACACAGACAATCTTTCCCTGCAGCATCTGTTGCTAATTGAAAGGGACTAGAATTACAAAATTCTAGTCAATTTCTCTCACCAGCTCTTGCTGTGTATAAAGATTTTCTATGCAGGGGCTGAGCATTAGTCTTCCACTACAGCTGATGACTAAAGAACAAAGAGAAAGAAACACAGAAGAAAGAATTTTTTTTTTAATCCAACAATATATGGAACTGAATGGTGAGAAGAGAAACAGCTAAGCATATCTTTTGTTAGTGTGGTAAATTACCATTCTATAAATATAACTATTCACTGATAAAGGTCTATTGACCTTCTAGGTAACCAATTATATATGTCTTCTGTTTGGGTAGTCTCTTTTTTTTACCTAAGTCTTCAAAATTAACTGTCAATACTATACCAATTATGACTTTTATTTCTAGCTCCTAGGCACAGGAGGCAAGTGTTTGTTGAATAAATATATCCATCTTGTGTTCTGTAGCGTCATTCAAAGCATCTACAAAGGCCTCATCACGTTCATTTTCCTTAAGTCCCATCAAGCATAGAGATCTACGTCAAGTCCTTTCACAATTTTATATGTGGTAGGCTAGAAAGTTTCAAACATTATCTAAAGCACACCCTGGCTGCTGGATGAAACACAGATTAAAGCCAGGTGAGAATGGAGGTCAGTCAGTTGATGAGTGCGGTAGTCCAAGCAAGTGATGCTGGTGGCTTAAAGAGCAGCGTTCGGTGGACACCTTCCAGGGCTCCCCTCTGCAGAGTGCAGTGACTGCCTCAGTTTGTTCTGAGAGGATGGCACGTGGCAAAGGAAAAAGCTGACAAGCCCTGGGAGCAGTAAGAAGACAGGACTGGGAGGTAACTCAGGGTTCTCCGCGCCCCTGTTCAATGTGAGGAATCTGGGCACCCAGTCCCGTGAAAGGATGTCTGGCTGCTAGTCTGGTGAGATAATTAGTATCAGTTAGTATTCTTTTAATGTCACCAAAAACAAATTCACTTAAGTACACTGGAGGACAACTACACCTCTTAGTTTCCCAAGGGTATTATTTTAGATATAGAGACAACTTTTTGAAAAGTTTCCACAAACAAGACAAAATGTTGCAACTGAAAGCAAAACTAAACTGAGGGTTTTGGAAGGGATGGGGTAGGGGCTTGGGTGAGCCTGGTGGTGGGTATTAAGGAGGATGGAGCATGGAGCACTGGGTGTGGTGCATGACAATGAGTCTTAGAACATTCAAAAAATAAAATAAAATTTTAAAAATAAATAAATAAATAAAAGGTAATAAAATGAGCCAGAATGAATGAATGAATGAATGAATAAATGAATAAATGAATAAATAAATAAATAAATAAATAAATAAAAGTTGTATCAACTAGGAAAACAAAATTTCATTTTAATTCCAGGGCTAAATTGTTTCTCTAATACCTAGAAACTAAATTATCAAAGTTGAGACATTTAAAGTTTCAAAGTCTGAAGGTACACAAGTGTTCAAGAGAATGTGTATTTTAAATGAAATCATTTGGACAGAAGAAATGTACTTGCCTAAGGTCTCGCATCTCTTAGGCAGATCTTAATTCTCAGAGTGATAAACTAGTTAGAGCCTGGAATTAGCACTTTGTCCCCCTTTTCCATATCTTATCCTACTTTAGAAAATGCTGGCTGCCTCCTATTCCATTCCCCATTCCATAAAATCTTCCCCAACTCTGTACTCAATTGATTATTCAAATGCCTTATTTGTTGAGTAAGGTATGACCTACTTAAAAATTACCGGTATCACATTCACATTTATCACATACCGGTATCTCATTCGATATTATCCAGAGAGGGCCGATGACAGAGGCTAGCACTTTCCAGAGAGAAGAGTGTGCAGCAGCTAGAGCTCTGCTCTTCACAGCACCACAAGGCAATGAGAGAAGTGTGCTGCTCTATCTCTCACACGCTTGTTTTCTTGGTTCACCCTGGGCTCTAGCCTTGCTGCCTGCCACTGTCTCATTATTAATCCAGTTGTTTTTCATGTATTTTAATTACCTGAAACCCTGGGCCAGTTGTATTGTGGGGCCTGGACGTAAGGACACGTCGGACTCAGAGAATTCAGGCTGGGCTTGACCAAATACTTAATTCTGCTTTTTTTTCACTACCCAGCTCTGAATTTCTTGTTGTGGGGGTGACCTGGCAACCATGTTCTGAGCTTTCGTGCAATTATCTGCATAAGTTGCATCAAAACTCCTTGATTTAACTTGATTCAGCATTCCAGAGCCAAGAATTACCTGTTCAAGGGAGTTTATAGGTATCATTACTCTACCATCTTCTTGTGAGATAAAATAAGAAATGGGTAACTACCATATGACTTCTGGTTGACTGGTTATAATTATAATTCTGAGCTCTATACAATCTTGCTTACTCTCTCACCCTGCATTTCAAGTAGGAAAAAAAAAAAACAAAACCAACAGCATGCTCCATTTTCCATTGATCATATCACAACAACTCCATTCTGAATAGCCATCGGGTGTCACAGTGTTACCCAACCAAAGCCATTAAAGTTGATTGATGAGAAAAAGGCTAACTGAAAATTGTGAAAATGACAGACGCAGTTCCCACCCCCCTCTCCACCGCTGTTGCCGTGTTAGGCAGGGGAATCCCATTTGCTTTGCCAACAATTTTTTAAAACCTTAGCATTTTTAAACATTTAGTTGAAGGAAGCATTTGTGAATAATTGCTTGGAAGGAGTAAGCCCTGGTTACTTCATGGAGATTCAAACTGACAAAATTTTACATCGTATAGAAACTGATGCTTTGGTCAAAGCAGCTAGCCAGTAGCTCCGGTACATAATATTTAAGGCTAAGCATCATCTCTTCTGTGCTAAACATCAGAGGTAAAAGACAGTTCATTTTCCTTTTTACAATAATATGGTAGTGAGGCTAAGTAACTGAATACTTGCCAAAAATCAACTTAGACCTGAAAATCAAGAAGCATTACAACGTAGCTATTACTTAAAACTACAAGTATCTAGTCTCGCGTTCCTCTTCTAAAAAAAGAATCTGTCCAAGATCATAAAGAAAATGGTTTGGAGTAAGTAAGAGGTTAAAACTAACTTCCTCTTAATAATCTAAAGCTTGAGGTAACCCCCCACTCCCCAGGATATCAGGTAGTATTATGAAACATACAGAGATCTTGTATTTCACCTTTTCCGTATGAAAACATTATTAACTGACTCTTAAAAATTCTCTAGTTCTAACGGCCTGAGAATTTCTTCTCCTGAGAAGAGCTAACATTGTTATTCACTAAGGTGCCAAATCACAACGATGGGACACTTTGCTATTACTCTGCCTCATTCCCATCAGTGGAGACAAATCACATTTTGTCCTGACGAGAAGTATGATTTCAGAATGGGTCTATTTCAACATGGAGTGACCTTAATGCAGAGGTGATGGTGATTGGTCCATCACTGGGGAATTTGTGAGAGAGATCCAAGATACATCCTACCTACAGATGGATCCCAAGGTTCCAGACTTTTCAAACCAGTATAAAGCAACTCTTTAATCTATCAGGAGGGGCTTGCCTGGACAAGGTAAGATTTGAGCTGACTGGAAGCTCTTTTGCTTATCTTAATATGACTCTGTACTCATGGCACAAGCTTCATCAATATACAGGGGTGAAGTACATCAGAGAATTTTCATCAGTGTAAAATTTTCACTATTCTATGGCAAACTTGAAAAGTTACTGGTTTTCCCAAAGAAGACACAGTTTTGGTCTTTATCAATAAGAACTAAAGGCAAAGGACTAAAAGTACTTGCTAATCGTTTTAGGAAAACATTAAAGCATCTACTATGTACAAGAGAGTTACTGGTGATGTTTTGCTTCAGGGTAAATCAAACAAAAGAGTTATTGTTTGAAAGATAATGTTTAAATATTAACCACAAGTATTTTACTCTTTTAAAAATTATTTCTATAGCTCCCTCTTGCTTTTTTCTTCTTTCTCCTTTGGGGGAAAAAATTTTAAAGCCTATACCAGAGATATAGCCATATTTCCTGGTCATATCATTATTATTTCAAAATATACATCTATATTCATTTGGTTTCTCTCTCAACTTTGCATTCCCTCATGTTTGGTGAAGTTACCCAAGACCCCAAAATTTTCATATGCAAAATGATTCTTTCTTCCTTAAACAATTTTGTTTGTTGAGAATCTTGGCAATCCAATTTCACCCTACTCAAAAGGTATCTTGGCTTTTCTCTTCCAAATGAAAATACTATCCATAATTCCCTTATTTCCACATCACATATATTATGTAAATACTCTATAAATGAGTAAAAATATATACTTAGAGGGGCGCCTGGGTGGCTTAGTCGAGTAGGCATCTACCTTGGACTTGGGTCATGATCCAGCCCCACGGAAGGCTCTCTGCTCAGCAAGGAGACTGCTTCTTCCTCTCCCTCTGCCTACCACTCTGCCTACTTGTGCTCTCCTTCTCTCTCTCAAATAAGTAAATCTTTATGTGTGTATACACACACACACACACACACACACACACACACACTCTCTTAGAAAGTCCTCAAGTGAAATAATGATTTTCATCCTACTAATATTAGACAAGAAATCAGTATTTATCCTTGGTGGGGAGGGCAGGGAATTCTTGCCTTAATAAAATGAATTTGAATTCTGACCACATTTTGTGTTAAGAAGGGTATTAGGTGATTTGATATCTGCTGTGATCTTTTTTTATACCCAACAAATCTGTTTTACTAGTGGTAAATTAAGGTCTAGAAAGTCTAGATAACATGCTCAAGGCCAACCAATGAGTTAACGGCTGATGTGGAACAAATACTGAAGGTTGGTTAATTCTTTTTTTTTTTTTTTGAAGATTTTATTTATTTGACACAGAGAAAATACATAAATATAAATAAATAAATAAATATTTATTTATTTATTTATTTGGCACAAAGAAAGAGAGAGGCAGTGAGAGAGGGAATACAAGCAGGGGGAGTGGGAGAGGGAGAAGCAGGCTTCCCACTGAGCAGGGAGCCCGATGCGATGCAGGGCTCGATCCTAGGACCCTGGGATCATGACCTGAGCAAAGGCAGACGTCTAATGACTGAGCCACCCAGGCACCCCTGAAGGTTAGTAATTCTTAATTCCACTTTATGATTCTAAATCTTAAACTTATGACGTCCTCATGATATTTTAAACCATCCATGGTCTGAGTTCTAGATCTAAATATCAAATACATAACTACACATGGAGCACCATGCTTAAAAAAGCAACAAATAACATGTAAGATACATTTATGAAAAAGGGCAGAGGAGACTACCCTCAAAAAATATATTCGTGGACTATTTGATAAAGTGAGGCTAGAAGAGCAAAGGGTGGTAGTAAATAAATGTCATGCTCTAAAACTGAATTTTGCAGATAGTTTTCAGCATGATTTTTCTATGTTTCACTTTTCACTGTCAGCTGTGAACTGTTTCCAAGTGTGAAATCGCCCCAGATCATTTGGCATCTGGGAGCGTGGAGATAGGACTGCAGTAAAAAGCAGTTTGGACTTCTTCAATTTACACACATATTCACCTATAAATTCTAAAGTCTGAAAAGTATTCAATGAGAAATATCAATGTAAATTTCAAGCATGTATAAAGGCTCATAATGGAGTGGAAAATAAAGGTGAAGGACACACAGTGATAGGATACCATATCAACTTGTGAAGACCAGAATAAGAAACTGAAGTGATTATATTAGCATAATAACGAACATATAAACAATTTTACTCACTTGCCTTAGATTGCATATTAAACTTTCAAATACAGTCTTTTGTATTTTATATGCTTACTATTATAGGTTCTGTTTTCTAGCTGCTTTTTTATGATGAAGAGTCAAGACTGTTAAGAAAAAAAATACTGGTAAAAAAAATACTTTCTTGACACTTTATTCTTCCTTTATACTTAAGATGCTATACAAAAATTTATTCTATGTTATTATAAATTAATAGTTATGATGATATAGCAGATAAAATCCTGTGTGTGTATGTGTGTGTACACAAATATAGAAATAAAATCAGAGTAACTACAAGGAAGTCCTCTAGAGAAGAATAATCAATTTACTCCAGTTTTTATTCTATAACCTCTCACAATGAAAACTAGGACAACCTGTCTACAAGTCTCTTAATAAAGTAACTAAAAGTTTCCTTATATGGAAATTAGACAGTATTATGTTTATATTGTCACACTATACAATCTATTTCCACTTTGGGGTCTATTTCTTTGCTCTTTCTCTTCCTGAAGTCTGTCCTGTGTTTCTCTGGTATGAAAGGAACCCTTTACCATGAATGATGTTTATTTAAAATAAAACCTTTCTAGAGAATCATCCCAGACAATCTAAGGATACAAAGTGAACCTAAAAAGAATGGCTTCTACTTTGAAAACAGGGCTGGGTTTGATCAGTGAATTCGTATTCTCAAGACCCTCTTGATGGGCCTGCAGCTGCAGCCATTTATTTGCTGGCTTTTTCACAGATGTAGACAGAGAAAGCACCACGGGTTTTGTCTTTTTGTTATTGGACTTGTTTTCTTTAACATAAAAAAGTGGCAACTTTTTAAGAAAGTTCTTCACGTCGTTGTAGAAACTTGTGAACATTAGATATCCTTGGTAGTACACATTGTTGAAATGACTATGACTTTTTGAAATCTGAGATCGCAAAGTTGGCAGAAACTATACTTCAATAACAGAAGGTGATCATTTGCATTTCAAAATTTATCTGTCTTGCTTTTCCCCTCAATTAGACCAAAACATGTTGATTCACAGGTTTCTGTGTGTGTGTTGTTTCTTTTTTAAACTTATTTATAGAGCAGAATAATGGCCCCCCTGCTAGTTTGGCATGTGCTCAAGTTTCTGTCCATGTAAATCGAATCTGTTACTGGAAATTTTTCTCAAAATATAAAGGCACATCATCCACAAGATGAAAAGATACACTGCTGATATTATAAAGTACAGGGCAGGTGGATCATGTTTTTAGGACAAATATGTGATAAGGATTCCCAGGAGGGAGGAGGGGTCAGGGTAGAGGTTGCACGCTGTTTAAACAGAAGGGGATCGTTCTCATCATAATCTTATGACAACTTTACTTTCTAACCAAACATCAGCAGCTTAACATGCTTTAGAGTTACTTGGACAATAATACTAAGGTTAGAGTTGGAAAACGGAAAGGCAGAGGGAATGTGGGAGAGAATGACTTCAACCCTGTAGTGTTTCTAAGGGCAGAGCAAAAGATGACTAAGTATTCTCTGTCCCCATGTATTAATGGGTTAGTGACTTTTAAGCATTGAAATATTAGCATTTTAGCATTGCTCCCACCCTTTGAGAAGAGGAAAGCCTACTTACTGTTTTTATCAGTAGGACCACTATTCACTCTTGAAACAAACAGTAATTTACAATGTTTTGTCCCAATTCCTTTGCATTATAAGCAAGGGACAGGAGAACACGGACTTAACTGAGTTCTGTAACTCTCTGGGTTTATGATCATCTACATGACAACACTAGCTTTACTTTTCAGTGAAGGCCATTTCTGGTTTGTTTCCCCCCCATTGATAAAACAAATTAACAGGCCCAAAGAATAGAAGAGACCGTCCACATTGTTCAATGCATGCCATAATGCAACTCGAAAGCTTGAAAGTACAATTCTTTCATGAAAATAATTAAAACAAAGCCCTTCTTCAGATGACAGCTTTTTTCAAATGTTAGTGAAGGGCAACCTGGAAGATGACAGCAAAAATCCATTAATGGTAGACTGCCACCTGCTGGTAAGCTATGAGAATTGTGATTTCCGGGGAAAGGCTTAAAAAGGAAAATCTGGAAACCGATCGGTATTAAACTCAGTATTTCAGTACGCAAAATGAAGACTATGTATTTGTTGATGAATGCAGTATAACTTTGTTCCACTTATATTAAAATTCTCAGGATGTCAACGTGCTATGAATGTTAAAGTAAACATGACTGTATGCTGAAGAAACAATCGGCTAGAATGCCAAAGGATGACCCTCTAGTTTTCAATAAGAGAGTGAAAATAAAAACAGGAAATAAGGAGTCAGTTATAAATATTAAACAATGTCTCATAATCATTTGGTTTTGATGTGAGGTTTATACTGCACTTCACTTCTGGATTTAACAGGTTTCATTTCAAAGAACTCCCAGATTTAATTTTGATTCTAAAACCTCCAAATTCATTACAATTAACATATGTACTTATGTACACTGGTACCTAACATGTTATTTATCAAATTAGAAAAGGGGGTGGAGTAAAAAAAAAGAGCCAGATAACCATCATAAAGTGATTGCATTATGAAATTATTTTGTTATCCCATTAACTAAATCATACTAATAAAGCTTAAAAAAACAGCATAATATTATCTACTTGAGAGAAATAAAAAATATAGGCATGTTGTATTGCCCCTAGGAAAAAATAAAATCAAACACCCCTAACTTCTGGGAAGGAAGTGGAAAGGAAAAGGTATAACCGTAAGAAAAAAATCCAAATCATTGTTTTCAGGAAATAGTTTTAGGATATTTGCTTTGCAGGCTGAAAAACTTTGCTATTCCCCAATACAGAAATAATTCTTAACAATGAAGGTTGTAACTAAAAACAATATAGCTCTTTCGATCCTAATTATAATCATTTCCCATTATGCAGGGAAGCAATGTTAGCATCAATAATACACTGGTTAGCTAGGAAGCATTAAATACTGTATTAATCAACAACTAAGCAGATTATGTCAACATAATCAGCTTGAACCTCCTTTGAAAGCCATTGGGGTGACAAGAGAAACAACTCTGACCATCCAAAGAGGCTGAAAGCTAGGCAAAAGGTGAACGAACTTTGGATTCAGACATAGCCCCATCTGCACTGACAGACACTAACTCAAATCCAATTCAGATGCTTAAATGACCTGTAATTATCAGCAAAGGATCTAACACACCCCAGAAATAAATCTCTAATTTTTAAAAAACAAAGACAATATAGTAAGAGCAAGAGAAACCTGTTGTGTCAAGTATTTGGCTAAACTGGCTATTTTAAACCAAGAAGAACATGCTTCCTAAAATGTGTCAGATACAGAAAAGAACTCTAAAATCTGCTCTACAACGCCAGCTTGGCTCATCACTGAAGTCACAATATTGCATTTTTTTAATTCCACTTTTTTTTATTATCCATTTTTATCCTTAGGAATTTTACCCCTTTTGTCAGCTACCTCTCCCATCTTAATAAAACCATCCAGTTAAGAGGTTCGGGGTATTTAGAGGTCCTTCTAAACACTAAGAAGTTACGACATTTCTAAGACAGAATTCACTGTCAGTTCTAAAAGAAGTACAAACCTGTTTAACAACAACAAAAAATATGTGCGCGGGCGGGCGCACGCGCGCACACACACACACACACACACACACACACACACACACACACCTGTATTGGAATATACAATGGTTTAATCCCCAAATTTTCTTTTTTCAAGGTTTAAAGAGATACTCAAATCCAACACCTATGTGAACCGTGAGTGAAAAACACAACTTCTGTAAAGAAAAGAGAGCTGCTGAACTTTTTCAAGTGAAACATTTTAGGAGATTGCTCTAACCTGGGGCACAGTACATTCTCTCTATGGCATCGCTGTCACAGGAATCTTCAACCTCACTCCACCTGCTAAAGTACGTTAGCTGAATGTGTCCTAAAAACAAAACGACAGGAGAAATCAAAACATTTTTCTCTTCCATTTTCTGCAGAAGTGAACTGTAATTACTCCTTTTGTAGCTAAAAACAGTATCATTAAGAATAATGGCATCATTAAGTACTAGAAGCTATTACTGGGGGTGAATTTGCCGCACTGATAATGAAGCTCTAGACAGGAAATGAAGATACTAATTACAAGATAAAACGCCTACTCAGTTAATTGGAAGCAACAGCGAATAAAAAGAAATGCATTTGCAAAAGTTCCTGACCTCTATCATTCAATAAGATGTTGTTTGGGTTCAAATCGCGGCACACAATTCCCTCTCTATGTAAAGCATCAAGGGCTACCACCATTTCAGCTGCCCATCTTTGAATGCAGCCCTCGGGGATGTAAAACCTGGAGTTTAGTGCTAATTTTTTATCAAGGTCCTCAAAAATCTGATGTATTTCCTTGTCTCCTTCTAGGGCTAATCCACTCTCTCCCTTAGTCTCTGGGTCTCTCTGAAATAAAGTCAGTTCCTCTTTAGCCAAATCCTCAGTTTGATCTGTAAACAGCAATATTTCTTCAGTTTTTAAAGTGTCTGTGTTTACATTATATTCATTAGCACCTGAGAGTGGGTTAGGAACATGGAATAAGCTTTCTTCTGTGTTGTTTGCAGTCACTGCCGACTCCACCACTCCAAGTCCTTGGAACTTAGAATCGGAGCTGTGTAACAAAGACACGTCTCCTGAACTACTATGATCAGCAGCAGCTACAAATAACATCCCAAGATCCCCCTGGGCATTGTGTTTCTCTGTTAGACTCTGGGATTTAGGTCTAGAGGGATCACTCAATTCCTCTGCATCTTCTTCTTCACTTGTTCGGCGTTGTTCAGTACTAAGTCGAAGGCATAAAACATCGGGGGCTTCCAACAGTTTACTTTCGATTATGCCTATGTTAGTCTGTGGAAACTTAGTACTTCCCACTGCCGCACCATCTTTGGTTGGCTCCAGTTCACCGGGCAGATTTACAAGAAGATCAGGCCTTCCTTCATCAGTGCCAATGACATCATCGAAAGCAGCATCTTTAAAAGAAATGACTGGGACAGAGTCATCTGAACCCCTGCTAATGGTGTCCTGAGCTATCAACTCTACCTTGCTCTCACTAGCATGGAAACTCCTGGAAGTGCTGTCTCCATCTGGAAGAGTGAAAAATGGTTTCAAAGGCTCTGACTTTAGACTATACAGTTTTTCTCCAAAATCAAGGCCTAGCAGTTCACTAGTGCTATCCTTACTGTCTATCCTAAAGAATTCCATGGGGCTGTTTTTAGATCTACTAAGGGACTCTGATGTTCTTGGAGAACTAACTGCTTCTACATCATCATCTCCAGCAAAGAACTTCAGCTCATGAGCTATCTGCTGGGTGCTGGGGCTGTCACTGCCAGCAGCAAGGTGCGTTGGGAAGCTTTTAATAACTTTGGTATCAACACTATTCCCTCCAATCTTCATGAAAGGCTCCTCATTCAATGACCCTGGTTCAATCTTTTCTTGTCCATATTCATTGCATAATGTCAAATAACTAGTAGTACATTCTTCTTCTGAACTTGAGCCAGAATCTGGCCATTTTGGAGAGCTATCTTGGCCTTCTTCATCTTGGTTACTATCATCTTGAGAGCTTGGAGTAAGACTAGTCTTCAAAGGCAGAACTTTAAGCATGGTTCCACCATCACTTCCTCTGGATTCAAAGCTGCTGCTGTCCTGAGGACTAGAAGGTGGCTGTTGCAGGTGAACTTTAGTAAGTGTAGATTTTTTCACTTCCCCGATGTCGAAGCTTTCTTCGGGGCTTCTGTTTAGAAACTTACTGATATACGACCAGAGTTTGCCACCTGTGAACAAGTATAACCAAAAAAATTTTTAAGATCCCCAAAGTAATGGTTACCTATTGAAGCCCTTAGAAAAACAAAGAGTATTCTAATAATCAACCAAAAGCAAGACAATGATATAATATCAAGTATGCTGTAAAACAGGCATTTTAATGAAATGCTTTCTTGTTATTGCTGACTGTTGAGTATAGTTTTAAACGTATCTCCTGATACCAATTATCTTTTAAATGACAACCTATTTCTCCCTTTGAAATTAGTTTCACAAATACTAATATGAAATCCCACAGCTAGAACACTGCTTTAAATATGATTTAGCTGTTGAAACATCTGATTACGTTCTGAGCTGTTTATGTAATAATTTTTTGAAGCATGGCCTCTTGGCCAAGTGGAAATACACAAATAAGTGCTCTTAAAATTGTATATACCATAGAGGGTAAAAATCAACACTATTATTCCATAATATCCCATATTATGCCCAGTCCAAGATTAGAGGGGAGATATGGCATCAGGTACATAATTATGCCATTGTAAATAACATATTAATAACGTTAATAATAATGTTATATTAATAACATATTAATAATTTTTTCCCATCCTCCCCTACACATCATATATGGTGTAAGACCGAGTAAAGCAATTGAGGAAAATTAATTGGGCAGCCATTAATAAGGCCAGCTATTGTAATTCCAGTTCTGTATTCTGATATATACAAGAAACCTATAGAAAAGTAAAATCATAAAAACCAATTTCAAAGAAATCATAGAAATCAAATAAACATAAAGAAATCCGATGTTTTACCAGGAATAGTTATTAGTTATTTCCCCTTATTTTTCTTTTGTGTTATTAGCCATTAAAAACTCCACCTGTTTTGCTCATTAGAATCTTTGAACAAATAACTGTAAGTATCAAAAACCTACCAAAGCTTTATTGTATTATAAGAAGAAAAGTTAAATTTGATCTAGAAATCTTATAAACAATAATTGCAGATGCATACTTTGTGAAGATGTTAACTGTAGCTTCCAAAAATAGGAAATAATGTGTTAAAAATAAATCCCTCTATTAACATGGAGAAGGCAACTTTTTTTTTTAGCACATTTTTAATGTCCTTATTAAGCATCCTATACCAAGGGTAACAATCTTAAGAGAAACAATCTCCGACAGTCAATTATATGTACAAAAAGGTTAGTGGAAGCATCCAAAAAAATCCTTTCGTACTTGGCATTTCATTTCATTTAGAGGAACTCAGTAAATACATTAAGCACCCCCAGTACTGTGCCTACTATAAAGTAAATGTATAATAAAGGATAACTGTCATAATATTAATCCTAAGATACTCAGACATCTCCTCTCCCTGTGACCCAGTTAACAGTCTTCTCTCATTTTGACAATAATTAGTAGTATTGGACATTATGGTGTTTTAACTTTTCCCTCTCATTTTTCTTAGCTAACTTTCTGTCCTCACTAGATTATACTTAGTATTTCATATTTCCCCATATTCAAATAAAATTTAAGGTTCATATATAGCTTTGAAACTCATAAAAGAAGCTATGCATTGATTCCATCTTTTCTTCATCATTTAACAATAGCCACATTCCTCTTATTACAAATACGTCTGTTGTGGCACACTAACAATAAAGCCTGAACCTCTAGCTGGGATTCTTGTATGCAATCCAACTGCAACAATGTGTGTTGTTTTCCATTCTCCTAGATGGGGATGACTGTGAGGACAGGACCATCTTTTTCATCTTTCTGTATTTACTGCCTAAACAGTGTGCAGGACATGACAGGCATTCAGTCAGTGCTGCTTTAACTCACATGAGAACTCATCAGAATGAGATGTGCCAACACAAAGTAGACAGTCTTTGCAGTTGCAAAGTTGCAATAACAGCAAGAAACAGTACCCAGTAAAGTTCTAAGGAAAGTTTCATATATTCTTAGGCCAATTTCACCTGGATGAACTGCTGAAATCCAAAACTCAATGTGCTTCAATTCTTTCTCCCTCCTCCCCCCTATTACTTACTCTTTCTGACCTCCAAGCCACTCTGGCAAAAAAACTTTGGACCAAGCTTAGATTATTTTTCCTCCCTTGTTCTTTTGGGCAAGTTTCCAAGTCCTATAGGATATGTCCATAATATTTCATGCAGTCTTCCTCTTCTACTGATTCCTCTGGTCAGTCTGCCTCTTGGAATAACTTTATAGCTACAACTAGATCCCTGCCTTAACTCCTTTCTGTATCATTCTATCATACTAATTGCTGCCCACTTAATCTTCCATTTTAGCACAGATCTTATATTATTTCTCCATTCAAGAACCCAAATCCCCTCCACCTACTGAATGATGTATATACCAACTCCACAGAGGCACTGAATTCCTCAGTAATACAGTGTATCAAGCTATGATTTGGTCCTCCCCTTCAACTCACCAAATAATTCATCTGAATTGGATTTCTACGAATATAACCCATGTTGGCCTTTAGCTCAAACTATACCTACTACTTAAATAATTTTTTTTCTCATTAGTTTCTCCAATATCTACTTGTGAAAATCCTAACCATTCTTGATGGTCCCTGAGAATTTGTTTTCATTTACCAATTTTTTGACATTCCCCCAGTGGATTCAGATTCTCTGAATCTTTTGTATCGTTCAGTCCCTCTTACAACATTTAAAATGTTCTGTTTCATGGTAATACTACTTTCATACTTCTATACTTTTACTATCTCCTTTACCAGACTGCAGGGTCTTCATAACTACAAGGAGAGGATTCTGCCTAGCACGTAAAATAATATGTATTATATAAATATTTATTAAATCGGGTTATAAAAAGATGACATCTTTCCCAGTATTTTGAAAATCTTTTAATAAGGGTCTATAAATATTAATAATATCATTATTTTGGGTCATGCTTTCTTCCTGCTGTAAAACAAATACATGGTTTCAAAAAAGTTAAATACAAAAAAAGAACAGAAGAGAAAAATTCAAAATAGTACAAATCACCTACAAATACTATTAACTACAGGCGCCTGAGTGGCTCAGTTGGTTAAGCATTCGACTCTTGATTTTGGCTCAGGTTATGATCTCATGCGTCATGGGATCCAGCCCCACACTGGGTTCTACGCTCAGCGGGAAGTCTGCTTGGATTGTCTCTCTCCCCTCTACCCTACTCCCCATTCATGCGTGTGCACTTACGCACTCTCCCTCCCTCTCTAATAAATGGATAAATCTCTTTTAAAAAACACTATTAACTATTTGTACATTTATTTTCAGACTTTTTATTTGTGACTAACATCACATCATAAACATTTTCTAATTTTCATGAGACTATGAACTTCAATGGCTATATAGCATATCCATGTGACAGATATTATGAGGTATTTAAATATTCATCTATTGTTGGACATTTATACTGTTTCCAATCTTTTACTATTATAATTAAAATAAAATGGGGGCGCCTGGGTGGCTCAGTGGGTTAAAGCCTCCGCCTTCGGCTCAGGTCATGATCTCAGGGTCCTGGGATGGAGCCCCGAAGTGGGCTCTCTGCTCAGCGGGGAGCCTGCTTCCCCCTCTCTCTCTGCCTGCCTCTCTGCCTACTTGTGATCTCTCTCTGTCAAATAAATAAATAAAATCTTTAAAATAAAAAAATAAAATAAAATAATATGTACTTTTACATGAAGTACTTAACATCCCTGATAATTTCATCAGGACAGAATCCCAAAAATGAAAAGTAGATCAAAAAGCATGAATATGTTTAATGCTTCTGATACATTCTATACTTCTATAGAATGTATACTTCTATATATACATACTTCTATGTATACATACTTCTATAACTCCTTTATAAAAACTCTGTACCAGAATCCACTCCTATAAGCAATGTGTATTAATGCCATCTTCATAGCAACTTGCCTTTATTGGATATTAGAAAGTTGACCAATTTGATTAGTTAAATATGGCATCTCCTTTCATTTCTATTCTTATTATTACATAGAATTTTTAAATGTGATAGTTGGCACTTTCTTTATAACATTTGTTCCTAACCTAAAGTACCCTAAAATGAATTATAAAAACTCTGCATTTTTCAAAAGAGAATGAAACAGTTTTACCCCTTCTCCATTCTTTGCTGGGTGCCCAGTTAAATTTAATGTTTGATATGGAACTATGGAAACAAAATTTTGGTCCTATCCCATACTTTTTTTCAATTACAAAATCATGAAAATCATGAAACTTACAAGAACACGTTATTTCCTTTGAAATTTCTCACCCACAAAAGTTTTGTGTATTTTACTTTCTATCAAATTAAGATCAGGCCTAACAGACAAACTTACACAAATGTCAACATTATTATTGTAACATTAAAAACATTATCCTTAAAAAAAAAACCCTATTACTGCTAAATCTCAAAATATAAGTAGAAAATACCTAGCATATTTACAATTTTTAACACTTTAGAAATATAAATGACACCTTTGTAAGCCTCACCGAAGTATATAAAACTTAGAGATATTAGCTATTTTAAGCTATGAAATTAGCAATTCATAAAGTTTAATAAAAACTCTTTGTCTCTCATTAAATTTTAATTTATTGGTTTTATGAAAGATTGCAAAGAATATTTGTTAAATTTGCTTGACCAGAATTAGGACTTGACTTTAATATGTACGATAAAATACTGCTGGAACAATGATCAAAATCATTTTTTGAACCAGCAATTCTACATCAAGAAATTCATGTTATAAATAGTTCTCAGGGCGCCTCGGTGGCTCAGTGGGTTAAAGCCTCTGCCTTCGGCTCAGGTCATGATCTCTCAGGGCCCTGGGATCGAGCCCCGCATTGGGCTCTCTGCTCAGCAGGGAGCCTGCTTCCCCCTCTCTCTCTGCCTGCCTCTCTGCCTACTTGTGATCTCTCTTTCTCTGTCAAATACATAAATAAAATCTTTTTAAAAAAAAATAAATAAGTAATTCTCAAAAAGAAAACAAAAATACACAAAAATATACAGGAAAAAGTACCAGAAACAATTTAAACATCAATTAATAAGGGAGCAGTTAAATAAATTATAATATTGTACAACCAAATATTCTTTATTCAAAACAACAGCAGAAACATTTACAAATACTTACACAGTGTTTACCAGGTGCCAGGCAGTAAGTGCTTTACATATATCAACTACTTAATCCTCACATCAACTGTATGAGGTACATAATTATCATCCCTATTTTATAGATAAGGAAATGGAGGCACAAAAACATTAAACTCCTTGCCGACGGTCACACAAACTAATGTAGTCTGGCTCTAGATCACTACACTGGTCTCTCTTAATGCAGACCTATAGGTACTGACAAGGAAAGCTGTCCAAGGTATATTGTTAAGATGGGGGAAGAAAACAAGCCATAGAACAATATGTAAGATCCATTTTATTTAACCAGACACGTAGGGAGTATATGTTTATACACGATGGAACTTTTCCCCTATTTCTAGAGAGCAGAACTGGGCATTAAAGTGACTAGGAAGGGAGAATTTTTATTTTTACCTTATATACTTCTATATGTAGTTCAAAAGTACTGCTTTATATATTAGTTTCATAATTTTTTTTGAAAAAAACTAGTTACTAAAAAGAGAATCATTTCACCCCGCCTGTCCCCAAGTAACTTGGGACAAAACTCTTTCCCATCCCCCGCCTACCTGGTGTAGCCACACTTGCAGGCATTTCTTCCAGCCTAGGCATTTCACCTTTTCTCTGACCTACTTAGTATCCAGCAATTTTACACTGAGCATCTTCTATGTACCACGTATTCTGCTAAATGCTGGGATACAGATGATGAAAATGACATAATCCCTAATTCTTAGGAACTTAAAGTTTTAATAACACATGTGGCCTGGACTGAATACAATTATTTTCTCACCTTTTCTTCTCCAGAGTTAAAATAAGGGATTCATTAATAGGAACAATGATCATTTTCAATCTTTCTCCTAAAATCCTGTCTGGTATATCCAACTGCCTACTCAACACCACCCGGACATTTCAGAAGCATCTCAAACTCACAAGTCCAAAACTGAATCCCTGATTTTTTCCTCTAAATCCACCCCTCCCACAGCTTACCCCATCTTAGTAAATGGGAACTCCATTCTTTCAGTTGTGAGCCAAAAATCTTGCAGGAATGTTAAGCAGAATCATGTCAGTTCTATCGTCAAAATAGATTCAGAATCTAATGATCATTTTTCACCACCTCTACCACTAACGCTTTGTGCAAGCCACAATTATTTTCACCTGGATTGCTGTAAAAATGTCCATACTGCCCTCCTAGACTACATTTTCCACAAAGCAGCCAGAGTGATCCCTATCTCATCATTCCTCTGCTCAATATCCTTCAACCACTTCCTATCTAGTCAGAAGAAAAATCAAGTTCTTGGGGCACCTGAGTGGCTCAGGCAGTTAAGGGTCTGACTCTTGGTTTTGGCTCATGTCATGATCTCAGGGTTTTGAGATCAAGCCCCATATTGGGCTCCACACTGAGCATGGAGCCTACTTGAGATTCTCTCTCTCCCTCTGCCCCTGAATCCCTGCATGTTTGCTCTTAAAATAAAAAAAAGTTCCTAAAGTGGCCTATTAAGCCCACAGAGGATCTTCCCACCTGCCTCCCTACCTCCAAGCTCTTCCCATTATGCTCCAGCCACAGTAACCTTGCTATTTCTTATACGCCAAGCACGCTCTTGGCTCCAAGTCTATTTGTTTTCCCTTGCTGAGATACTATTCCCTCACATATCCACAATGCTCCCCCTCTCACTTCCTTCAGGTCACTGGCCAAACGTCCCTTTCTTAATGAAGTGACCACTCTAGATAAAATAGTAACCTCCACCTCACCCTTTTGGCATCCCCCTTTCCCTTTTTATTTAACTTTTCGCCACAGAACTTATCTCCATCTGACATATATTTGCT
Organism: Potos flavus; assembly: GCA_028534135.1. Taxonomy (NCBI): domain Eukaryota; kingdom Metazoa; phylum Chordata; class Mammalia; order Carnivora; family Procyonidae; genus Potos; species Potos flavus. Next base: position 25,721,881 of record CM052893.1, read on the forward strand.
TATATATCTGCTTATTGTCTGTTCTGCCTCTCAATGTAAGCTCCATATGGGCAGTCTTCATCAGTTTTGTTCACTGCCATGTTAGAACCGAGCCTGTATCCCAGTAAGCACCAATATATTTCTGACTAAATGAATTAAAAATGGAAGGAAAATGAATCCAAGAGACTTAGTTGAATCTTGAATAGTCCTGTAAGCAGAAGGAAGCTAAAGCCACAAATCATAAATATTCAATCATTCATATAAGAAAAAACAACTGTTCAACACTTATTTTCAGGAATAGCTATTTACACATATAAAAGTAATGCGTGTATGACATACGCACAACTTCTAATTCACAGAGGTAACATATACCACTATGTAAAAGACAGCATACCGCCCACCATACAGTTCACCCGATTGCTCAAGGTAAAGCCAAAAAATTCGCCTATAGTCTTCTCTCCCTAACCTAGGATCTATCACAGATCCCAGAGTCTACCCTCAAAGCATAGTGGCTAGAACTCCAGAAAGCCGTGCCATCACCACCTCTTGTCTAGACTATGTACTGCTTGTTTACTATTTCTTGCCTGTTTATAATCCATTCCCTATACAAAAGCCAGAGCAATCTTTCTTAAAACGTAAATCAGACCTTGCCACTGCTTTAGATATCCGATGGTTTCCCAATGTACTTGAATAAAAGCCAAAGTCCTTTCCCTGCAGTACAAGACTCCTGCCTATTTCCTCAAGAGCCTCATATATCACAACTGCCCTCACCTACTACACTACAATCAAGTGTTCTCCTTTCTTGTTCATCAGACACTGTTTTTGCCTTTGATTTCTTACACTGATCCCTGAACCTAGAATGTGCTTCCCAATTACATCCAAATGATTATTTCTTTTGTCATTCAAAACTCTTAAAAAAAAAAAAAAACTCCTCTTAAATGTTGCCTTTTTGGAGCAGGCTTCCTTGACTACCTCATCTAAAGTAGTCCCCCAGTCGTTTTATTTTTAAAGCTCACTGTGTTAGAGACCAGTGCAGTCCCTATTATTAGTCAATATTATCATGCTTTTTGGTTTTCTGTTTGACTCGTCACAAGAATGTAAGTTTCGAAGGGGCAAGCTCTCTTCCTGTCTTGTTCACCAAAGAGAGAGTCTAGTACATAATACATGCTCAATAAATTTGCTGAATATTAAATGATTCTACCGTCCCTATTTGCACTGTAATTTAATATCTTTGCATTATAACATCTTAAAATCAAATAGCAGACACCTGAAATCAACAGTCAAAAAGAGATCCTCCCCCACCAAGTTCAAGTAATCCAAGAGAAATTCAATATCATGTAGCTATTCCAAGTCAGCTGTGGCCAACAACAAAGGAAAAGAAGCTTGGTAAAGATAATCTAAATCTAGACATATGGCTTTCAAATAGATTATAAAGATTTTCTCAGTATTAAAGTAAAATCAGTTGAACATTCAGCTTTAATGGGTATCAGAGAAAGTGAGAAGATGGCAGAAGAAAAACTGAAGTGTGTTCTGGAGAAGGAAGAGAATGAGCAGGAAGAAGCTGCAAATAGCAGAGGCAAACTAGAATCAAAAATTTGCCACAGATAATCTCCAACATGAATAATCCACACTGGGTAATAGAATATTGACTATAATTACATTCATCCTACTGACCTTGTTCTAAATTATTATGGATTATTACTACGCAAGTTATTTTGTTCCACACCAGAGGTGGCTGTATTTCGCTATCAGATGACATGACCTCTAATTCAATAATGTCTGTAATGCACTGGTATCCTCAGATAAAAGCTGTCTATAATGTCTGAACAAAGGTGAATTAGTTATCCAATTCACACACGCAATTAACTCTCTTAATACCTGAGAGACCATGGAGCCCCTTCTGAATTTCCTATTAAATACTACATATGGAGGTCTTCCCTCCATCTGTAGTTATCTTGTGCTGTACTTCATAATAAACAATATTAATAGTTTATTGCCCCCGTCAAAAATCCTGCATTAGTTATCATAAAGACCTCATTCCACAAAGCAATGACTCATTTTCCTGGGAAAATGCATTAAATTCAAATGTCATGCCTATTAGTAAAACACAACAGTTATTTATTCTCAGTAATGTAAAAATAAAAATAACACCTTCGTGAAACATGAGAAATAATTTAAATTTTTTTACTATTTTAAAAACACCTCTTAAGGCCAAAAGGCAATATTCATTATGTGAATTTATATTTATATGCTGTATTCAGTCATTCTAAATAAAAGACTATTTATTTAAATTCAGGTGTTAAAGGGCAAAAACAAATCAAAACATCGTATTTTTTTGCCACCTGTTCCCTCTACCATGAGCTGAAATTTCATAAATAGTTTGAAGGCAGAGCACCATGCTTCTGCTTTGTACCCATATGTGATGCCAATGGCTGTATTTGTAAAAACCCAGATCAGAATAACTAGGTAATGTCAAATGTTAAGAAAATACCCACGCATTCTAAAAAAGGAGGTAATTAATTAATTCTTCAGGGGATGCTTTTTATTTTCGTCATCTAACATTAATGTATCCTTTTAGCAGAGAACAAGAGAACAAAATGAAATCCCTAAAATAAAACCTAGCTCTTTTAGCACACATTCCCCTTCACGTGCTCATCACAGTAGCTCAACTCTAGGAGAAACTAAGTGGTTATGTATATCTAAGAATGTTACTGTAGTTAAAATTCAATCTCTTCACCTGGGTTGTCATTTTCTCTCACAACTCAGAGAGAGCAGAGGAATGAGGAAACGGTTTCTTACACATGTTTCATATGTCTTATCTGCCCATGCAATGACAGAACTAAAAAGGACATTATGGACACTGAAGAGCTAAGGAGATGACATTCTTCGCTCCGTAAACAATTTTAAACCACAAACTAACCTTCCGCGTGCTGCAGCACAAGAAACACGGACTCCTCAGAAATGATGTACTTGTGCAGACACACCATGTTGGGCACACAGCGGGGGATGATGGTCTTTCTGCTCCTGCTGTATTCACTGCTTTTCCTTAGACCCTGACAGAGAACAAAAAGGTCAGTTGTACCCTCAGTTGCCTTTGGAGCCTGCTGTGCTCTGTGTTTATCAACCAAACTAATCTATCCGAGTTACTCTGGGCTTCAGAGAAACCACTCATCTGCTGCTCTATGCCCCTCAGTCCCTGGAGGCTCTGCTGATGGCATCTGGCGTGAATCCAGAGAACGGAAGATGCCACAAAGCTGCCATTAAAATCAATTACGTGGGTCAGTGTTTTTATTAGAGATGCTCTCAAACTAAGTCATCAGGATGACACACAGTTATTTCTCTATGACCTTTTCTTAAGTTTTATTTTACATATATATGTATATATACATATATATGTGTGTATATATATATATACATGTATATATATATATCTTTAAAGCACTGGACACTGTGAGATCATTCAGATTTCTGAGACACAAAATGTATTCCTAGATTAAACAGGCGATTTGAAAATTTTATGCCAAAAAAGTATAAAGACTACTTTAAGTCTTCTCCAAAGGAACAAGGAGTGTGTACTGTCTGGTGTCAAAGCCTGGTTTAAAAATCCGGGGAAATGCCAGTGATACGTATATGCAGAAAGAAATTCATTTCAATATATGTCAATGTGACCTATTGCCATGCGGTTAGTAAAAGAAAAAGTATCTGAAAAAGAAATATGAAACTAATCTGAAATTATTTCTACATGCTATGGAAATTATTAAATTACGACATTTTAGAATATGTACTGTCGCAATCCATTTCAATTTTGAAATTACAAAATCGAGGGGTTTTTCTTTCCTTGTTCATTTAGTTAGAAATTGAGTTATACAAAAAAAAAAAAAAATGAAATTGAGTTATACAAAGAAACAGAATTGAACTTAGTTAAAAAAAAAAAGAGAGAGAGAGAGAGGACCAGGGATGCAGATAACACTTTCCCAAATACCTGAAACAGAGACTCACAAGCAAAATTTCAGCTCTTTAGGACTATAATCATAATCAAAAGTACAGTTGTGTGCAATCTTCACAAATTATACAAAATGTATTAGAGAGGTGTTTAAAGTACACTCTATAGATTTAAACAGCAGGGGATGAGTCTTCAACTTACCCAAACTATCACCTCCATACTCTATAACTACAACTCTTTTTATATGTATGCTATAACATATTTATCAACTGTGACCAAGAACAGAAAGTAAAATAAATATAGATCACCATAAACATAAGAGAACATCCAAACACCCAGGAAAAAATAATAAATATTTTTTCCCTTCAGAAGCATAATTTGAAAATAAATGCCTAAATTCATTAAACATACAAATTCTACTTACTTTTAAAATGAATGTCTGTTCTGTCCTTGTGTCCATTACAAGTAAAACCTACATAAAAGACATGAGTAATAATTTATTCACGGTACAATGAAACATTGACTTGTAAGTTTTTGAAACTATAAGGGTTTGGGGGTAAATGCTGGAACTGACTCCACCAAAATTAATTTCTGAATAGGTGTTTTTTTTTTTTAAGTCACCAAATCACAGGACTAAGAGTCTTATCTAAAGTAGGTTTTATTATAGTTTCCTTTTCTAAAAATTCCATATTTTAGAAACATTTCTATGTTTTCCTAGATTTGTTTTAAAATATATTGCTTAGGGGGCACCTGGGTGGCTCAGTCAGTTAAGTATCTGTCTTCGGCTCGGGTCATGATCTCAGGGTCCTGGGATCAAGCCCCATGTTGGCTCCCTGCTCAGTGGGGAGTCTGATTCTCCCTCTCCCTCTGCCTCTCCCCTCCCCGCTTGTGTGCTCTCTCACTCTCTCTCTCAAATAAAATCTTAAAAAAAAAAAAATATATTGCTTAAAAGGAAAAAATTAATTTACACAAAGATTTTTTCCTCGTGGAACATACATGGTTAAGAAGAAGTAAAAAAAAAAAAGTACAGGCATTGCTAAAGTCTCAATTTTCTTCTCAAAATCCCTTATGTAGCAATGTGGTATAACGTGATCTCAATAATTTAGGCTCCAACTTAAGACCCCCTTTTGGTACTGCTGCTTCATCCAAGACTCATCCTAGCTCCTCTTTTTCCATCAGCAAATCTTGTCAGCTCCATGTTCAAAATGTATCTAAAATGTGAACTTACTTGCACAGCTACTACCCTGGTTGAAAGATTTACCTGGATTATAACAATGGCCTCCCCCAACAGATTTCTCTGCTTCCTTATTTGCTGCCCTATGGTCTATTCTCTAAATAGCAGCCAGTGTCTTCTTTTAAAAACGTAAGTTACATCACATCACTCCTCTCATTCAGAAACAAAACCTAAGTCCAAAAAATTACCTCAAGATCATGCATGATCTCACACATCACCCCCTCAGATTACCTCCCCTCCCCCAACCCATCTTGATGGATAGAAGGAATGACTAGAGATAGATAATTATTCTACCATGTTATTATTTTATTATTTTGGAGACACTATAGCAGAAGGTGGCAAACTTTTTCTACAGAGATCCAGACAGTAAAGATTTTTGGCTTTGCTGGCCCACGTGGTTTCTGCTGGAGCTCTTCATCTCCGCCATAGCAGCACAAAAGCAGCCACTATCTGCAATGGGCCATATCCGGAGTATTTATATCACGGACACCTGCAAACACTGTAAAGAGGGCTTTGGGTTTCCCCTCCAGAGAGCTGAGAGTCAAGGATGAAAAAAAGACGTCAAGCTTGGGAAAATGAAAGAATAGTGAGAAGATAGGGCACCAGCCTAAGGAGAAGATGGTAAATACCATGTTAGACATGATGAATTTGAAGTGATGGTGACCACCTCATCTTTGAACTCCCTTACAAGTGTTTGACCTACACTATGTAAGTCTCCATTTAAATTCAACTGAATATTCCCACAGATACCTTCTGAACTCACCCCCTTCCTCTTGTCAAAGCCCTGTCCCCACTAGAAATAAAACCAAACCCTGTTTCTCCTCCTACAGTACTGAACACCACCATCATCCATGTAACACCCCCCCCACCAAAAAGCTCCCTCAGTCACTATGAATTCTCCCCTGTCCCCTACCTTCATAACCAGTGACCAAGTTCACTAGGTAAGTATTTCTCCTATCCACCCTCTACTCTGTTTACCCACATGTACTAAGTGTTAACTATGTGTTATGCTTTAGCCATCAATGTTAATTCTCTCAACTACCTGATACGATACTTCTGCCCTTTCTACTCTAAAAGTGAAGACATTAAAACTTCATCTGCAGAAGCTATAATGTCAGATAGTAACAGCATCTACCATTTGTGAGAATTTCAGTGAAGTCACCTTTATAAAAGTGCTTGGGATAGCCACTGTTACTATTACTGCTATGGCTGTTACTGCTGCTTCTCCTGACATGTTCTCAACCCCCCCATCCTGCCCCTTATCAAACAAGTACTCATCCTTCCATATTCAGCTCAAGTAACACTGATTCTCTCCGTTCTTTGTTCTCCCACTGTATACAGTACCAACCCCTTCCATGTGACTTTTTGTTCACGTGTCTATTTCCCAACCAGATTTCAAGTTTTTAATGGGCATATTGTAGGCAGAATAATGGTCGCCAAGGATGTTCAGACTTTAATCTCCAGAACCTATGAATATGTTATGTTCCTGGCAAAAAAACACTTTGCAGATGTAATTAAGGTACAGACCTTAAAACAGATTATCTTGGATTATCTGAGTGGGCTCGATCAAATCCCATGAACCCTGAAAAGCACAGAACTATCTCTGGCCAGAAGTGGAAACACAGAAATGATATGGCAGAAGGGGAAATCAGAGAGATTTGAAGTATGAGAGGGATATACGGTTGCTGGCGCTAAGATACAGACACCCACATGTCAGCACTGGGGATGGGACTCTGGGAGCTCACAGGAAGCATGAGAAGCATCGGACAGCTTCTAGAAGCAAAGACCAGTCTTTGGCTGATAGCCAGTAAGGAAGAGTTCAGTTCTACAACTGCAAAGAATTCAACCTACAACCTGAATGAGCTTGGAAGTGGATTTTTCCCCAGAGCCTCCAGTAAGGAACACAGCCCTGCCAGCACCTTGACGATAGCCCAAGGCAACCCATGTCAGACCTCTGGTCCAAAGAACTTTGACATAGTCAGAGAAAGACAAATATCATATGATTTCACTCAGATGTGTAATTTAAGAAACAAACTGATGAACATAGGAGAAGGGAAGGAAAAATAAAATAACACAAAAACAGAGAGGGAGGCAAACCATAAGGGACTCTTAACTATATAGAACAAACTGAGGGCTGCCGGAGGGGAAGGGGGCAAGCAGATGGGGTAACTAGGTGATGAGCATTAAGGAGAGCACTTGATGTAATAAGCACTGGGTGTTATATGCAACTGATCAATCGCTAAATTCTACCCCTGAAACTAACAATACATTATATGTTAACCAACTTGATTTTTTAAAAAAGTTAAAAAACAAAACAAAAACAAAGAACTTTGACATAATAAATTTAATTGTTTTAAGATGCTAAGTTTGTGGTAATTTGTTATGACAGCAATAGAAAACTAATACAGGGCAGAAACTATATTTTTTCCAACATATAACACATCCCTCTCCCATGGTAAATATTCAATAAACACATGTGAACAAATTTAGGTGTGTTTAGAAAACAGATGTCAATTTGTGAATAGAGCTTAGAAATAAGTTGGGACTAAACATTTATATTTGAGCATTCTCCATCAAGATAACATCTAAAAACATGAAACTGTACCTCCAATGAAGTGCTTATTCTATATCTGGCACTATACTGGGTTTCAAAGAATTAAATCATATAATGAGATAGGTATATATATTTTTTCCTTTATGACTGGCTTTTTTAAATAAAATACAGTTGACACAACATTTTATTAGTTTCAGGTACACAACACAGTGATTCAACAATCATGCTTACCACAATACATATAGTTACTGTATGTCACCATACAAAGTTATTATTATTGACTATATTCCCTATGCTGTCCTTTTTATTCCTATAATTTATTATATAACGGGAAGTCTGTATGTGTTAATTCCCTTCACCTATTTCACCTACATCCCCCACCCCCAATCACACCTCCTCTCTGGCAACCACAAGTTTGTATCTCTATATTTAGGAATCTGTTATTTTTTGTTTGTTTGTTCGTTTGTTTTGTTTTTTAGATTCCACATCAAGTGAAATCAAATGGTATTTGTCTTTCTGATTTATTTCAATTAGCATCCATCCATGTTGTCATGAATGGCAAGATTTCATCCTTTTTGTGGCTGAGTAATAGTCCATTGTTTATATGCAGCACATTTTCTTTATCCATTCATCTACAGACAGACACTAAGGTTGCCTCCATGTCTTGGTTATCACAAATAATGTTGCAATAAACATACAGGGTGCATGTTAATCTCTTCAAATCAGTGTTTCCATTTTCTTCAGGTAAATACCCAGCAATGGAATTACTGGATTGTATAGTATTTCTATTTTTAATTTTTTGAGGAACCTCCATGCTGTTTTCCACAGTAGATGTACCAATTTACATTTCCACAACAGCTCATGAGTGTTCCCTTTTATCCACATGCTCACCAACAGTTGGTATTTCTTATCTTTTGGATATTAGCCATTCTAACTGGTGTGAGGGGATACTTCCTTGCTGTTTTGATTTGCGTTTTCATGATGAGAAGTGCCTCTGAGGATATTTCCTTATGTCTGTTGGTCACCTGTATATCTGGGGAAAATGTCTATTCAGGTCCTCTCCCATTTCTTAATCAGAATTTTTTTTTTTTGGTGTTCAGTTGTATGAGTTCCTTATATATTATGGATATTAACCCCTTACCAGATATATCATTTGCAAATATCTTCTTCTATTCAATAGACTGCCTTTTCATTTTATTCATGGTCCCCTTCTCTGTGCTTTAAGCTTTTTAGTTTTATGTTGTCCCATTCATTTATATTTACTTTTGTTTCCATTGCCTGAGGAGACAGATTCAAAAAAATATTGCTAAGGCCAAAGTCCAAGAATTTACTACCTGTGTTTTCTTTTATGAGTTTTATGGTTTCAGGTCTTACATTTAGGTCTTTAATCCATTTTGAGTTTATTTTCATGTACAGTGTACGAAAGTGGTCCACTTTCATTCTTTTGCATGTAGCTGTCCAGTTTTCCCAACACCATTTATTTAAATAGACTTTCTTTTCCCCATTGCATATTCTTGCTTCCTTTGTCATAGACTCATGGACCATATAAGCATGGGTTTATTTCTGAGCTCTCTATTGTGTTCTATTGATCTGTTGTTCTAATGATTGTCTATTTATGTGCCAGTACTGTACCATTTTTATTATTAGAGCTTTGAAATATAGTTTGAAATCTGGGATTGTGATACCTCCAGTTTTGTTCTTCTTTCTCAAGATTTCTTTGATTATTTAGGGTCTTCTGGGATTCCATACACATTTTATAATTACTTGTTCTAGTTCTGTGAAATATACTATTGATTATTTCCATAAGGACTGAACTGAAACTACAGATTTCTTTGGGTAGTATGGACATTTTAACAATATTAATTCTTGTAATCCATGGGCATGGTGGATCTATCTTTCCCTTTATTTGTGTCATCTTCAAGCTCTTTCATCAATGTCTTATAGTTTTCAGAGTACCGATCTTTCAGTTCTTTGGTTAAATTTATCCCTAGGTATTTTATTCATTTTGATGCAATTGTAAATGAGATTGTTTTCTTAATCTTTCTGCTAGTTTGTTATTACTGTATAAAAACACAACAGATTTCTGTATACTGATTTTGTATCCTGCAACTTTACTGATTCATTTATTAGTTCTAATAGTTTCTTGGTGGAGTCATTAGCATTTCCTATATGCAATACCATGTTACCTGCAAATAATGATTTTTACTTCTTCTTTACCAATTTTGATGCCTTTTATTTCTTTTTCTTGTCTGATTACTGTGGCCATCTAGTACTATGTTGAATTAAAATGGTAAGAGTGGACATCCTTGTCTTTTTCCTGCCCTTAGAGGAAAAGCTCTCAGATTTTTACCACTGAGTATGAGGGCAGCTTTGGGTTTTTGTCATATACGACCTTTATCATGTTGAGGTACTTTCCCTCTATACCCAGTATGTTGAGGAGTTTTTTTTTATCATGAATGGATGCTGAATTTTGTCAAATAATTTTTCAGAAGTTGGTATATTCACCAATTTTATAGATAAGGAGACAAACATAAAACTGTTAACCTGTCCCATTTAAACCCTTTAAAACGTTAAACCCCAGCAGTCTGGCTCCAGGGTTCTTCCTCTCTGTTAAGCTGTATTTATGTCTGAATTTGAAAATTATACATAGCTATAAATCAAGAGTATATAAGACAACAAATAAAAGTGGAGGGAGAAAAGTACAAAGAAAACCAGAAAATATAAAATGGTTCGAGTGTCAGGGAAAGAGAATACTTAAGATGACAGTAATCATCTGTCCTAAATAACAAAGAGAAGCCAGGAAGAAGGAGGACTGAGAATCAATTACTGCCAAAGGCAGTTAGGAAACTGTTAGTAAGTTAGGAAACTGTATTATGCTGTGAACTGGTGGAATCAAAGCTAGCCCGCTCTGAGTTAATAATGGGTGATAAGAAAATGGAGATAACTTATACAAATCTTTCAACAGAAAAGTATGCTAAAAGAAGGTAAAACACTAAAATCAAAGAGTTAATAGGATCATCAGGTTCACACTATTTTCAGATAGAAGAGATCTATTCTCTCCATAATTTCCCTTTGAGCTATATTCATCACCAAAGTTGAACCTCCAAAGCATGGAAACACATTCAAAGAACTTGAACCTTGAGGTTTAAGTTAACATGTCATATGTGCAAAAAGAGGCATTCAGCCCTCTCTCTGAAAAAGAGGGTTCAATGAACTGCAATTGAGCCTGTGAAGAAAAGCAGCGCTCCTTAAATCTTCTTTGTTTTTTATATCAAGTTGTGACTCTTTTAAGCCACTCACCAGAATGCCCGTCCTATTTAAATAAGATACATTTATATGAAATAGAAAACATTTCACCAGGTAAAAGGTATGAAAGATGTAGAAAGGAAAGAATTTCTTCTTCCTACCAGAAAACCTCTTAGTTGGCTTACCAGAATATATCTACGTAAATGAGGAGTGATATCTCTTTGTTGATCTTTCTTAGCCATGAAGCATGAAGTGGATCAGCTAAAAAGGCCAAATTAAGATCGATAAACATGGCTGGGAAGTACTGCTCTGTTTACATTTACTTTCTTCTCCTACCAAGTTTGTTTGCAACTAGACAACGTTCACATTGAGGCAATAAACACAAGAACATATGTGATTTTTTTTTAAATGTGCCCTTTGACTGTCAATTTCTCCCAAACAGGTGTTGGCTAAATGATTATAAATTGGCCTCTGGATACACCTCTTCAACTGAGCCGTACAGGGCTGGTGATAATATAATTAGACCTAAAAACATCAGGCTGGTGAATGCTTTCCATCTGTTTGGCAATAATGTTTAGTTAACAATAGTCTTTAAAAGAAGCACCTTCAACTTCAGTTCTTAAAGTTATTTATAGAGCCATTCTTAACACACCAGCACTCCTGCTAACAAGAGCTTTAGCCACTTGGAAATTATTAGCCATACGGCTGTATACAAAGAGAAACGACTGCATTTAACATCTGTATCTTTCCAAATTTACACGCTTCAACCTCATTTAAAGTCATTTCTTAATGAACAGTGCTATGGCACTGCATTAATATTATAGTTGCATGCACAAAGATCATAAGGAGCCAAACATTTTTTTAATGCCAACAGTAGGCTAATCTGTAATGAAGCTGTCAGCATAAAGGACAAAATAATAGCTTCTTTAACCCTCAAACAGAATTTGTTCATTTGTGGACTAGAACACATCAATTTAAAAACTGCTCATGGGTTTGCTCACCTTTATAAAGACAAAAATCTAATTTGGTACTAATTTGATACAATTGTCTTTCCAATAAAAGGCTCCTAAAACCATCTTTTATTTCATGATAAAACACGTACTATAACTAAAACTGTCATGAAATAATTACCTTGGATAGCATACCTTATTGAGAGAATACAATTAATGTATTTCTCCCTTTCATTTTTCACACTCAGTTATCAGCACTCTATTAGCATATGGTCTAACAGAAGAGATTATTCTATCTTTGACCATAGTAATATATGGAATGACTGCCTCTAACTGGGAGGAAAAAAGCAGACAACTTATCCCTTAAGGATCAGCCTCATCTGTTCTTCAATTCCACCAGCACAATGAGACTTGCCCTCTCTTCTTTCCTAGAGGTGGCAGGAAAAACTCCAACTGATGATAGTCTGGGTTTTTTTCTGATGATGGAATAAGGAAGGCCTGATATTTAACTAGGTACCTCTTTGGGGAAGACAGGAGGGGTGGGAAAGTATATCAAAGGCATCAAATGATGATTTCTTTTAAACATATGAAGAAAAAATTTGGAGAAAAGAGAGAGATGCTACCATAAAGACACTATCCTTGTGGTGATAAAGAGTGAAGACTTCCCTCTGGTGAGGATTAAGTGTCACTCTTGAATCTTTTTACATATTTAATTTAAATGTTGACATCTAAAGTATGTAAGTCTCTAAAAATAACTTTAGCTCTGATTCCTTTAAAAAGAAGGATTACATGAGTAATTTGAGGGAACATCTATCTCTAATTTGGTGCCAAGTATTTCAGAGGACTCCAGAACAATTAATAAAAGTTTTAAAAAATGTAAAAAAAAAGTCTACAGAGGTCGTCACATTGGACAAACCCAGCCTTTCCCTTAATGATATCACAGACTATTCATGTTTGCTAGATGTAATCCGAATGGACTTCAGTTGTGCAAGTCATACTATTGGGAATTCAGACGTAAATAAACATAACAGCAAAGAATGGGATCCACATAATAAAGAAGCCAGAGAAAATATAGAAGCCCAATTCTGCAAATTAGACAGTTTTTCTCAACAGAGTTTCTGATGAATAAGATTATACTCACGGTACTCTGTTAAAAAACGAACTTAACCATTAAGTTATTAACTGAACTCATCTTGCCAGCATTACAGGAGCTAATAATGTTACTCTTCTGCAGAAATGGTTTTAAGCAACAAACCCAGAGCACTAAATCTTTGTTCCCCCACCCCAGCCAATACCATGAGATGATAATCAAGTTATTTATATTTACTGCTAAAAAAAACCCATCTCATTTCGTACGCTTAATATTCAAACTATATTTCCACTCTTACTTAATCACACATCTTATTCTCATAAGAGAGCTCATAAAATTCCAACTACCAGAAAACAAGAAATAGTCCTAGGAGACCTTTAATATCAACACCTCCCCCCACCAGGCCCTAATTTTCTCTTTCCTTGACACCAGAAGGCTAGCAACATCCTTTATACCACTGTCTAGCAACTCCAAAAGCAAAAGATGTTGAGCCCACAGCTTTTGTCCATCAGAAGTTGCAGTGTCAAGAGCATCTGCATCAACAGACTATGTAGAGGCACTTCTCTCATGTTATGCCATTAAACCAATCTATTCTTGATGGTCGTATGTTCACAAAAGTATTTCACTGATGAGAATTCAAATATGAAGAGTAAAATTTGACATGGATACTTATAACTCTGGTCTAAAGAGTATTTTTATTCTACTACTCTAAAGGATCTATATTTAGCAAAGCATAAAAGGTACCCCTAAGATTTAAGGAAAAAAAAAGATTTAAGGAAAACAAACAAAAAAATCCTTACGGGTCTTACCAGTGTTTTAATTGTGCTAGAACTTTCAACATGGCACATTATCATGAAGTAAGTGAACAAACAATCCAAAAAAGATTTTGCTTTGTGGATTGATGGCAAAGTCAAAAATCACCAACCAACTCAGAACACACTGAAATATCTTTTTGAGGCAGGCTGAGTTCTTGAGGCTTCTATATAACCTAGAAATCTCTTCAAAGGTAGGAAGACCAAATCTACTAGGATTGTATGGAGATAGTACTGAAGATTCACATTTCTTTCTCATTATTAAAATCCAAAATACCATAATTCAAAGTATACTTAAGTGTTTATAGAAACACATTTAACTCCTAAAAACACCTCTTATTTCAGTTTATCTAATATCTGTCTTAACTACAGGCAAATTGGGGCAGGAAAAGGGAGAAAAGAACCACATTAGGAAATGCAAGCAACACAACTAAGCTGGTAAATAGCTAATTTCCCTATAAGAAAACAACTAATTTTAGATTTCTTTAAATGCTCAGACATTTGCAAAGGTTTTATTATGCTAATTTTTAATTAAAAGATATTTCAGCAGTGCAAGCTCTTTCATATGCACTACTGATTCTTCATCAAACGTTAACTTTCCAACTTAACACCAGTATAGCCGGTGGCAGCCTGAAGGTTCACCATCTGCTGCTACCCAAAGTCACTGTGGCCACCTTCAGAACATATGCATCAAAGCCTGAAGATAAGAGACTGCCTAATACTGCCTAAGTCAGCATAAGGGGGATGACAAACCCAGAGGCAGGCAACAGGCAAGCTACCAGAAAGTACAGAACATCATGAACCATCAGTCACCTCTTAGAATACGTACCCAAGGTCACAAGGGACTCTAGTGGCTTAACAAAAAGACAAGGGAAATACTCCTTCTAATGGGATTTACTTAAGTAAACTAAGTAAATGTGACTTTTTCCCTTGAAAAGGGGGGGGCGGTAAAAAAAAAGGGGCGGTGGGTTAGTCATATTTAAAATCACCCATAATTCTATTCGAAATAAGCATACAATGAATAAAATTAAATATAAAAGCTAGGATGTTTTAATCAGTTTATGAATAATAATAAAGGTATTTTTTAATGCAGTCATAAAATAAGGTACTTTGTTCTGAAAGGTTTGCTTTCTAGGTACCATCATACACACATTCCAAATGTTACTCAAGGAAAATGTACTTTTTGAGATGAGGTTTAATAAGATCTACAAAATACCAATTGAAAACCCTGATTTCTGGCTACTCAAAAAGGTCATTTATTTAAGGTAATGATTCTATTGATGAGGGAGCAGAAGGCTGGCTGAAGACAAAGCTGACACCCTCCAACCGTTCCCCCCCAACCATCTCCCCTCCCCCCCACCCCAGGGTGGGACCTGCATGACATTCTTCTGGGAATCCCCCACCTATCTTAATGTTAATGCCTTGCTCGAGGGGGGGAAAAACAATCTTAACTTGGCCAGGGCAAGGCCTCCAGTATCCTACAGGTCCTCTTTAGCATATGAAACTTCTTTTGAAACCTCCCTTTATCCTTTCCTACCCCAACCCTGTAGTATATAATCAGCCACCCCTCACAACCCCGGTACAGCAGCTCTTTCTGCCCACGGTCCCGTCCCCGTGCTGTAATAAGCCACCATCACCACAGATGTCTCAAGAATTCACTCTTAGTCATCGGCTCCGGACCTTACCCCATCGAACCTCACTTATATTACAAATCCCCATCAATCACTGTTTGCCACAATACTCCACACAGAAACAAAATATTATAGCATCTTTTAGAATATTAAAAACAGAGAATCTCAGGAACCTGGCTATATTCAATCATAATATTGGATAACTGGCATATATTCATCTTAAAACAAATGGACTAATAGGAAGTTTTCCTGTATGTCATCTTGCTTTCTGGGGTTTGTGGGGTTTTTTCCACATTTTATATTCAGTTAGGAGAAAAATCGATACAGAAAATATTTTTTAGAAAATAATACCAGGGGCGCCTGGGTGGCTCAGTGGGT
>CM052893.1:25738197-25779130 GCA_028534135.1 Potos flavus
ACCCTGAGATCGTGACCCGAGCCGAAGGCAGAGGCTTTAACCCACTGAGCCACCCAGGAGCCCAAAGGGTACTGTACTTTTAATTCTATGTTTCTATGTGTTTTCTGTTTCTACATATTCACTGTTAGTATCCAGAAATATAACATATTTTTGTATGCTGATTTTATATCTTGCAACTTTGCTGGATTCACTTCTTAGTTCTGATTTTTTGGTAGATTTCAACGGTTTTATGTGTGTAAACCATTATGTCATCTTCAAATACAGACAATTCTATTTTCTTCCTTTCCAATCTATATGCCTCTTATTTCCTTATCTTCTTGAATAGCACTTTCTAGAACTTCTAGTACTATGTTTAATAGAAGTGCTAAGAATCTGCCTTGTTCCCGATCTCAAGGGGTAAAGCATCCAGTCATTCGCCATGAAGTATGCCATTAGCTGTAAGTTTTCTGTAGCTAATATTTACCAAGCTGAAGAAGTTCCCCTCTATTCCTAGTTTTTAGAGAGGTTTTTTTTCCCCATGAACTAGTGTTGAGTTTTTTAAATGTTTTCTGCATCAATTCTATGATCCTGTGATTTTTCTTCTTTATCCTGTTACTGTAGGTGGATTATACTGGATTATACTATTTTTTTTTTATTACTTGAATTCAACTAGCCAACATATAGTACATTATTTATTTGAGATGTAGTGTTCTATAATTCATCAGTTGCATATAACACCCACGGCACATCACATCACATGCCCTCCTTAATGCCCACACTGACTGATTTTCAAACATTATAACAACTTTGTATCCCTGGAATCAACCCTACTTGGTCACAGTACATAATTCCTTTTAGATACTGGTGATTTCTATTTGCTAATATTTCGAAGATTTTTGTACCTACATTCATGAGAAATACTGGCCTGTAATTTTCTTTTTTGTACTATCTGATTTTGTCATTAGGACAACACTGACCTCATAAAATGAATTGGGAACTATTTCATCTTCTTCTATTTTCCAGAAAAGAATATGCAGAATTGGTATTAAATCTTTAAAAATTTGGTTAAAGTTTTCTAATAAAACCATTTGAGCCTCAAGATTTCATTTTAGGAGTATTTTAATTTTAAATACAATGCCCTTAATAGTAATAGGGCTATCCAAATTATCCACTTCATATTGGATGATAGTCTATGCTCTTCTACAAATTGGTCCATTTCATCTAAATCATCAAATTCACATATAGGGTTGTCTGTACTATTCCTTTGTTATCTTATTGATATCTGTGGGACCTGCAATACTATCCTATTTCATTACTGACAAAGTAATTTGTGTCTTCTCATTTATTTTCCAGTCAGTCTTGCTAAAGGTTTATCAATTTTATTTATCTTTGCAAAGAACCAACTTTGTGTTTCACTGATTTTTCTCTATGGTTTTTATTTGCAATTTCACTGACCACTACTCTTATCTTTATTTCTTTCTGCTTGCTTAAGGTTTATTTTGTTCTTTTTCAGTTTCCTGGAGTGGGAGTTAGAGTTTTCATTGATTTGGGACTTTTCTTCTCTTCTAATGCAAGCATTTAGTGCTATAAAAATTCCTGTCAGCATGCTTTAGCTGTGTCCCATCAATTTTTTTTCCCCACCAATTCTGATATGTTCTTTTGTATTCATTCAACTATATATTCGACAAACTGATGTCTGGTGTATACATATCTAGGACTGCTGTGTGCTCTTGGTGGACTGACTCTTATCATCATATAATGTTCCTCTCTGGCTCTGATCATTTTCTTTGCTCTGGAGCCTCCTTTAAGTTTTCTGTTTGTTCTCTCTGTTTTTGTGTGTTTTCATTTGCCTGCCTTACTGTGCATTACTTTAACATTTCTTAGAATTCCATTTTGTTTATCTATAGTGTTTTTTTAGTATATCTCTTTTTATAGCTTTTTCAGTGTTTGCTCTAGTTATTATATTTATATAAAACCACTATCTTCTGGTGTCATCATTTTACCATTTCAAATGAAGTGTAGAGAACTTATCTCTCTTTATATCCCTTTATACTCCCTCATTTATAACATAATTGGTCTTAAATATTTTCTCTACATACATTTAGAAATAGGTCATTTACAATTTTTGTTCAACCATAAAACATAATTTAGAACACTCAAGAGGAAAAAGAAAGAATTTACTCAAATTTACCCTTCTCACTGTTCATTCTTCCTTCCTAATGTTCTAAGATTCCTAATTTTAATATTTCCTTTGTGTATAGAGAACTTTAGCTATTCTTTTAGGATAAATTAACTAGTGGCAAATTCTCTTAGTGTTTATTCATCTGAGAATGGCTTGATTTCCCCTTTATTTTTGAAGAATATTTTCACAGGATACAGAATTCTCAGTTGACATAGTTCTTTTCTTTCAGGACTTAAAAAATGGTGTGCCGGGGTGCCTGGGTAACTCAGTAGTTAAGCGTCTGCCTTCGGCTCAGGTCATGATCCCAGGGGCCTGGGATTGAGCCCCGCATCGGGCTCCCTGCTTGGCGGGAAGCCTGCTTCTCCCTCTCCCACTTCCCCCTGCTTGTGTTCCCTCTCTCGCTCTGTCTCTCTCTGTCAAATAAATAAACACAATCTTTAAAAAAAAAAAAAAAAAAGTGTGCCATTTTTTATGGACTCAATGGTTTGTGATGAGAAATCCATTGTCATTCAAACTGTTTTTCCTTTATAGGTAAAGTGTTGTTTCCTTCCCACTGCTTTCAAATTTTTTTCTTTGTCTAGTTTTTAAGAAGTTTAACTATGAGGTGCCTTGCCATGGATTGCTTTGGATTTATCGTTTTTTTAGATTCAGCTTCTTGAATCTGTAGGTTTATGTCTAACCATTATCTCTTCAAATACTTTTCAGCTTCACCCTCATTGTCCTCTTCATCTATGATCCCAATGACACTCAAATTAGAACTTTTGATTTAGTCTCACAGGTTCCTGTCTCTGTTCATTTCCTCCTCTCCCCCTTCTTATTTTCTCTTTTGATTGGGTAATTTCTATTGTCCTATCTTCAAATTCACTATTTCCTCTGTCCTATCATTCTGTTGTTGAGCCCACTGAGGTTTGTTTTTGCCTCTCTCTCTTATTGTATTTTTTAGTTCTAAAGCTTCCATTTGGCTTTTCTTTATATCTTCTATTTCTTTGTGAGAATTTCTATTTTTTGTTTGTTTCATATGTTTTTGTAATTGCTCACTGAAACATTTTGATCATGGCTGTCTGTGTCATCTCAGTGTTGGCATCAGTTGATCATCTTTTCTCAATAATTTTTTTTAAAGATTTTATTTATTTATTTGAAAGAGAGAGAGAGCATGAGCTGGGGGTGAGGCAGATGGAGAGGGAGAAGCAGACTCCCTGCTGAGCAGGGAGTCCAACACAGGGCTCGATCCTAGGACCCCGAGATCATGACCAAAGGCAGACACTTAACCAACCAAGCCACCCAGGTGCCCTGATTTGCAATGATTTTCTACAGAAACCTGGATATTTCGGATATATTATAAGCCAAAGTTTTTCTGTGGTGTTGGTTGGAGTAGAGTGGTTATTGTCTAAAAGTTTTCTGTCTTACTAAGCTTCCCATTTCATAGTCCTTTGGCTAGAAAGAGCAGGTTTTTGGTAAGTTTGTTTTTTGTCTGTTCCTGTTAGCTTTGCTGAGTTGCCCATTTCTCCAACATCCAGTCTGGAATATGTGAGGAAAAGAAAGTACAGGGAATTTACCACTACACAGTCACTGGATCCAATTGTCATTAGCCAGTCTTGCTTCTACTCTCTAGTTTCCAGTCTTCTTATTGTTTGTTTTCTGTGTAACATCCAGTTTTAGTTATACTTAGCAGAAAAAATATGGAAAAGGACCTCTTTCTATAAGCAACTCCATCTTTCTACAAACAAAAGTGCAACACTTGTAATTTGATATCACTTAGGTAATATTTTTGCCACACTGTTTAAAGGACAAATTTCTCTTAATCCAGTTTAACCCAATGTTCTCTCAATGAACAAATATCCAAATACTGATGCTTCTGTGTTCCCAATAAGAACACTTTATCTATATATCATCATAGAAAATATTATTTAGGAAAGTTAAAAAATAAGTACTTTTTTTTTCTTCTTGAGAGAGAGAGAGTATTTGAGTGGGGGGACAGGCAGGGCAGAGGGAGAGGGAGAAAGAGAATTCCAAGCAGGCTCTATGCCCAGCGGAGCCTGATGTAGGCCTTGATCTCACAACTCTGAGATCATGACCTGAGCTGAAATTAAGAGTCAGAAGCTTAACCAACTGAGCCACGCAGGCACCCCTGCACTTATTTTTTAAGGTTCTCTCAACATCTACTCGATGTGAACGATCTACACAAATTTTCTCAAAAATATTTTAACTAAAATTATATTTTTCCAATGGCCAAGTCAAACTAAGAATTCTGCCTGCCAAGCCTGAGATAAAGTTGAGAAGCTATCTTGATTACAAAATGCCAAGGCATTTAATGTAACAGTGATTAGTTTTACAAAGTATGTGGTATCTCTTTTAACAATGATTTATCAAGCATCCTACAGAAGTCGTTTTTTAAGGAGTGGGAATGAATTTGAGCAATCGCGCTATCTTCACTGACTGACCTTGCAAACACTAGACACACACCCACATGCAGGAGGACTCTGGCTACACACAACCCAGAAGAGTTAACTGGACATGAAGAGAATATATCTTGGTATTATTACTCTGCTGTTTAAGTCAGTGTCCTCCAAGCTTTTTTTCTTTTTTAACCCTTTTTTAAACGCACAGGAAGTTGCAAAAATAGCAGAGTCCCATGTACCCTTCACCAAGCTTTTCCCAATGGTGATATCTTATATAGCTATAGCACAATATCAAGACCAGGAAACTGCCATTAGCACATTACTATTTACCAAGACTATAGATACCTTTATCCTTTTTGTAGGTAAGTTATACAATAATGAACTTTCTCAGAAACTCTCCCTGCATTTGGGCATTCTATTACCAGTCAAATGACCCATCCAGACTTCTAATTCAACAGCAAATTACCTGTATATAAACAATCCTTATGCTTGCAATCATATACATACCCTATTATATATATGCTTCATGCACACAAACACAAAAGTTTGCATGCACACATGCACAAACTTCTGTAGAAACAACAGCAATCCATCCTTCTCATCCAAGTATTGGTTTTCTACTAATTTCTACTTTCCCTTGCTATTACTACATGAAGACTATGTGTAAGTGAATCTGAGGGCTAAAAGTAATCTTTAGAAGTTATCTAATGTAAAAATCCAACCAGTGCTTTAATTCCTTCTACAACATCCCCACCAATGACCCTTCAGCCTTGAATATCTTAATGACAAAAAACAAGTAAGTATGATGGAATCCAGTCTGATTTGATCAATCTTAATTCTTAAAAGTATCTTTAATCATTAGCTAAAATTTGAAAACTTGTACTCATTTATTTCTGGTTGTATCCTATGGGGATATTAACAAGCAAACTTTATCCTCCGCTACCTTTTTTCCAGGAAAGCCACACATCCTGGTTTGCCTATGGTGATCATAGTTTGCACCTCGTGATCTGGACATAATATCCCCTTTCATCCTTATGATTTGAACAAAACATTATTTAATCACGTTATCCTGGGTAGCCCCCAAAAATATGAAGTACACACACGTTTTTATCAGGTGAACCATACTTCATTTTTTCAGCTATTCTTTGTATATGATTTCACTAGCCTTATCATTCTTGCTTCTAAATGTACACCAGCTTATTTATATTCCAAGAGCCCTAATGCTTAAATTCCTTGTTGCATATATATGTTAATGAAGGATTTTATTATCCTAGTTGAAGAATAAAAAGTCACTTATTTTTCTTTAAATACTAGACCAAGATACAGCTATGGAATTAATATCTCTCTGGGTACCTGAGTGTCTTGAGCAATGGTAATAGGGAGCAATCTCACTTTATACCAGCAGGTGTCACTCTATATATGATATATTTAAAATTATTTACGTTTCAATTTATTCCTTCAACAAATATTTATTAAGTACCCATTGTGTGTCAAGTATGATTCTATGCACTGAGAATACAGAGAACAAGAAAGACAAGATCTTGTTCTCATGGAGCTTACGGTCTAGATATTGATGAAAAGATCTGATTTATTTTCTATTTAAGTCTGTTAAATCCTATTCCTAGGGACATTTTATTTTCCTAAGTTTACAGACAATAACATTCAAAATAACTCATAAAGAACAAATACTGTAATGAAACAGAACCAGAGAAACTGTGGTCTGTACAGGCTTAGATTAATATATCCTGTGTATCTGCTAGCCATTTCAACGTATTCAACACTGTTCTTCCAAACTTAAAGTTTCTAAAACCCAAATTGAAAAGAATTTATCTTAAAATAATTCAAATTTTTAAAAATCTAATAATGTTTTTACAAAGACTGACTCTGTTGTAAATTTTTAAAGATTATTTGCAAAGCTTATTAATTCCCAAATACGTATTTCCTTATCCCTACCTAGAAAGTTAAATGTCACCTTCTCAACACCAAACACACTTCCCAGGTTAACAGAATAAAGACAGTGGCAAATTGTGCCTCAGCACAGAATTTAAGAATTCCTCCACTGGTGAAAGTGCTTGTTTGGATAAACCTGTGAGACTCATAGATATTACCAGGTCTTCAAGGTGACTTACTCATGATTAGAGCATAGCAATGAAAGGTCATGCTTTATCAAAATAAATACATCAAAGAGAGGGAACAGACACTGTACATCAAAAAAGTGTATTTGCTTGCACAGAAATCCAAGTACCTAGGAACTATTCAGTTCCTATTTTGCTTCTCTGCACTCTCAAATAGAATGTTCTCCAAACTGGAAAAGCTAGGAAAAACATGGTAAAAGAAATGTTTCAGGCTGCAAAGTACTACTGCTTAGAATTCTTTAAGTCGAAATTCAGCTATATGAATTTATTTGAGAAAAATGATGCTTATAGATTTAATAAAACACTGAGAGCTTCACGTACTATCCAACCTAACATTCCCTTCAAAATACCACAAACCATTAATGCCTGTCTAACTTACCTGAGATATACTGCTTATCGCTCAGTTTTAGCAACAAATCACATGCATCAGAACTACTCAATGAACAGTAAGTTACAAATGAACACTAAGGTGCTTCATAAAAGGTTGTTAATATTTTAAAAAGGCCTAAATTTATATTTTATATTAAATAAAGCATTTTCTCTTACTCCGAAAGGTAAGATGGTGGTTGATAAATACATTTAAAACATGGTTTACTGCTGTACAGTTTTTAAATTAAACTTGTAAGCTCTCAGCCAGTACTGTGAATTTTTTGGCTTATCTGAGATGTCACCAAATTTGGGGAAACGCAATAGCAAATATCTCTGTTATCTCTTTATTTTTATTCCAGATACAAAAGTATGTGTGTATAAAGAGGGGGTTTGGTGTACTGGGGAAAAAAAAATGTTTTTGGAGTCACAAAGATCTAGCTTTGAATTCCAGTACTACCCTAAACTAGCTATGTGACTTCTAGGCAAGTTACTTATTACCCTGCTCTATCACTTTCCTACTATGATGGAAAAAGCAGGATTGTGGGAAGCACTAAGTAAGTTGTTTTACATGAAATGCCTAACAGACAGCCTGACACATAGTAGGTACTCAGTAAATGGCAGTTCTTAGGAGAGTGCCATTTTTCTTTTTGATCACTAGATTGACTATTCCAGTTACTGTTGAAAATTACTAACAAGTCTTTGTAACTAACAAAAAGTGTATCTTTACCCTGCTCTAACAGGTTTATAAAACCAAACCCTTACTCAACTTGAATGCCAACAAATATGCACCTTCTCCTTTAGCTCAAATATATTTTGCATGACCTTACATGAATTGCTTAGATAAAAGCTTTTTCTCTTCAGCTTTTGTTATTTTAAAGTGCAGATGCATTTGAGTCATTTTCTCCTTTTGTTTCATATCCTTAAGATCCAAAGCTTCAAAGACATAATGTCAGCATGCAGTCGATTTATGACTGAACTCTTGAAGAGACACTGAAGAATTACCTTGTCAATCACCCCAAGGACTCTGAAGGCCTTCAGCTCCTCGGCAGGGCTCCTTAGGTTCCAAGGGGGCCTTGAACTTAGTGATCCTGGAGGCTAATGGAAGATATCAAAGATTATACATCAATCAGGGAGGTACTTGAAGGAAGACTGCCTGCTGAAGCAAATGCCAGGCCAAAGGAAACTAAATTTATCATAAATCAGAGAATGGAAAGATGAAAGGAGGAAGTTTCTGTTTGTCTGTAATGTAAAATAAAAAAAATAATAAAATCAAAAAGAAAGAAAATCAAAAAGAAAAAGCAAGAAAAAAGTTGCAAGTAAATAAATCATGATAACATTGAAAACAAAATTTTAAAAAGAAAAAATAATGAGCTGGTATAGTTTCTAGAGCAATAATTCAAATCAAAACTGTACAGCTATAATCAAACATTGTAACAAATGGAAAACTGAGCCAACCATCAATTACAGCCTTATATTTACCCCAGATGGCTCAAGAGTAATTTAGAAGGGGAGTACTAAAAAACAATGTAATATTCGATAAACTTGGGGAGAGAGG
Organism: Potos flavus; assembly: GCA_028534135.1. Classification (NCBI taxonomy): domain Eukaryota; kingdom Metazoa; phylum Chordata; class Mammalia; order Carnivora; family Procyonidae; genus Potos; species Potos flavus. Next base: position 25,746,817 of record CM052893.1, read on the forward strand.
CAACACAAGTCATCCTCTCTCATCATGAAACTATAGTCCTTTAATGTTACTTTATAAATATACACTATGTATTTTAAGAGGACTGGTAGATTCAAGTTTAACCTGAAGAACTGTCAAAACTGTGAGAAATTAAGAAACTCCATCATATAACCAATAATTGTTACAACCGAGGTTGTTTAAGTCTAGAAAAGAGATGATTTACAAGAGAAGACAACTCTTCTTTTAATATATGAACATGTGCGATGTGGAAAACTAGGTCTGTTGGCTACAAAAAAGACCAGTGAAAACAGGAAAGGGTATTTCAGAACCAGGCACAATAAAAGAATAATCCTAACTCCCCAGGTCTTAGTTTTTCCCCATCAGTGAAGTACAACTTTAGTCTAAATAAACTCCAAAGACCTCCATTTGGCATTTACAACCGGAAGGCAATGTCATATTAATCTGTATAGTAAAATGCTAATGCTGCAAAGGACGACAGGAGACACAAAGCCTTTAATGTATCCTCAAAGCAGACTTGTTTGTTGTCAGAAATCTATCAGAATATACAGGAAACACTGTTTTCCTGTATAATGGAATGGAAGATAAATATCCTGGTTAATGAAATGTCATGATTAACAGTTACTGAGATACCACTTTTGATACTTCAAGTCCTTGTGCAGACCAGTATCACTAGACACAGAGCTCCCTGAGAACAGGAAATATACCTCATTCACCGTCATACAGAGCCTAGCGGGTCAGTTGGAAGGAGAGAGGAAAAGAGAGGAAGGAGGAAGAGAAGAGGAAAACAAGAGAAGGAGGGAACATAGATAAATGAGGTGTCATTTACAACTGGGAAAACTATCATTTGTGAAATTTTCTAACAGCAGCAATTCTAATTGCTTTTAAATTTTTGTTTGTTTTTAGGTTTAGCAAGCAAGGACTAACTTCAGTGTGCTCCAACTTCTTACTGTATTGCTTGCAGTCATTCTACTCCACAACAGATTCTGATAATTAAAAATTCATCTCCCCCTATTCTATTATCAAGGAAGAGTAAGAGTTGCTTGTGATTTTTGGTAAGAGAAATGTCAAGGAAAAGTTATCGGGGAAAAGAGTATCTTAAATGATAATTTATCAATTATATTTATCTTTAAAAATATGGCCAAATGAGTACATCCCTATCTCCTATTTATTTATTTTTTTAAATTTTTTTAAGTAGGCTCCATGCACAGCATGGAGCCCAATGTAGGGCTTGAACTCATGACCCTGAGATCATGACCTGAGCTGAGATCAAGAGTCAGACACTTAACTGACTGAGCCACCCAGTGTGGAGCCCAATGCAGGGCTTGATCTCAGGACCCCGAGATCAAGATCTGAGCTGAGATCAAAAGCCGGATGCTTAACTGACTGAGCCGCCCAGCATAGAGCCCAACACAGGGCTTGAACTCACGACCCTGAGATCAAGACCGGAGCTAAGATCAAGAGTCAGACACTTAACTGACTGAGCCACCCAGGTGCCCCCATATCCTATTTCTACCTTATACCTTCTTACGCACTGATGTCACTGGATCTTTCAGTTTCCAAAGAAAGTTCACTGTAGGAATCTCAACAACAAAGACAGCAAACTATAAAATCTCTACTGTACCTTTCAGTGAATGATGACTGCATGCCCACTATATGCATTATAACTGAAAAGAACAGAAATCATCAAAAGTCATGATCCCCTAGCTTCAAGGAGTTTATCATTTATTTGAGGAGATAAGCCAAGTACATGAAAAATTAAATAACAACAAAACAGTTTTTAAAAATACAAGACAATAGAGATAAGTCACTAGTTCATATGATAAACTATAGTCTCAGAAAGAAGTGGAACTAAAGATGATTTTAAATGCTATGTTGAAATTAGGTTAGGAAAAGGATATTATATATAGGATTGGAAGGAAACTGGCCTGGTTGGGAAAAAATGTTCACATTGTAGAACAAAGGAAAATAAAATTATGCACTTAGGGTCAGTCAGTTTTCACAGGCCTTGAATGCCAGGTCTGGACCATATTCTCCAGAGTCTAGAAAACAAGTTTTTGTATGAGAAACAACCCAATGAAAACAGTGATTTAGTAAGGTTACTTCTGCAAAGATGGGAATGGTGAAACTGTAATGGGGAAAGACCAAAGGCAAAGTGACCATTAAAGTTCTCTTTCCACTTTAACCATCTATAAAAGTTTAAGATCAGAGAAATGAACAAAGAAAGATCATGAAATAAAATCATCAATAAAAAATCCTGTATTCCTTATATGCAGCGTTTAAATTGGGTAGAATCCCTATAGATCTATTCCTTTTTTCAGATGGCAAAAGGAAACATAAATCTACAGATTTTAAGAACAGAAAGAGACAGAGATCAAGTCCAACATTCTCTCTTTTTTTTTTTTTCAGATGAGAAAACTGAGAAGTGGCAAGGTTAAGCAATCTAAGATGACAAAACTAGATAATAGATAAGAGGGGATTAAATCTTACTTATAAAATAATAACATAATGATGTTTGGGGAAACTCCAGCCAATGCTAAGGGAATGGGGAAGGGGGAATATAGTGTATTTCTAGGAAACATGGCTGATTTCCTCAATGAAAAAAGTAAAATTTTCACTTATATATATATAACTACTGTAACAGAAGATGCCTAGAGAAGCAAGAAACAGTTGTATTCATCTATACCAAAACAAAACACAGGAGGGGTGTGGGAAACATGATGGGTCTTATAGAATGTATGATGATCCAAGAATCTTCAAAACCAAATATGGCTAATACATATCACTCCACTACTGAAGCCCTTGGCAGCTATCTCTGTTAATCTCACACTCTGTCTCATAATACAGTGTTCTTGGCACCATTACCAGAGGTTAGAGTAAACACACTAATAAATCTGTTTGAGATTTCTGTTCTACATTCTCTAAATGACTGAGTGACACTTACTTTTGTTTTTGTTGATTTCTTTAAAGTTGCTGTTTATCCTGCCAATAGTCTTCTTCACTTGATATTAATCCCTCTTCTCACTGAGATCTACCTCCATTCTTACCAATCTGTGAGTACGGTACTTGTCAAACTTTAATGTGTTTGCACATCACCAGAGGACCTTGTTAAAATGGATATTCTGATTTGGTCAGTCTGAGAGAGGCTAAGACTCTGCATTTCCAACAAACTAACAGGTGATGCTGATGCTGCGGGTCCACCAACCACATTTGGAATAGGATTAGCTACCTCTCCTTAAGTAACCTAAGAGTAAGTCATAATTTGGGGGTAGGAGGATGGGCAGAGAAGGGTAAAAGGAAAGCACTAGAAAAAAACATATCAAGAACCCACACTCTGAGCCTGGGTAGCTCAGTGGGTTAAAGCCTCTGCCTTCGGCTCAGGTCATGATCTCAGGGTTCTGGGATCAAGTCCCGCATCCTGCTCTCTGGCTCAGCGGGGAGCCTGCTTCTGCCCCCCCCCCCGCCCCCGCCTGTCTCTCTGCCTACTTGTGATCTCTGTCAAGAACCCACACTCTGAAACCTGATGGCTAACCATACAATAGCTTCTGAACTTGGCTTCATCTGTAAATTTTTGACTTTGCCAAGACTTTCACTGGCAACTTACTAACCCTCCAACCCAGTTTCCTAAGCCTCTCTTAGATCCCATTTCAAGGAGTCCTGTTACTGAGGTGGATTACCACTGACTGCCATCGTTGCTTCGGCCATGTCTCACTAAGGATGACACAATACTCATTTTAAAATACTTCCTAAAGGAAAATTGAGAAATATCAATAATACCGGTCAACAAAATGCACAACAGAAAAATATTTTCAATATTATAGCAATTGTACTCAAAATCTACAAATATTCAGGAAAGGCATGCATTCTACATACTAATTTTCATTCACATCTTGTTTAACTGCATGACAAAAAATGCATTCACGCTTTAGAAACTACACCATTTTTTATGTCCTAAATATAGACCATTTATTGTCTTTTCCTAAATTTCAATCATCTTGGTTTAAAATTCCTAGAGCTAAAAAGAGCAGAAAAGCTATTCCAAGTCTTCTCCAGGAAAATCCTCTTTTAATATTAATTCTTAAATCATTTGAAGTCATCTCCGATTAAAAAAAAAAAAAGGTAAAGAAAAAGAACTCTGTCTCCATCAGTTAAGTAAGACTTCACCTTTACTTCAAAGTTCACTTCCTTTTTTTTCTGAAACCTGCCCCTTAAGTTTTCTTAGAACCTATTAATAATGAAGCAATGAAGAAAACAAAGAGTGCTTTTGCTCCTTTCTGTCCTTTTTTAAAAAAGGATATTACCATCAATGACTGGGAAGTTCAGAACTTTTATATTTACCACAAAAGAGTCTCATAAATAAATTCAAAAAGCAAAAGCTTAAATCATGACAGAAAACTCCGGTGGAATGAGTCATGACCTGGACTGCACCAATGGGGAAAACAACAATCAACACAAAATTTTGAAACCAGAAGGAATTCCTTTATTTTCCTAATCAATAAGGCTAGAAAGAAATTTGCACATGGATTCTAGAGAGAAATGATATCTGCTTTGCACAGAATTTAAGAGCTAAAAGGGCCTTAGAAATCATTTATACCGATCCTCTCATTGTGTTGGTTGAAATCGAAGCCCAAAGAGGGTTAAAGAAGGAAACAGTGAATTCACCAAGCTCATCAAGAACATCGAGAAGACATTTAAGTTAAATAATAGATAAGAAAATAATCAAGCACGCTCCTGACCTAACTAAGGGCCAGGTTCAACAGCATAAAATACAAAAGTGAAATAAAAAGCAAATACTAACCATAAAAGAGAAACATCTTGTTCTAGCAAGAAAAACTGTCCTCTAGCTTCCTTGCCTAAGAGTTGAAAAAAATCCTAGCACATCAAATCTGATTCACTGGGTAGTTCTTTTTACCCCTTTTGATACAAGTTCCCACTATTCTATATGACTCTTACCATTCTCTCTAACTTTTGTTTCCTCAATGACGTGCATATTTTGGGGCCTCAATTATATTATATAGGGTTTGCAAAAGCAGAGACTGTGTCATTATCTTTTGTATAACTCCAAAGTATATCTAGTTTGATAATATATACATAGCCTTTGCCAATGCTTAGTGTATTAATATATAATCTAATACAACCAGTTCTCCTGTATTAGATATCCTTTGTTTTATTTCCATTAGAAGTTATGCTTGAGGGAATTTCTGACTGATATATTTCATGGTTCCTTTCTCCAAGTCAAAAGCTAAACAGCAGGCTTTATATATTTATTTCCTTAATAAATTATTGTTCACAGAAGTGATTATGGAAAACTATAACAGAGGCTGCATAAGCAGGGAGTCTGAAGGAGTACAAATAGGTAGAACATTCAAAGTTAACATTAATGGGAAGAATAAAGTCTAGTAATTTTCTAAAACTGTTAGAACTATTATATACACGATGAATTAGTAAAACAAGTTCATAGAGGCCCATCCTATTTAATATTTTATAATTGTTCCCCAAAATGGAATTGAGAATGTACGTATCAGGATTGGACATAGGGAGGGCTGTCAACCTCAAAGAAAATAAGACTTGAATTCAAAGTAATCTTTAGCTAAACATTCCATTTAAATATTATATTTAATGGCTATTTTAATTCCATTAAATATTATATTTAAATGGATTATTCCATTTAGATAATTGTATTTATTTTTTTTTAAGATTTTATTTATTTATTTGACAGAGAGAAAGAGATCACAAGTAGGCAGAGAGGCAGGCAGAGGGAGAGGGGGAAGCAGGAAGCAGAGAGCCCGATGCGGGGCTCGATCCCAGGACCCTGTGATCATGACCTGAGCAGAAGGCAGAGGCTTAACCCACTGAGCAACCCAGGTGCCCCCTAAATAATTATATTTAAATTAATGTATATTAAATATAAATATTCCATAAATCTTCCATTTAAAAGGATAAAACAGTAAGGGTTTAAAATTAATATAATTAAAACAACGATAGAAAATATGAAAAGATTAGCAAACAGAACACAGAATAATAATCTGAAAATGAAACAGCAGATATCTTATTTAAAACATAGTCATTATACAAGAACAAGTAACAAAAGTATATTACTTCCAAATCAGAATATAATTTTTTTATCCTAAAAGTAATGATCAGGGGGCGCCTGGGTTGCTCAATCAGTTAAGCGTCTTTTTTTTTTTTAAGATTTTTTTTATTTATTTGACAGAGAGAGAGAGATCACAAATAGGCAGAGAGAGAAAGGGAAACAGGCTCCCTGCTGAGCAGAGAGCCCGATGTGGGGCTCGATCCCAGGACCCTGAGATCATGACCTGAGCTGAAGGCAGAGGCTTTAACCCACTGAGCCACCAGGTGTCCCAAGCGCCCGACTCTTCATTTCAGCTCACGTCATGATCTCAGGGTCACGAAATCAAGCCCCACATTGGGCTCCACACTGGGCATGGAGCCTGCTTAAGATTCTCTCTCTTTCCCCTGTCTCTACCCATCCCGCCCCCGCACACGCATTCTCACTCTCTCTCTCAAAAAAAAAAAAAGTAATGGTCAAACACTTAACATTGAAAATTCTCACTAATAAGTATTTATTTGATAATTGAATATTTTAAAAGATCACATACAAAATGAAAAGGACTCAGAAAATTGGCAACAAAAAGTCTAATGATCCAATGAGTCAAGATTAAGTATTGGGCTATTTTTAAAACTAGAAAATTGAGGCATGTTACAATTGCCTAAAAGTATATAAGCATTAAAAAATACAGAAAAAATTATACAAAGCAGTATGTGAAGGGAGATGAAAAATAGAGCTAAAACTTATTAAACTACTCTTATAAGCTTAGCTTATAGGCTGGTATTTTTATGAAGTAGACACTCGATTTGCATATATACATATATTTGCATATATATATATGAGTGATTCTTTTTTAAACTCACTTAATCCTTAACAATAACCCAGAAAGGAATTATCATTATCATTATTCAGATACAGAAACTGAAGCTAAGATTGTCCAGTCTTCTATGGCTTCAAATTACACAGTTGGGATATGAAAAAGTCCACCTGCATCTTAGATTAATTAAGAACATAAGCATTTTCTCCCATCTCCAGAAGATATAATTCTTAAACTATATCAGAAAAAAACTTAGTTTATATAAATAAGAAAAACAGAAAAGTTAATTCTTGATATGTGCCAATAGAGATAAATATGACATAAAAACAACAATAATGAATCACAATGTTTCCAATGTTTTAAGCATTCATCTGCTTTCTAGACCAGATAGTCCCAAATAACCTAAAAAACCCTGTTAGAATTATGCCTTTATACTTCTAGGTGATCTACAGCAGCCACGTGTAGGACTTACACTTAAATAATTCATTTTAACATGAATCGATAAAACTGTACAGGAATTGTACAAAAACAATTTAGTTAACCTTAAAAAGCTTTCAAATAAAATTCAGTACAAATTACCATCATTTTACACAGGGAGTTTTAAGGGTAGAGTAAGGGACAAAGGGCTGAGAAAGAGGAGAAAGCAAGTCCCATTTTATTCCATATTTGGTAGTTCACTTTAATGCTTTTCTTCCCACCAAAAACTTGTTAGAAAATTATTGATAAAATTCCAAGGACCAAAATTCTCATTCTAATTATAAATAAAGCCAAGAGACAAAGACAGCAAAAATGGCTAAAGAAAATACAAAATGAAAAAAAAAAAAAAAAGAAAGAAAATACAAAATGAAACATAAGACATACCTGAGATACATCATCAAGTTGAGGTTTTCCATAAAGGCTAGAAAGACTCTCTGCTCGCATGAGATACTCTGCTGTTCTTCTCTTCACAGCTTCTCGACGGGTAGGGCTTGACTCTCCTAAAAGGAGAAAACAAAGCCAGGACATGTGAAAAATAAACAAAATAAATATTTCTTTTATCCCACCTGAAGATTAACTTATTTTTACCCAGTTCACTATTTGTTCACATTTCTAACTAAAAAGAAGAGAGCCAAAATGGAACAAACATCAAAGTTATTAGTATTAGCAAGGTCTAAATATTATCACCATAAATTTGATTTATCCGAATTTGGAAATTTTCCTATTTAAATAGAGAGAACTTGATACCTTTTATTGGAGGTATCGATACACAAGAAATGTAGTATAAAAAAGCTCTGGAGACAGAAGACTAGTCTCGTCCAGGCAGTATGCAATTGTCCAATTCAACAAAATAGGACTAAATGCAGTAGATGTAAGAGATGTAAGAGCCACGACATGGATTTGATATGTTCTAAAAGTACCACCAAACTGGAGAATAAAATTATTTAGGGTAACTCTGAATTCACTCTGATTTCTGTAGGCGTCATGGTTTTTCATTAACAACAAATTGTCACCCACCTTACGACTAAAAATAAAAATGTAATTGAAATGTATGTTAACCAACTGGAATTAAAGTAAAAACTTTTAAAAAAGAGAAAAAGAAGAACATAATTGAAATCCTTGTAATATACAGTTACATGAAAATGAACAAGTCATTGACCCTGTCTGGCTGTTTCTCTAAACAAAGGGTATCCAAAGAACTCAAGACCTCGAAAAAGAGGTGTTCCAGCCCATGAAGGAAGTACTGGGCTCTCTCCTCTCTAGAGTGGAATGATCCTAAGCTTTTACCCATTTTATATACCTGACTGTGATACGACATTTCATTTGAAGAAAGGTTCCATGACTGAAAGTTAAAAAGTTTGAAAACCACTGTACTATATAATCTCTAAGGCTGCTTTCATAAATAATACTCTATACATTCATGACTCATTTTTATCCAAGCACTTCATACACAGTATTTTTTTTAAATAATTCACCCTATGTATTTTCTGAATGAAGTTAACCAAAAAGCAAGTATCATACAGTGGAAAGTGCCCTTGATTACATTCTGGAAACCATAGTTATCTGAATTCTGGCTCTGCCTCTCACTAGTCATGTGACCTATGATAAATCATCTCAACACTCTGACCCTCCTCCTCATTCTCTAAATATACACTTCAAATGACTGCAGAGATTAAAGGAGACTATACATACAAGACACCACAACAAAGACCGCTGTATACAGGAAGCACTAAATTGTAAAGGTTTTGAATCTTGGCTTCTCTCTCAACCAAATCCTACAAAATAACGTTCCTGTGTTACTGAAGTGAACTGAACTGAATTATAGTAAAGCAGGCGTTTTCCCTCCAAAGACTACTAGTAGAAACTTTATTTCTGCCTAGAATAGCATCTTCTATTTCTTCTGGGGAATGGCCCTTTCTTCTCCCCTTCATAGCCTTCCACCCCTACCCTACCACTACCAGCCCTTAACAAGGTGGTGTGAAAGAAAACTGTATTCATGTGTCAGATCTCTATCCCTCTGCCCTGTACTAGTAAGTCAAGGGTGAGTCCTCTGTCACAAGCTGGGCCAATGACAGAACCCCACCCTCTTGGCCACAGTTGGAGAAGGGAGGAATTGGCCCAACACAAACTGGGCCAATCAGTCCCTCTTCGCTACTGATGCTGGAAATAAGAGGACTGGGAACTGCCAGCAGCCTTAGTTTCTGCCAGTGAGCAAAGAACCAATCAGGAAGAAGGAATTTAACAGAGAGAAGCGTTTATGAGAGACAAAAAAAAAAAAAAAAAAAAAAAAAAGGAATCCTGGTGTGACTGGGGTCCCAGATTTCAGCGGAAGCTACATTCCTGCCATTCTTTGCCTACTGTAGCTCAAATGTGGATTTTCTCACATGCGAACTGAAGAATCCAGACTGAACAGAGCCCTCAAAGAAAAACAGCAACCAAATTGGGATTGCAATTTTGCTTTAAAAAAAAACTTCCTTTCACAGCTTTTACGTTACTATTCCATCTCTTCTTCCCTTTATGAGTAACTCGAAAATATAACTGGTCCTGAGGACGAGGAGAATCTCTTATCACTTCTTAACCATGAAACAGTCTACATTTATTAACTCTCCAACTCCTCAAACTTCAATTAAAATTAAAATATCAATATGATTCCTGCCTCTGTCCTTAAAATTCACTGAGTTTCTAAACCCAAGTTTTTATTTTTATACAATGTATCTGTGAAAGTTACCTAAGTAATTGAAACATGTTGTGAAGGTAAAATGTGCCACGTAAATAAGAAACATTCATCATTTCTACACATTACTCGTCCCTTAGTTTTGAGTTTACTGTTCATGGACTGTGATAACTTCCATTATCATGAGTGGCTTCTCATTGCACAGTCTACCTTTCATGCCCTAATTTAAATCGCCCACTTAAAATTTCTGATTCAGCATAGGCTAAACTGTAATAGAAACTATGGCAATTTAGTTTTTTAACTCAGTGTGGTTACAAGCTTTAACACAACTTCAAAATTTGCTTTATTCAAAAAAATTAATTTGTCCCCCAAAATAATCTGAAATTCAAAACTGCCAAGACTATGGAGCACCTGATTCAAGCTAGAGTTAAAACCACAGTTTTAATCAAATCATTGTTTTTTAAACTTTTGGTATCTCTGCTGCTTTCTAGGCAGTCTCCATAGTAACAGAGAAACAAGAACCGGAAGCCAGCAGTTGAAATGGACTCCTGCTGCTGACAGTGGTTCTGCTTCCATGGAAACAACAATGAAGAGATGGAATACTGGGAGGCTTTTTAAACATAACCTTAAATATACATGCATGACACCTTCCCTACCAGCCCCTTAAAAGTAGGTCACAACCACTGCTGATCAATAGTAGGGGCCAAGGATGAAAATCACCTCTTGCAGATTTCTACTGGTGGACACTTACTGAGGTTTGTGAAGTAGTAGGAAGAAAAGATTAATCTATAGATTGCCAGAATAATTTTAACTGATCCAATTTTGATAAATATAACTTCAAACAGATATTAACTGATTAAAAATTTTCCATCGACTCTAACCTTAATTTCTTAATATTCATGTTAAGACACACACACACACACACACACACACACACAGAGGCCATAATGATTATTTTTCAAGGAAAACTAGGTTATTTGGAATTCAACTTTTAATCCCATATTGGCTGATGTCGCCATTATTTATTTCCTCAGTATTGTATCCAGGTAGACACTTAATAAATGCTTTTAAAAATGGATACACATTTTACATTCCATCTAAAGATAAACCAGTACCTTCGTTAAGTTTCTCTACATTTCTGTTAATAACTTGGATACAGTAAGATTTCCACTGGGCTCTGGCATTCAGAAGAAAAGCCCTACTCCCATTATTTACTAACCTTTATATCAAAAAGTTCCACTGTACCAGAAAAAAAAAGTCTTATGTATATTGTGTCAACCTTATCAATATCTGATCAGGAGAGAGGATGGATATAGGGTGATTATAGAGTATGATCTGTGAAAGAATAGGGTGAAGCTGAATAGAAATGAGGAGAAAGTCCAAAGTTACCCTTGAAATTTTTAGAAACACTGCATTGCCTATCCTGCATGTCTCAGAGCACCAACTCCAACTTAAGTTACTAAGCTTTATAGAAGGCACAGTCTATAGATAAAGAATCATGAAATTCTAATTTACTCAAAAAGCCATCACCAGTCAGCACTCCTTCATTATATTAAGTCCTGTTTATAAGAGATATTATCTTCCTTATTCAACTAAGGGACTTACGGCTCAGGGATATGGAATGTCTTTCTCAGCTGAAAAGTTAATATAAGAAACTAAACTGAAACCAGATCTTACAAAACCATGCTTCAAGTGACTGAATTTGAAGTGGATTACACCACTGTTACTGAGTAGAACAAGAAAAATACAGAACATGGGACAAATACGAGTGAGTGCGATAACAAAGATGAAGAGAAAATAAGCACAAGAGTTGAGACGGGAGTCTATCAGACAAGATAGCACAGTAAAATTGCACAGAAAGAGACTGAAGATGACAGACAAGGACACAGGAAAATTAGAGTTACAAAGAGGTATAAATTTCACACTGTGTGAAAGAGAACGGGCCTTTCTGAGAAAAAGTGGTCTCTCAAAACATCCTTGTTACCCAAGGATTTCTTTGGAAAACACAGGCCTTTTTTCATTTACCCATAAAAAATCCCAAAAATGCATTTTTATTCACAGAACTAGTGAAAATCAGTTTTACAAACTAGAATAAAAAGGAGTACAAACTAGAATAAAAAGGAGTTCTTCCAATTCTGTTATTCTACCCTTAGCCACCAAAAAGAATATAGCTAATGCCTAATCATTGGTTCAACAAAAGAAAAGCAATGCTGAAGGAAAAACCAACAGTGTCAGACTACTTGAAAGATAGTATGTCTACATCTGTATTTTATGGAAAATTTTAAGGGATTTTTAAGAGTATTTTGACTATACCTGATTTTTGCTACATGAACAGAATTTAATCCCCACATTAACACTCTACTTAGGCACATCTAATATTCTTTATTTCTCTACTCCAACAAACATTCTCCGACAGCCCCTCTGCCACTGTATTCTTGGTCAAACACACCAGGTTTTTAACTCAGATTTATCACATTAGAAAGAACATTCAAGTCGACGTGGGTTTGAGGGAATGAGTTTTTGTTTATTGGTGCTTCTTTTTTTTTTAACAACTTTAATAACATAAAAAAATATGCCTGTTTGAGATGGCCTTGGTGGTTACAGTTGTTTTTTCTTTCTTTCTTTCTTTCTTTTTTTTAGCGCTGATTTATTATAGTTAATGGGTTTTTTGTTCTTTTCAGGTATAGCCTACGATTTCTGACTTACGCTAAGTGTTCTGACAACAAAAGGCAACCTTGAGAAAAACAGTAATTTATGGTTTTACATGTCTACCACAACTGGGGCCATCAGCCTCTCCACATAGAACAAAACTCAATCAGTCAGGGAATCTGCTTCCCATTTGCATTTAATCAAACCCATATTAATGTCTTTTCAAAACCAAGTGCTATGTGACCCCTAGAAGTTCAGTCACCAAAGAATAGTAAAAGCAAAAGTCATGGTAATATTCATGCCCAGGCATTGCCTTGATTATGACTGCCTTCAATGCTGTTTAGCAGTTTTCCTATCAGTTAATACTGAATGAAAACTAACACATCATTAAATCAGAATGTTAAATGCCTACAACGACAATCTTCTCTTAGATTTTTAGTTTTTTTTCCTGCTCCCTAACCCATTTTTTGTTTTGCAATTTTAAAGGGGAGTATCCAAAACATTAATTATTTAATTCTTTCATAAGAACATTGCCAGGCCAGTCTCTTTGTGACACTAAACTCTTGTCCAGATAGATAGATACATATATAGATACATAAGCAATCCTCTAAGTGTCCCTTATACTGTAATCAATGGCTTCTAAAAGATTAAGATAAAAAGTTTAAAAAGAAGTAGAGATATATCCAAGAAGCAGGAATGAAGAATTAAAAATCCAGAAGCTAAAATTTTGCCTTCTAAAGATAAGGGAAAATACGGAAAAGAAACTCCACCTAAACTAAGAATTTTTTTATCTACTATACTAGTAAATACAAAAAGTCCCCCAAGCCCCACAAAGGCTTTTGCTCATTTCTTTTACTGGCTATAAGAGACATCTTAAGAAGCAGCAAATCCATGGAAGGCTCTAGAGTCCAACAACTGTTCTCTTGATGTCATGATATTGGATCACATATTTTCCTTCAAGATGATGTAAAGTGATCAACAAAACTACTGATTATAAGCAGTTAATTCTGAAACCTAAGGGTTTCAGACTCCTTTAATGCATCCCCACCTTAAAATATTAAACTGACTTAGTGTATACCAGAATTAGAACAAACTCCATTCCATCTCCAGATTTATTTAACGTGAAGATAAATATCTCCACATTTAAACAATTCAAAGAATGTGTCAAGCAATACACCCACAGTTATCACATTTGAAGCCCATATCAGGATAACAAAGAAAATCCTCCCCAGGAATTAAGTAAGCCAGCAGGGTGAAAAAGTTCTCCACAATCACATTTCCTGCTCTTTCTATCATCTTCAGAAGGAAAGATGCCTAATAGTTACTGAGCACCTATTATGTTCCAGACTTAGTTATTTCAATGTTTATAGTCATTTCAATGCTGTCACAGAAACATCACATATAGAAGACCCTCCATAAAATTTTGTTTAATAAATGAATGGAAAAACGAATGATTTTGCACCAGTACTACATGGTCTGATAACAATACCTTCATGCCTAGAGATGCTCCAATTACCTCTTCCTATAACTTAGTCCCTTTCTTGAACTTAGTTAAAATAAATGCATTTCAGAAAATGTCTACAATTACTGTCTTTATCTTCTGTGTAGGTAAAATCATAAGAAAGAAATATGGAGGAACACAGCACAGAAGGGGTATGGCTGGACTAAAAGGACAATCTACATTTTTATTTAGTTTTATGAAAAACTGTCATGACAGCATCAAAGAGGAAAACACAAGCATAGATAGTCTACTTAATTGTAAACCACAGTATAAAACAGAATGAAGTCTATGAATTTTTTACTGTTCGACAATTACGATTTTGGAAAATCTTTTTCTTAACAGTTTGTAAGAGTACAATGATCTGGTTATTTTTCAAATTAAACACACTTTGAGACCACTAATGACAACACAGTAAGCTTAAGAGAAAAATAAAATTTACGTTTTCAATACTTCCTAAAAGAGAATAAACTCAACTTCTATGTAATTTACACAAGACTAAATACTAAGATTGACTTAAGGTGTAACTTACATAAAACTATGTTATTCAAGTAATTATGAAATAATGATTGACTCCACAAAGTGCCTAATACCTGCTAGTATTGAAGTAGCAATAGTTTTCCATTTAGGGTTTTTCAGTTTGGTTTGGTTCACTTGAAAATACTCATAGATATCTATATTTCTTCTGGGCAGAATTAAGGCTTTTCCCAGTAATCACAGGAATTGAATCAACTCTCTCACTTTAATGTTTTTAAACCGTGTTGCTAAAGATATAAAAATGTGTGGATACTGACGACTGAGACCATCTAGTAAAAAACCCTTCGAGAATCCTCATCTCTCTCTCTGCTTTTGCAATAGAGCAGCTGTGCCTCACACAGATTCACATGAATGAAAATATTTAGACGAGAAACCACCCACTTAGTTTATTTTCCATACGACTTTCCTGTAATTATTTTGTAAACTGTTCACACAACAATACATAAAAACATCTGCAAAAACAGGTAATTAATGTGTCAAGCCAAACTAATGCATTTTTTATGGTGTCCATGCTTCGTCAACTGTAATTATAACTCTTTTTTAAGCAAATGATGATGTGTTTGTTGCAATGTGCAAGTGGTTATTTTAGATGCTCTGTTTACTGTTCATACAATCTGAATATAAAACTCCACAGCTACTTTACCCGACATCAATGTTTTACCTAGCTTTTTTTTTTTTTTTTGCAGAAGCAGGAATGCGGATCTCTCTTCCAAGCTATAATTTCCAGTAAACATTTTTGTCATTAAAACATGAAACTCTCAACATAAAAGTTGACACCAAAATAACGAACAACTCAAGAAACATCTGGCAGAAAACGATTCACCCAGACTTTCTTCCTGCAGTTGTAAACCTATGGGAAATATAGCATTTTAAGCCCATCAGCTGCAGGATACCAAGCCTCCTGAACATCAGAAGTGTAGAAAGCTCATTATTGGTTTTTAATGTATAATATCTATTCCATCTAGACCCACTAGACACATATATCTTTGACATGAGACCAAAAAATGAAGACCCAAATCCTGCTCAAAATATATTGTTTCATATTCATATGCTTTGGTTCTAACTACAGAAAAGGTCATCATCATTATTATTACTATTACTATTATGCACTAACTAATATAGCGTACCAATAATCATCCTCAAATGCACATTCCTGAAGGCCCAAGGTTTCTGGTCTCCAAAGCTAATAAAATCTAAAAAGAAGGAAGCAGTACGACCCTTTAATATTTTTGTAAGGTCCTTCCTCTTTTTAAAAAAAGCAATTTTTAAAACATCTATGATGATTACCCATAGTACTGAGAAACTCTGATAATAAAGAATTCTTAGGAAACAAGGTTTTCTGTTTATTTTCACAACAAAAAAAAATTTCTTTTAAGATTTTGTTTATTTATTTGACAGACAGACAGAGAGAGCACAAGTAGGCAGAGTGGCAGACACAGCGAGAAGGAGAAGCAGGCTCCCCGCCGAGCAGGGAGCCCAACACAGGACTCGATCCCAGGACCTGGGATCATGACCTGAGCCGAAGGTAGACGCTTAAACAACTGAGCCACCCAGGCGCGCCTCACAACAGAATGTTTTAGAAATAGTGTAGAATTAACCCTTCTGCATCCAAACTTATGTAACTCCTCATTTTGATACAAATATTTCTAAAATGAGCTATTCTGTTCTTTCCTCGAATATTAGCTCCTGTGATATGCTAAAAGTGCCTGTCTATCCCCACCTTATTCCCAACAAGAACATGAGCAAAATATTACAGCAAATCAAATAACAGTTTCCCAGCTGCCAGGCTTTAATTTTAGGTCAAATGCTTATTTTACAGAATTTGGGGTTGGGTCTGATCAAAACAGAACAGAGCTCCCATTCCAAGGATGCTAGAATAAGAAAGACACGACTAAGGCTAGGTAAGGGAATAGGACAGAAGCTTATTTATTAAAGCTAGAAATCAAACTCAGGGTCAGACAAGCAAAAAGTCTCAACACTGAGTTCCACTACTTATATTGATTACTACAAATATATTAATTGTACTAATAAATACAATTAATGCGGGGTGCCTGGGTGGCTCCGTAAGTGGAGCATCCGATTCTTGGTTTCGGTTAGGATCATGATCTTGCAGTCCTGGGATCAAGCCCCACGTTGGGTTCCGCCCTTGGCAGAGTCTGCTTCAGATTCTCTCTCCCTCTTCCTCTCCCTTTGCCCCTCCCCCATACAGGTGCTTTCTCTCTAAAATAAATAAGTAAAATCTTTTTTAAAAATACAATTAACACCATTTCAAATGGCTGAATTCAACACGTTGTCAAACCTTTGGGACACATATACTAATGTCTGTACAGAGTACTGATAAACCAGACAGAAGACATTTTAAACCTATTTGGTATTTTCAAGAGCTACTTTCACACATCCTGGTTGTTTACTACACATACTTTGGGATTCAACTTATTTATCACCTTCTGCAAAAGTTTTTCCTATAAACCTTCTCCTTCTCCCTGGTCAAATGCCCATTTATATGTATTTATAGAATCGTTCTCATTCAAAATATTTATAGAGAATTTCCTATGTAACAGGCACTGTGCTAGAAAATACAATGAATGAGAAAATACCTTGCCTTCAAGGATATTACAATAAAGAGATATTCATTCAATAAAGAACTGCACAAATAATTATTTCATTGTAAATGTGATATGTACTTGAAGCAAAACAGTGTGAAATGATAGCAACGTTCAAGAAGTGTACTCTGGTGTGAACAGAGGTGAGAAAAGGTTCCTTTGAGGAAATGTTGAAACTGAGATTTAATGAACGAGGAGGAAATTATCAGTTGAAAAAGTACATTAAAGCACTCAAACAGACCCTGGCTTACGCAAAAGTTCAAACACGGGAAGGATCGTGGTGTTTTCCAAGAGGTAAAAAAAAAAAAAAAAGTCACTGTGGCTAAAAAAGAATTAAGTGAATAGGACTTCACTTAATTAATAAAATATGGGCCTGGATAGAAAAGCAGAAGCCAAGTCACTCACAGCCTGATAGACCATAATACCTTTGGATTTCAGCCTCAAAGCATGAGTTTAATGCAAGAAAGTGACATGATGAGAGTCCATTTTCAAAAGGTCAGTTAGGCTATTAGTTTAGAACCAAGGAAGAAAGACAACGAATCATCAGATATTTTTTAACAATAAAAACTAAAAACTAACAAAATCCAATAGAAATTCTGGAATTAAAAATTACTCAACAGCACACTGAACTGACAGAAAAAAAGAATCAGCAAATCTGAAGATACATGAGTAAACATTATCCACTGAGTAAAATTAAACAATAAAAAAGGGAGAGGGGACCAGACTAAGACAACTGTTGATACCATCAAGCACACCAACATATACATAATACAGTTCACAAAAGAGAAAAGGGAAAAAAAGGGCAGAAAAAGGCAAAAAACTTCCCAGATTGATCAACATGGATCTACATATACGAGAATATCATCAAATACCAAGCATTCAACACCAAGAAGGATACACTCAGAGATCCACATCTAAACACACAATAGCCAAACTATCAAAAGCCAAAACAGAAAATCTTAAAAAAAGCAAAAGATAAATTCATTTCTTCTCCAAACTGATTTAAAGGGTAAGTCCATTTAAACAATAACTATAAGACTACAGTGTAGAGCTTATATAAAATTGTAACATATATATTATAATAGCAAAAAGATGTAAGAAGGGAAGAGAGCTATACTGAGGTAAAGTTTTCTATATATTACTAGAATTCAGGTAATTTTACTCTGAAGTACAATATTTTAAGTTAAAGTACTTATTACTATAATCTTCAGAAAAACCACTATGGAAAATAAAAAACTCAAAATGATATAGTCTACAAAAAAAAAAGAGAATAAATGGTACACTAGAAAAAATATGTACTTAACACACAAGAAGGCAGTAAAAAACAAAAAAGATAGGAGACATATAGAAAATAGCAAAATGGCAAGCATAAATCCAACCACATTATTAAATATATTAAATATATACGGATTAAACATGCCAATCAAAAGGCAGAGATTACAAGGCTAGATTTTTTTTAAAAAAGATCCAACTGTATCCAACTGTCTACAGGAAGCATACTTTGTTTCAAAGAAACAGATTGAAAGTAAACAGCTTTACTAATACCCAACGAAATGGATTTTAAGAAAAACAAATGTCACTAGGGACAAAAACACTTTATAATGTTAAAAGTTAAATTAATCAGAAAGATAAATTGTTATAAACATGCATGCATCTAATAAGAGTCCTAGAACAGATGAAGTAAAAATGGACAGAAAAGGAGAATTTCAGGCTGAGTGAAAATGTAAACAACATAATTAAAATTTCTGAGATGTAGCAAAAGAAGTACTTAGAAGGGCTTTACATCTTTAAAGACCTATGTTAAAAAAGATCTCAAATCAATAACCGAAACTTCCACCCCTTAAGATGAAACAAATCTAAACAATGAAGAGCAAACTACACAAAAAAAATGCAGAGGAAGAAGCAGAAACCAATTAAATAGAAAATTAAAAAAGGGAAAACAAATGAAATCAAAAGTTAGTTCTTTGAAAAGATGAAATTGATATTTATCTAGACCAACTGAAAAAAAACAAAGACACCACAATCAAAATAATGAACATATCCATCACTCTCAATTAATAATTCTTTTTTTTTTTACGATTTTATTTATTTATTTGAGAGAGAGCAGGAGAAGGGGGAGAGTCAGAGGGAGAAGCAGACTCCCCACTGAGCAGGGAGCCCAACGCAGAACGCGATCCCAGGACCCTGGGATCTTGACCTGACCTGAGCCGAAGTAGACGTTTAACCAACTGAGCCACCCAGGCACCCTCTTTTTTTTTTGAAAGTAGGCTCCACACGCAGTGTGGGGCTTGAACTCATAACCCCAAGATCAAGAGTCACGTGCTCTACCAACTCAGTCAGCCAGGGACCCACAGTTAACAATTCTTTATTTTGCCTTCATTTTTGAAATATATTTTCACTGGGTACAGAATTCACTTGATAGACTTTCTCTCTACATGTGTTTTGTTTTTTTTTCTCTCTACATATGTTAAAGGTGTTAATCAACAGTCTTCTTGTTTGCATTGTTTCTGACAAGAAATCTGACATCATTCTCATCCTTTGTTCTTCTGTGTCTGCCTGCTTTTAATTTTGAGATTTCTCTTTAACACTGGTTTTGAGAAATTTGATTAGAATGTGCCTGGGTATAGATTTTCATATCTCTTATGCCTGGGGTTTGAGTTTCTTGGTCTTGCAGAATATCTGCATCAAATTTGGAAAGCTTTCAGGCATTATTCACTCAAATAATATTCAGTCTCCCTCTTGCCTTCCCTCTTCAGGGGACCTAATTACATGGAGAAAAATTGTTCTATAGCTTACTGATGTTATATTAATTTTTGCTTGATTTTTTTCACCTCTGTTTCATTTTGGATAGTTTATCTATTGCTATGTCCTCCACTTCATTAATCCTTTCTTCTGCAATATCTAATCTGTCATTATTTTCCATTTCCCATACTGTAGCTTACATCTCCAGAAGTTCATCTCCCATTGCTCTACTTAACTCTACATAATGAATACATTTCTATTAAGTTTTAAAGTCCTCATCCTTTCATTTTAACATCTGTGTCAATTCTGGGTGAGTACTGAATGACAGATTTTTTCTTCACTATGGGTCATATTTCCCGTTTCTTTGAATAAATGGTAATTTTTTATTAGATGCTGGCCATTGTGGATTTTCCCTTATTAGATGGTAGATATCTTCTTATTCCTACAAATATTGGGCTTTGTTCTGGAATGCAGTTATGATTCTTGGAAACAACTTGATCCTTTTGGGTCTTGTTTCTGAGATTTCTTAGGGTGGGTCTGGAGCAAACTATTATTCCACACTAATGGTGTAAGACTCTTGAATATTCTACCCAATGCCCCATGAAAGAGGTTTTCAAGACTACCTGTTAGGAACAGACACTATTCCCAACCCTGTGTGAGCACCCAGAATGTTTCCCCTAATCCTTTCAGTGGGTCTTTCTCTCGCCTTGCGTAGTTTCTCCACAGCCATGCACTAATCACTACTCCATTAAGTATTCCAGGGGACACCGCAAATCTCTCTAGATTTGCATCACAGCCATCTCCTCTCTAGATAAAGCACTAGACATTCGGCAATGATCCTGCAAGCTCTAACTGAGAGCTCTGCTTCGGTCTTGCTGGATTCAGCCCCATCTCCTCAACCTGGAGGTTTTGCCACAATTCATCTGCCTTCCTTCTTCCTGAGCCACAACCTGGAAACTCAAGACAGCAAGCTGGGCAATCTTAAGACTCACCTTTTCTTTTCTCAAAAACCATAGTCCTTCACTGTCTAACGTCCAGTGTCTTGAAAACCACTGTTACGTATACTTTGGTTTTTTAGTTTCTTCAGAAAGGAGGGTAAATACAGTCCCTGTGGCTCATCTTGGCCAACAGTGGAAATCCTAAAGTTTTTTTTGTTTTGTTTTTATCCCCTTCACCTATTTCACTCACCCCCCTACCCAACCTCCCCTCTGTTAACCATCTGTTTGGTCACTACACTAAGAGTCTGCTTTTGGTTTGTCTCTTTTTTTTTTCCTTTGTTCATTTGCTTTATTTCTTAAATTCCACATACGAGTAAGTGGAAGTCCTAGTTTTAGTGTGGCAACTGGAATTTTTTTTTTTTTGCTACTGGAAATTTTTTAATTACATATGTGTCGCATTGTATGTCTATTATACAGCGTTACTTTACACAGTCATTAAAATTATTTAATGTTGAAATCCTCTAAGAAAGTAGAGTAAGGAGGCTAAGAAGGTTGACAACCAAGTCTCAATAAACTCCAACATTTAAAGGTCAAGTGGGGAAGAAGGAGCTGGCAAAGTAGACTTAAAAAGGTTAACCTAAGAAATAGAAAACTAAGGAAAGTATGGTAAGTATGGTGTCATTGGAATAAGAGGCAATTTAGAAAAGCAGAGATTGTATGAAATAGTTACTGAAAACTGTATATATATGTGTGTGTGTGTGTGTGTGTGTGTGTGTGTGTAAGTTAACAAAAGAACATTAAGAATGAGAAACATGTTTATAGCAGCAATGTCCACAATAGCCAAACTATAGAAAAAACCTAGATGTCCATCAACAGATGAATGGACAAAGAAGATGTGGCATATATATACAATGGAATACTATGCAGCCATCAAAAAGAATGAAGCCTTGCCAATTGCAACAACATGGATGGAACTAGGGGGTATTATGCTAAGTGAAATAAGTCAATCAAAGAGACAATTATAATATGATCTCTCTGATATGAGGAATTTGAGAGGCATGGTGGGGGACCGTGAGGGGTAGGGAGGGAAAAAATGAAACAAGATGGGACCGGGGAGGGAGACAAACCATAAGAGACTCTTAATCTCAGGAAACAAACTGAGGGTTGCTAGGGGGTGTGGAGGGGAGGGATAGGGTGGCTGGGTTATGGACATTAGGGAGGGTATGTGCTATGGTGAGTGCTGTAAATTGTGTAAGACTGATGATTCACAGACCTGTATCCCTGAAGCAAATAAAACATGTTTACAAAAAAAAAAAAAGAATAAGAAACATTATTGAGAGTCCAGTTAAGATTAATAACTATGAATTCATTTTAGTTACCAATCTGTCCAGAGTGTGTGGTTTCTTTCAATAGCACTCAGCTGCCCAGTTGTCTGCCTCTATAAGCCAGAAATCATGGAAACACGGATACTCCAAAACAAATGGATAAATTAATCCAGGGCTGGAGTTTTGCCAGGTAAATGTGATAAAAGATCAGAGGGGGATTAAGGTATGTGCCAAAAGACTTCGTGAAATGATGGATCATGAAAACCAAAATAAATAAATGGAAGACAGCTGAGAGATGCTAAAGAGAAAAATGGAGGAAAGTACAAAATAATGGCACTTTTTAAATTATTTATTTACCACTCTTCCCCCCAACTCAGTAACTTATAAGTGCTCACTGATTTTAGTGAGTCATCCATTAAAGTTTTGTTGAATAGAACAAAACTGACCTGACTTTCTATATCACGCAATGCAAATTCTACTGGATCACTTCATTTAAAAGGATTATTACCATGTACTGATGTCACAGCTATGCCTTTTATTATTTATTCCTTCTAATCTTGCTTCTTGTTGCTTGGGCAAAGATGGGCCTTTCATTAATAGTACAAGTCAGGGCATTGTCCCCTATCCCTGCAAATAACAAACCAATCAACTACAACAGAAAATTCAATTTGGAGTTCTTTTTTCTAATCTTTGCTTTTATTTGTCCTGAGTACTCAACATCTTTGTTCTTTATTGCCCTTTAGTGTACTTTTCTTTTGTAGGGGAATGAGCTATCGCTGATCTGGACTCAATCAAGGTAACTTCTTTTATAACACATTTTGACTATATTTGTGAGCTTTTCACTCACAGCCAATAAAATAGGTATGTTTTCATTAATCAGAATAATTTAATAACATGTCATACAGATCAAAAAGCAATTTAATTAAAGGTAGTTATGACTATTCAGTAATACAGAATGACTATTCTGTAATGATAGGCTAACTACCCAAAAAAAGACAAAGACTACTATAAGATAGTGTCCTACAAACAAAAGATAGTCATGTAATAGAAAGTATCATGAAGTCCTCAATTAATTTTTTGAATGTAGCGAGCATTCCCATTTCAAGACACTATTTAAAATGATTAAAATATTTAATCATCAGGGGCACCTGGGTGGCTCAGTGGGTTAAAGCCTCTGCCTTCGGCTCGGGTCATGATCTCAGGGTCCAGGGATCAAGCCCCGCATCGGGCTCTCTGCTCAGCAGGGAATCTGCTTCCCCCTCTTTCTCTGCCTGCCTCTCTGCCTACTTGTGATCTCTCTCTCTCTCTATCTAAATAAATAAAATCTTAAAAAATAAATAAAAAATAAAACATAAAACTTTAAAATATTTAATCATCAGGGGGGCTTGGCCATAAAGAAAACCTCAAGAAATTTCAGAAACTGAAATCATTCAAAATTCTCTGAACACTATGGAATTAAGCTATAAATCAGTAACAAGAAGATAACTAGAAAAATCTCAACTGCTGGGAAATTAAGTAGTATGTTTATGATGCTTAGAAATATATTACTTAGAAGTAATCACATGTACAGTAGACAGATTAATGGACCCCTAAAACTGGCTATGTCCTAACCCAGGAACCTGTAAATAAATTACTTAACTTGGCTAAAATGACTTTACAAATGTGATTAAGGTTAAGAATCTTGAGACACAGCAATTATCCTGGATTATCAGAGTAGGCCCAACCAAATCATATCGGTCCTTAAAATCAGGTCCTTTCCTTGCTCAGAATCAGGGTGAGACGTAACTAAGCAAGAATGGTCAAAGGGATTTAACACTGCTGACTTAGAAGATGGAGGCAGGCATGCAGGCAGGCTCTAGAAGCCAGAAAAAACAAGAAAATAGATTTTCCCCTTAAGTCTCTGGAAAGGAATACAGTCCTGCCCATACCTGGATTTTTAGTCCCGTGAGATTCAGGTCAGATTTCTAACCTACAAAACCATAAAAATAATAAATTCATTTCGCAAATTTATGGTAATTTGTTACAGCAGCAATAGAAAACTAATGAGATAAAAACAATATCTTGAAGTGATAACAATGAAGATATGACATATCTAAATCTATGGAATGTAGCTAAAGCAGTACTTAGTGGGAAATTTATAATCTTAAACATATATAGAAAAAAAAAGCCAAAACTCAAAGATGTAAACTCCTAATTCAAAAAGTAAACATTGGACCTAAAGTTAAGTAGGAAGAAAATAAACAGAAATCCATAAAGTAGAAAAGTAACATACAATAGTATAAATAATATGCTAACATTAATAAAACTAGTAAATCCTTAATATGACTGATTAAGAAAATAAAATAAGTTACCAACATCAGGAAAAATTCAACGGACATCAAAAAGACAAAAAGATACTATAAATAATTCTACAATCAATAAATTTTGAGGGTTTGTGCCGAAAGCAAAGGCAACAAAAGCAAAAACAAACAAGTGAGACATCAAACTAAAAAGCTTCTGCACAGCAAAGGAAACCACCAACAAAACGAAAAGGTAAACCTACCGAATGGGAGAAAATATTTGCAAACCATATATCCATATAAGGATTAATATCCAAAATATTTAAGGTACTCATCCAACTCATTAACAACAAAAAAAAAAGGTTAAAAATGCACCGAATCTAAATAGACATTTTTCCAAAGACATACTGATGGCCAACAGATACATGAAAAGAAAACAAATACATGCTCCCCTTCACTAATCATCAGAAAAATGCAAATCAAAACCACGATGAGAAATCATACCTGTTGAGAGTGGCTGTTATCAAAAAGACAAGAGATAACAGGAGTTCACAAGGATGTGGAGAACAGGAAGCCCTTGCGTATTGTTGGTGGGAATATAAATTGGTGCAGCTACTATGGAAAACAGTATGGGGGCGCCTCAAAAAATTAAAAATAGAACTACTATATGTTCCAGAAATTCTACTTCCGGGTATTTATCCAAAGAAAACAAAAACACTTAAAAAGACATCTGCAACCCATGTTCACCGTAGCATTATTTACAATAGCAAAAAAATAGAAACAACCAAAGTATCCATCAATGGATGAATGAATAAAGAAAATGTGGTACACACACAAACACACACATACACACAGGAATATTATTCAGCCATAAAAAAGAAGGGAATCCTGCCATTTGCAACAATATGGATGAAACCTGAAGGCATTATGCTAAGTGAAATAAGTTATACAGAGAAAGATAAATACAGTGTGATCTCACTTATATTGAGAATCTATTAAAAAAAAAAACCTCACAGCCACAGAGAACAGACTCATGGTTGCCAGAGGCAAGGGGGTGGCAGGTAGGCAAAATGAATGAAGGGGGGTCAAAAAGTACAAACTACTTCCAGTTATAAACTAAATAAATCCAAGGGGTATAATATACAACATAGTATCAGTAGTTAATAATACTGTATTGTGTATTTGAAAGTTGTGTGGAGAATATATCTTAAAAGTTCTGATCACAAAGGAAAAAATTTGTAATTGTGTGGTGATGGATGTTAGCAAGACTTACTATAGTCATTCTGCAATATATAAATATATCAAATCATTATGTTATACATCTAAAACTAAAATAATGTTATATGCCAATTATATCTCAATAAGAATAATAAAATAAAGCAAAGGAGCAGAGAAAAAAATTAATTTGACCATTTATATGAAACAAATTCTTTGAAAAATACAAATTACCAATAAAGTGATAAAAGAAGAAATATATACAATTTTACCAGTTGGATATCTATTAAAGAAATTAAACCCAGTATTAAAACCCTTTCTCTAGAATTGTTCTTAAATTTGATAAGTATGATACTTGCATTGTGGATATATAAAAGAATGATCTTATTTTCTGGAAATGTTTATTACATAAGGGTCAAAGCCATGATATCTATAATTTACTTTTCATTCAGTAAATATGTTTGTTACACATATGCGCGTATGTGTGAATATACATGTATATATAGATAAGACAATAACTATGAAAAATAAAAACACACATAAATCTTAGCAACCAAGCCCAGTGATATATATAAAAAGATATGCTGCAATCGAGTAGGTTTATTTCAGGAATGCAAAGGTTACTGAATATTCAAAAAAACAGCAGGTGTGGAATCTCAAGTCTGGAGGATAATGACAGCCACTCAATTTCAAATCTCCCCACATAATCTTTCAAAATCAAAAACAAAACAAATGAAAAAACTGGGAGAATAAATACAACCACATATGACCCACACCTTGAGCATTACTAAGAATACCATGACCTTCAGATTATCTGTAAATAGAGAAATAAACCACATTACAACAGAGCTCCAAGAGCCCCATTATTGCAGGCCCATGAAAGTAAAAACCAGAGGAGAAAGAGCTTAACAACAGAGCCCTTAAAATAGTATACAGGGTACACAAGACTTAAAGAACAGAAGAAAAACAAAACAAAACATAAACACCCCCAGAAAGAGAAAGTCCAATTAAATACCAAAATATAAAACATAAACTGGGACTTGGTAGTTTGAAAACACAAGCTATAAATATAAAGAAAGACTTGAGTGTGAGTGGAACCCAAAATGAGAGCCTTGGTAAAGCTTTTCTTCTAGGGAAGAAATAGACCCTATAAAGAAAAGGGTACGAGGTAACAGTAAAGGGGTACAGGGAATAATGGAAATGAGAGGAGAAAGGTAAGGAGCCTATAAAACAAAAGAGAAACACCAACCATTCCCCTATCCCCATCCATAAAAGAAAGTGCACAGAAGAGGGGTGAACGGATAGAAGAGGACATAAACTGGAACCATACCCTCACAAGAAATAAGAATAGAAAAAAGCAGATCTCTTGCAATCAGTGCTGTTAGAGATCAAGAGAGCAATCACCTTTCAAGAGGCAGTAATTGGAAAGGAACAGAAGGAAGCTTCAAGAATGCTGGTCAAGTTCTACTTGATAATCCAGCTACCAGGAACATAAGTGTGTTCCATGTGTGAAAATACAGCGAACTGTATACTTACAATATGTACTTTTCTGCATATTCAATTAAAAGTAAAAACAAAATAGATATGCTTGTTCCCTACAGAATCTAAATCTAAGAAACATATATAAGAAAACATATAAACCATCATGGCAGGGGGAAAAAGCATATTAAGGGCCAGTGTAGGGTTAGGAAGGGTAAACAGAGGATGACATTTTAATTTTGTTTTGTTTCTGCCTAATAACCCTTTCTCATTTTGGTCCACTCCCCTCCCATTCTATAGCTATGTTGTTCAGTTCATGCGGTTTATTAGGGAGATAGTTCTGCCCACCTCTGAAGGGATGAGTAAATAACCTATACCTAATTAGGTTATTCCCTCGCTAGAAAAACAAGGTGAAGGAATGTGACCCATGCTTTTACAGGAGCTAAGGGGAAAACACCCTCTTCCTCTAGAACTCAGAGGAAAAAGCTTCTATAAACCTATAGCTGCTGGGGGTTATCTTTCATACCACCTGGAAATAAATGTAAATCAGGGAAAGGGGACTGAAAGTACAGGTCATGTATAAAAACAAGCAAATAGGCATAGAAACCACGTGATACTTCTTGAACACCTGAATCTAGCCACTTTCTACGTGAGCTTCTTTGAGCTGGGTTTGTTAACCCATAACTGAGAGTCCAGTATAACACAAAATTTGAAAGGACTGATCTGAGTAGAGGATAATTTAAAAAGCAACTCTCTCTTCATTTGTGAACATCACAACCAGAGACTCTAAAGTCTTTTCTTAGTCCATTCTGGCTGCAAGAACAGAATACCATGGAACGTTTAACCAGAAATTTACCTCTCACAGTTCCAGAGGCTCAAAGGCCAAGAGCAATCTGGTGCTGGCTTCCTCATTCATTAATGGCTATTCTCACTGTGCCCTCACATGGTGAAAGGAACAAAGGAGCTCTCTGAGGTCTCTAATAGGCACTAATCCCATTCATGAGGGCAGAACCCTCAAGGCCTAATCATCTCCCAAAGGCCCCACCTCCAAATTACCACCACACTAGGGATTAGTTTTCAGTATGAATTTTGGGAAGTCATAGTCAGTCTATGGTACCTTCTCCCTGAATCTATGATATAGTTTCTTCTGAGACCACTGCATTTAGTACCTGCTTTTTCCTGTTACAGACACTTCCTAGATAATTAAAGAAAGAAAGAAAGAAAAAAAGGCAGGGTAATGATGGGGACAGGAAAACAGAATAGGTGACATATAATTACTTTCAAATCTCTATTTTTAAAATTTAAGTTTTACTGTTTTAAAATGCTTTCTTCTAGAAAGTTTCAAAACAGTTAAGATCTAAAAATTCCTCAACTGAGGCAATTTATTGAATTATAATTTATTGAATTATAGTGAAGAGCACATTTTATTTTAAAACAGAAAAGGCAGAGCACCTGGGTGGCTCAGTCGGTTAAGCATCTACCTTCTGCTCAGGTCATGATCCCAGGGTCCTATCATGATCATTGGGCTCCCTGCTCAGTGGGGTGTCTGCTTCTCCCTCTGTGCACTCTCTCTCTCTCTCAAATAAACAAATAAAATCTTTAAAACAGAAATGGCAGTGGAAAGTTTTCATAAAAAAATTCTGAATTTATTTAGTACTGCTCTTTGAAAAGTAAAATCGCAATTTATAGATGAAGATGAACAAGCAGATTCCTACTTCAATGAGCAGCCCATCTTTCCCAACTATATTACAGTAATGAACCAAATAGTCAAGAGATAACTAAAAGCACAATTAGGTTTAAATATAAGGTAAAAATCTCTGTGGCATGTGGGATTTATTCCAGGAATGCAAAGGTGGTTCAATGTAAAGAAAATCAATGTAATATATACCATATTAATAGAATGAAGGGGGGGGGAACACATAATCATAACTGAAGCAGAAAAAGCATTTAACAGAATCTAACACTCTTTCATAATAAAACCATCCAGAAAACTAGGAATAGAAGGGAACTTCTTCCAACATGATACAGGGCATCTATGAAAAACTAATAACTAACATCATATCATGGGGTGCCTGGGTGGCTCAGTCAGTTAAGTGTCAGACTCTTGGTTTCAGCTCAGTCATGAGACGGAGCTCCATGCTCTGCTTGAGATTCTCTCTCCCTCTCCCTCTCCTTTTTGTTTCTCTTCGACTCACGCTGTCTCTTTCTCTCTCAAATAAATACATCTTTTTAAAAAAATATATCATATTCAATGATAAAAGATGGAAAGATTTCTCCCTAAACTTCAGAATGCGCCAAGATGCCTCATCTCCTTTGCAGGAATGAGTAAGTAACCTATACCTAATTAGGTTATCCCCTAGCTAGAAAAACGAGGTGAAGGCCTGTGACCCAGGCTTTTACTGGAACTATTAAAGATTTCACTGGAAGTCCAAACCAGAACATTACACAAGAAAAAGAGCTAGAAAGACATTCAAATTGAAAAGAAACAAGTAAAACTACATCTATTCACAGAAAACATAATCTTACAGAAATCTCAAAGAATCCACCAAAAAGTTACTACAGCTAAAAAAAAAAGTTACTACAGCTAATAAATGAATTCAGCAAGTTGCCACATACAAGATAAAAACACAAAAATCAGAGAGTTTATACACCAGGAATGAACAATCCAAAAAGAAAAATAATGAAGCAATTCTAATTACAATAACATTCAAAAGAATAAATACCGAAACAGATTTAACCAAGAAGGTAAAAGCCATACATTGAAAATTACAAAACACTACTGAAAGAAATTAAAGAAGATCTAAACAGATGGAAAGCCATCCTATGTTCATGGATTAGAAGACATTTTTAAGATGGCAATACTCCCCAAATTTATTTACAAATCTAATGCAATCCCTATCAAAATTCCAACAGCCTTTTGTGCAGAAACAGAAAAGCTGACTTTCTAAAAAAAAAAAAAAGAAAAATATTAAAAAATAAATAAAATATAAACTATAACTCATTTTTTAAAAGGTGATTTTTTCAACTCTCCCTGGGCTCAGACATAGTTTGCAGTGACATGGCTAAACACACCAAGAGGGTCAGATCTTGGGTAAATATGGGACCTGTTAGGGAGCGTCGCTCAGGAAAATGGTAAAGAAGATTGAAATAAGCCAGCATGCCAAGTACACATGCTCCTTCTGTGGCAAAACTAAGATGAAACGACAAGCTGTGGGGCTCCGGCATTGTGGCTCCTGCATAAAAACTGTAGCTGGTGGTGCGTGGACCTAGAGAACCACTTCTGCCATCACAGCAAAGTCCGCCATCAGAAGACTGAAGGAGCTCAAAGACCTGCAGAAGTGCCACCATTCAAAACATTGCTATAAGAAATGCGTTCATTTATGTAACAAAATTACTTTGGCTTGTTGCTAAATTGACTAGTTACAGCTTCCGATTTGTGTTCCATTGATTACGCTTTCTCAAAAGACTTGGAAACTAAAAATCCCTCTAATTTTTATTGAAAAATAAATAAATAAAAGGTGATTTTCAATTTATATAGAGTTGTAAAAGGACCCAAAAAATCAAAATAATATTGAAAAAGAAAAAACTTCTAAAAGAGGAACATAAATCGAAATAGGTAGAAGCTAAAGCATTAGAAGACAGCATGATTACACCACCAGTGCCTATTAAAATTACAGATTCTGGGGGCACCTGGGTGGTGTAATCATGCTGTCTTCTAATGCTTTAGCTTCTCCCTGCTCAGCGGGGAGTCTGTTTCTCCCTCTGCCCCTCCCCCTGCTCATGCTCTCCCTCTCTCATTCTCTCTCTCTCAAAATAAATAAATAAAATCTTTAAAAAATAAATAAATAAAATGAAATTACAGCTTTTGTTGTAGTCAGACTCACACTGTATCATACTTTCTAGTGAAGTGGGCAATCCCTAAAAGTAAATGGGTTAGACAGTATTTTCATAACATCTTCAGAGTTAACAAACACAATAAACAAGTCAAATAAATTTTTATTTTTAAAGTTATACATTTTCACTTCTGAAATTCAGCAATAAGAAATCATGTTACTTGCCTCCCTTTATCAAACATAAATTTACTACTACCTTTCACATATATCCATCCATTCTAAATCAAACAAGGTTACGCTTGGGTTTCTTAATACTTGAGTCACTTTTATTCAAAGCAATAAATCAATAACCCAAATTACCTTTTACAGTACTTGAGTATATATCATTATGAATGCACACAGACTAACCATATTCATAGAGCCTGGACACATTCTAGAACCAACCTTACAATTCAAAGCTAGTATAAGTGACTCAAAGGGAATCTAGAAATATACGTGGGTTTGTGGTCTCCCCAGGAATTCTATTCCTCATTGTAGGAAGGGGAAAAAGAATAGTTAATACCCAGTAAGAGACCCAGAATGATGTAGTACCTCAACACACAAGGTCACAGTTTTTTAAATAAGTCTGGACATCTCTTAGGACACATGTACCCAGGGATGGTGTAAACTAAGAAAAATGGCTTTGTATTGCTTATTATACCATTTACTAGGATGAAAATTGCAGAAGATTGTCTGCATCTCTTAGCTGGGTAGTAACATCAGAAATAGTCTCACTGGTCAAAAATATCAAGATGATCAAGAACTTCTCAAACTCAACACCCAAAGAACAAATAATCTGATCAAGAAATGGGCAGAAGATATGAACAGACATTTCTGCAAAGAGGACATTCAAATGGGCAACAGACACATGAAAAAGTGCTCAACATCACTCGGCATCAGAGAAATACAAATCAAAACCACAGTGAGATACCACCTCACACAAGTGAGAATGGCTAAAATTAGCAAGTCAGGAAACGACAGATGTTGGCGAGGATGCGGAGAAAGGGGAACCCTCCTACACTGTTGGTGGGAATGCAAGCTAGTACAGCCACTCTGGAAAACAGTACGGAGGTTCCTCAAAAAGTTGAAAATAGAGCTACCCTACGACCCAGCAATCGCACTATGGGGTATTTACCCTAAAG
>CM052893.1:25779630-25854762 GCA_028534135.1 Potos flavus
GATAGGGATAGGGTGACTGGGTTATGGACATTGGGAGGGTATGTGCTATGGTAAGTGCTGTGACATAATGTGTAAGCCTGATGATTCACAGACATGTACCCTGTGGCAAATAATACATTGTGTTATTAAAAAAAAAAAATCAAGATGATCAAAGAAAACTTAGATATTAACAACATTCAGGAACACTTTTCAATGTGAGACTTATAATACATGCAGAAGATTTAAACAGAACCAGAGAGAGGAGATCTTATTTTGAAGGGTCATCATTCAATTCTATATTTTTATTTAAAAACCATTCTATATTCACTATCACAATACCTAGTACATACTACTAATAGAAGCTTGTTGAAAGCTCGACTGAATGGATAGATGGCTGAATGAGCAAATCAACAAATGAGAGGAAAAAGAACGAATATCAAAATAAAGTTTAAAAATATTTGATACTCTTTAAAGACTTGTTTCTTCTTCATTTTAAAAAGCTACTCTAAAAAAAAAAAAAAACTAATTAGGGAAGAAATGTATGAGAAGTAACATGGCACAGTGGAAACAAGACAAGACTTGAATCCAGAAAGACCCAGATTTAAATCTTAGCCAAAACTCTTAGTGGCTTGTGTTGTGGACCAAATTGATTACTTTATACAAGTCTTAGTTTCTCCACCTATAAAATGGGGATTATAGTATCTACCTTACGAACACAATAAACCAGAAATTTTGGCACCTAGAACAAACTAAACAAAACCAGTTCTCCAATCAACTCTGTAATTCATAATGTAGCCCACAGATGGGTGTTACTAACAATGCTCGCCATCTGGTAGCTTCCTGTTTTAAATAATTATTCTTGCTAACTAGGTGCCAAGCTTCTAGAATCATTACATTAAATGTTTGCACCCTCTAAATTTCAGTGTCCTTAGACAAAGCCCAGCATGACCAGCCATAGTTCAGATTATAGGTTCGTTCTAAGGGCTAAAAATAATGTTAAGAAAAACCCCTGTACAGTAACAGGCATATAATAGACAGTAAATCAATGTTATTTAAATATTTTATTAATACCTTTATGTCATCCATTTGCCACTCTACATTCTCACAATTATTCTAATAAACCCACACTGAGAATACAGATTAATCATATCAGGCCATTGCAGAAATATATAAAAAAGACAGAAGTGAAAGGATATGTATTGGAAACATTCTCTATAAAGATTCAAGGTGATTCCTTCAATCTTGATTTTTGGATTTTCTGTCTTAAATACATAAAGACCCGATGACATAAAAGAGTAGAAGGTACCTTAGTTTCAAAAGCCATTCCTAGATTGAGGAAATAAGTGAAGTGTCAGGTTCAAAAGGAGAATTCAAAGTTACCACTATCAGGGTATGCTTCTTCTCTGCTGGATGGGCAAACAGAACTGCTGCTATTGTGTTCCACGTCCAGTCTCAGCTGTGCAAACACCAGTTAAGTAAGAAAAACATCAAGCCATCTTTATCAGATCTATAAACAACCCAGATAAACTCCTTTAGGATGAATAGTTTAGTTAGAATGAATAGTTAGTATTTAGAATAACAAAATTTGCCAAATCGTAAGAACCCTGTATAAAGCACTCCTACTTAAGCTCTGAAAAATCATTTTCTCTGGATTATCAGATATCTGGAAATAATGATTTTATTATAAAGCATTATCAAACCAAACCAAGGTCACAGATAACAATTCTATTTTCTTTTTCTCCCCCACAGGCAACCACTCTTACAGCAAGAGTTAAATTAAAATGATGCAGAAGTATTACTGGTTATAGTGATGTTTCAATAACATCCTTACTACACTAAAACAAACTTTCCCTAAGAAAACATATTCTTCTACTCATAAATGTCAAGTCAGCTCACAAGCTCGAGCCCCCAATTTCCCCACAAATTAAAGAATAAATCCATCATACTCAACATTACACTCAATGGTGATTGGCTGAAAGGTTCTCTTTTAAGATCAGAAACAAGACAATGATGCCCATTCTCACGACTTGATTCAACATAGTACTAAAAGTCCTTGTCAGAGCAATCGGACAAGAAAAAGAAATAAAAGTCATCCAAATCAGAAAGGAAGAAGTAACACTGTCTCTTATTTGCAGATAGCATATTATATATAGAAAACCCTAAAGACTCCACCAAAAAACTGTTAGAAAAACAGATGAAATCTGTTATAAATCATAAATAAGAGAAATTGAAGACAAAAAATAAATGGAAAGATATTCCATGCTCATGGACTGAAAGAATTAATTTTGTTAAAATGTCCATACTACCCAATATAATCTATAAATTCAATACAATCTCTATCAAAATTCCAATGACATATTTCCAGTAAGTAGGAAAAAAATCCTAAAATTTGAATGGAACCCTAAAGGACTCCAAATAGCCAAAGCAACTCTCTTAATAAGAATGAAGCTGGGGGCGCCTGGGTGGCTCAGTCCTTAAGCAGCGGCTGCCTTCGGCTCAGGTCATGATCCCAGGGTCCTGGGATCGAGCCCCGCATCGGGCTCCCTGCTCAGCAGGAAGCCTGCTTCTCCCTCTCCCACTCCCTCTGCTTGTGTTCCTGCTCTCACTGTTTCTGTCAAATGAATAAATAAAATTTAAAAAAAATAAATAAATAAGAATGAAGCTGGAGAAAAAAAAAGAAAGAAAAAAAAAAAGAATGAAGCTGGAGGCATCACATTTCCTGATTTCAAACTATATTACAAAGCTACAGTAATCAAACCAGTATGGTATTGGACACATAGATCAATGGGATAAAATAGCACAGAAATAAAACCACACATATACACTAGGTAAAGAACAATCTCTTCAATAAATGGTATTGACAAAAATAAACAGCTACATGCAAAAAAATAACACTAAACCCCTATCTCATACCACATACAAAAATTAACTTAAAATAGATTAAAGACCTGAACATAAGACCTGAAACCACAAAATCCTAGGGAAAAAAAACAGGGGGGTAAGCTTTCTTGGCATGATTTTTTGGATTAGGCACCAAAAGCAAAAATAAACAAGTGGAACTACTTTGAACTATAAAGGTTCTACACAGCAAAGGAAACCATCAACAAAATGAAAAGGCAATCTACCAACTGGGAGAAAATAGTTGCAAATATTTGATAAGAGGTTACTATCCAAAATATGTAAAGAACACAAAATCTAGTATCAAAAACCCCTAAACAATATGATTAAAAAATGAGCAAAGGAACTGAAAAGATATTTTCTCAAGATATAAAAATGCCAAAATGGAAAGGTATTGAACATCACTCATCATCAGGGAACTCCAAATCAAAACCACAATTAGATATTACCTCACACCCATTAGAATGTATATCATCAAAAAGATAACAGATAACAAGTGTTAGCCAGGACGTGGAGAAAAGAGAACTCTTGTACACTGCTGGTGGGAATATAAATTGGTGCAATCACTATAAAAAACAGTATGAAGGCTCCTCAAAAAATTAAAAATAGAACTACCCTATGATCCAGCAATTCCATTTCTAGATATATAGGAAACAAAATCACTATCTCAAAGAGGTACCTGCACCCTCATTTATTTCAGCATTATTTACAATAGTCAAGACATGAAAACAACCTAAGTACCCACTGATGACTGAATGGATAAAGAAAATGTGATAGATGTGTGTGTACATACACATGCACGCACAGACACACAGACACACACAAACACACACGAATATTATTAAGCATAAAAAAGAAGGAAATCCTGCCCTCAGTCACAAGAATGGACCTTGAGGTCATTGTTTAAGTAAAATACATCAGACAGATAAACAAATACTAAATGATCTCACTTATGTATAGAATCTAAAAAGAGCCAAACTCATAGAAGAGATTGGTGGTTACCAGAGGCAGGGGTAGGGGATGGGTAAAGTGGGTGAAGGCAGTCAAAAGGTATGAACTTCCATCTATAAGATTAATGAGTCTTAAAAACACTGTATCATATATTTGAAAGTTGATAAAAAAAAGGAGATCTTAAAACTCTCGTCACAAGGAAAAAAAAGATATAACTATGTGAGGAGAAGGTATTAACTAAACTTATTATGGTAATCATTTCACAATATAGACATGT
The DNA here is from genome assembly GCA_028534135.1 of Potos flavus. Lineage (NCBI taxonomy): Eukaryota > Metazoa > Chordata > Mammalia > Carnivora > Procyonidae > Potos > Potos flavus. The sequence continues at coordinate 25,783,736 of CM052893.1, forward strand.
ATCAAATCATGTTGTACCTTTAGTACAATGTTATATGTCAATTATATCTCAATAAAACTGGGGGGGGATTTTTTTAAACCAATAACAACCATACGTCTGTTGGGTGGTGACTGGTACACTTTTAAATACCGACCAAAAGCACTGCCCTGACACCACACTTGACACATGGTTAAAAGTATAAACATAAGGACTAAAACAAAAGTGATTTTACATATTGGTTAAAAGTTAGTTGTGATTGTGGTTCCCACAGTTTGTATGGAAAAAATTAATCACATTATGAATAAGCAATAAAAGGCTAAAAGCAATTAGTCAAGTATAATTTTTTGGATTTGATGGCACATTAACAACAAAAACCAATCTATGGCAAGAATGGATATTGTGGTTTCAGAAAGACAGGCATATGTTAAATGGGAAAAACATGTTTAAATGATAACATTCCTTGAGATCGAGATCTAGTAGATTTGGTATCAAGTTCTAGTGAGAAATAATTCACCATCATATCACAAAGTAACTAAAATGATATTACTCTGTTATTTGCTGATATGCATCCACAATTCTCATTTTGAAGTAAAGATTTTTATTTTTCTGGTGCCATCAAGTGGTAACATTATGAAGTGCTCTAAGTTTAAATGCAAATAACTTTTAGACCGAAAAATATCACACTGACGTATCCATGTCACTTAAACACTAGTGATTTTTTAGCACAAAATTATCTAAAAAGAAAAAAGAAAATCTCAGAGCTAATTGCAACTCATCCCGATTTTAGATTCCCAACCCAAAATGAGAGTTAAGACAAAGAAGAAAAATGTGTACATCTTTAAAGACTAGAATGCTCTACTGGCAAACAAAAAACCCTAATTAACTATGACACTACTTGAGAAACAAAAAATTGTATCAAAATGACATTATCAGTCAAACCATGAAAAATGTTCCCTCCTGAAACTCCATTAACAGAGTAGTAAAAGAATTACTTTTAAGGCAAAAGCCCAAAAGCCAAAGAGATTAAGAGAGAAGACTGCAGCAACATTTTACAAGCTAGAAAACAGATGGATGAGTGGTTATTGACTTGGGAAGCTCAAGAAAGCTGCCTGACTTCTATGACACTATAAATCTTTCCGAAAGTTTGGGAACTGGTAGCACTGGGTAGCTGTGAAAATCAGAGTAAGGGCTAAAAACAAGAGAATTAGTCAAAATTCTGGTTAAAAACCGCTGATGCCACTACACTCACTCCCTCTTCAGTCCATGCAGCCAAGTAGTCCTCTTACACCACGTTAGAAGACTGAAAGTTCATACTCTAATAAAAAAGAAAACTCTGGACAGGACACAAAGCAAAGTGAGGGGGGAAGTACTGTAGTAAAAAAGTGTTAGTGCTAGGGAGACTATGGTCATTTGAATGGCACTAACAAGTCAAAGTTCACAGAAAAACAGTAAAAATGACGATTTCCTGGAAAGCAAACCACTGGAAGAAGGTCCTATCAACTTTTGATTATTGTGTCCAGAAAGTCACGTAACTAACTGAGGTATGCTTCACACTCTTTCTATAAGGAAAAGGCAAATGACTAAAACAAAAATCTGATGCTTAAAAAAAGGTAAGTCCTACTTACAGACATTCAGAAACATTCAGCTCCCACAACACCCCAGTAATTAGCTGAGAATTTATGACAACTAACAAAGAACAGAATAGTAGGCAAATCAAGAACCTTTACCTTTCATCTCCTCTCTTCAGTCCAGCAAGAGTAACTGCACTAGGGGTGCCTGCGTGCCTCAGTCATTAAGCATCTGCCTTTGGCTCAGCTCATGGTCCCAGGGTTCTGGGATCGAGCCCCACATCAGGCTCCCTGCTCGGCGAGAAGCCTGCTTCTCCCTCTCCTACTTATGTTCCCTCTCCCACTCTCTCTCTCTCTCTCTCTGTGTCAAAGAAATAAATAAAATCTTTAAAAAAAAAAAAGGAGTAAATGCACTAAAGAATCTCTGCGAATACCTCTGAGAGAGGTGAAGGCCAGTGAACACTTAGCCATGGCAGAAAAAACAGATTATTATTAAAAAACAGAACACTAGCCATGTCAGAAAAAACCCAAAAGACTGGTTATTTGATCAAAGTAGAGGATGAAGCAGCTCTACTGCCTTCCATTCATGTAATTAAAAGTATAAACCCAAATGTAGGTCTTTGGGGGGGGGGGGGCAAGGGTGAGAGAGAGAGAATGCACATGAGCGGGGCTGGGGACAGGGGAGAGGGAAAGAGAGACTCCTAAGCAGGCTCCATGCCCAGCACAAAGCCCGATGCGGGCTCAATTTCACGTCCCTGAGATCATGACCTGAGCCGAAATCAAAAGTCAAACATTTAACTGACTGAGCTACCCAGGTGCCCCTCAAATGTAGGTCATTTAATCGTCAGTAATTTCTCATTTTCAGTTTTGTTTTTACACAGGATTATACACAAGGTATAGTTTATATATATACACTTTTCTTTCCAGACACCAACATAAAAACATTCCAAAACATATTAATACAGATAAAATTGTACCTTGAACACCTTCTAGGAGTAAATCAACTCCTTTCCTATAAAAACTGGAAGCAGCTTCATAGTCATCTTCTTCTTCTTTTTTTAAAGCCAGCTTTATTAATTCTCCTGCTTTCTCCAAATAATCTCTCTTGCCAAGCTTGGATTTTAAACTGCCAGGAAAAAGGCTGCGACTTTCCCGTTCTTCTTCCGGTTTGTTCTGTTCGCTCTCAGAAGCAACAGCCCCTAGTGCTGAAGGGTCCGAAGAAAGATGGAGACTGAAAGTTCTAATGGGAGAATTTTGATTGGAAGCCATTCCATCATCTAACTCAGCAAGAGAATCCACGTCAACAGTAAGAGATACCAGATCACTGTCACTGGAGAAACCTAGAAATATGATCACAGTAGTAAATAGATATTAAATTAAGAATCAGTCAAAAAGAATACAAATCATGCTGACTATTCATTTGTTCATACTATCCTAGTCGATCAGGAAGGCTGTCACCACCTGATAGAGATCAGTGCCTGGCAATTTGTTTCTGCTTACTTCATTCATTTCTGCACTCAATGTAAACTCTAGAAGCCAATCTCCTTTGCCTTAATTTTCACACTAAAACTGAAGGCAAGTCTTTATCTAGCCCTGTTGTCAAAAAGAAGATCCAAGATCTTGACCACAAGATCTTGTAACATTGTCATTATAATAAGAGGAAAAGAATAAGAGCTTCAGGGTAAGACAAAAACAAGTGCTTGCATCTCAGCTCTTAAAACTTACTATGTGACCAAAAGCGAGTCACTTAATAATATTACTTATTATACCAGACTTTAAATGAGGAACAGAGTTAATGCATATAAAGCATAATAGACTTATCATTCAATTACAACTATTATAGCAATTATATAATCATTATTTAACTATTATACAATGTACCCTCACAGAGGTGTGCTTTTAGATAATCATCCATATCTGGAAAATGTATGCCATTTAGTTGTGGTTTTTTTCTTTTTTTAAGGGACTAAATTTTTAGAAATCTTTGTTTCAATCTCTTCCACAAGGTTTTGGAGAGATCTTTGGTCTATATATTCGCCTCTTAGTTTTCTGATAGAAAATGAATAAACAGGTGGTATTGAAATATTCAGCAATGAAAATTCTTTCTCCCATTTCATAGAACTGACTTCATGGTAAATGAGCATGAGGTCTTAGGATCTCCCTTTACATTCTTAAAATAATTGAGAGAATCAAAAAACTTTTGTTTTTGTGGATTACACCTGTAAATATTTTCCAAACTCAATATTTAAATAGACTAAATTTTTTTTAATTAAACACTAAAACCCATTACATGCTAACATAATTTTTATTAAAAATAGTTTATTCTAGGGGCACCTGGGTGGTTCATTCAGTCGGTTAAGCGTCTGCCCTGAGCTCAGGTCATGATCCCAGGATCCTGGGATCAAGCCCCGCTTCAGGCTCCCTGCTCGGCAGAGTGCCTGCTTCTCCCTCTCCCTCTGCCTCCCCCCACCACTGCTCCTGCTCGCTTGTTCTCTCTCTCCCTTCTCTCTCTCTCCCGCTCTCAGATAAATAAATAAAATCTTTAAAAATAATAATAATAATAATAATAATAATAATTTATTCAAGGGGCCTCTGGGTGGCTCAGTCGGTTAAGCGTCTGCCTTCAGCTCAGGTCGTGAGCTCTGGGTCCTGGGATCAAGCTTCACATCGGGCTTCCTGCTCAGTGGGGAGCTTGCTTCTCCCTCTCCCTCTCCCTCTCCTTCTGCCAGCTCATGCACTCTTGCTCTCTCTCACATGAATAAATAAATATTCATTTTTTATTTTTATTTATTATATTCATATATATTAATTATTCATTAATATATTCGTATGGATAAAAAAACTATATTCTCCAAAACAAAAAAAGCATTTAGTGAGAGAAATGACACTGTTTTAAATCTTTTTAACAGAAGGTGACTAGATTCTCACTAGATCCTGCACTCAATTTGTTGTCATGGTGTTTTGGTTAAAAGATTTGAGGAAAATCTGACATAGATATGTAATGAAAATGGGGTGAATATTTTAGTAGCCTTTTCGAATATTTATGGATATTATTTTTTGATACTACCAAAACTTGACAAGTGGTAGTTTCTTAAAGCTTAGTTGCCATGTAGAATATAAATTCCTCTCAGTGAAATTTCTGTTTCTGTTACTGATCTGTAACAGAATCCCCTGATCTGTCTTGTACACCGAATGGCTCTTTTATCCTTGCCTGAGTTTGTAATATCACACAATGGACATTTTGAAAGTACTGTTTCCCTGAATTATACCACTCTTCCAAATACTGACAAATTTCATTATCACAGTATTCCCCCCAAAATCATATTTGTTACTACCATCATCAATCTCATCAGAATATTTTCTTTAGACACTGGGTGTCAAGCTCAAAGTAGCAGATACGAGTTCTTCAAAATTCAGGCACCTGGCTGGCTCAGTTGGTAGAGCTTGTGATTTTGAACACCATGCTGGGTGTGTAAAGATAAAAAACAAAACAAACAAAAAAAAAAAAAAAACACCAAGTTCTCCAAAATTCGAATTTGGAATTGAAAATTCCCATTTTACCCTTGGCAACAAATACTGTCAGTTGTTTTCCCTAAAGTGTCAGCTTACTTCGTTTGCTTTTGAGAAAATATTCGCCAAATGTCCAAGTCTGAAATAATGAGAATTTGTCCATCAACAGTTCTTTCAAGCAAAAATGGTGTCCTGAGAGAAGAGCAGCTAGTTCATGGCTCAAACAAGTGCTTCTCCTCCAGCCAACCACAGCAATTCCGTATGCAGAAGTGTTTGATGCATACTTCCATTTTACCACACAGAGTATCAAGAAGACATGTCCCCAAAGGATGAGATTTGATAAAAATTAATACTTTTTACTGCTTTATCAAGGGCATTCTTAGGCAAAATTAGCACTGGCATTACTGCCAGTACATGCAAGGATTCCTGTTACAGTCTGCTGTCCTGGTCCTGCCTCACGCTCAGGCACAGCAGTTTCACCTACCACTGCTTCTGCATCATTAGTGCAAATGTCAACCCAGTGAAAAAGGCAAATAATTTCCTGGACTATTATAAAAATAGTTTCTGCCTTGGGGACCCCCTGAACAGATCTCCAGAATACCCAGGCATCTGAAGACCATACTTTGAGAGCCACTGATCTATATCATTCAATAAGATTGACAACAATGCTATGTAAAAATTAAGTTTGGGGTCTGTATCACCAATGAATATTGACTGTCAAATTTCTCAGGAAAGAAAATATATTGAAAGGAAAATTATTTCCTTAGGAACATATATAAAGCCAAACTTAAAGGTGGGTTAGACTATACAATTCTAGGTCATGGATCAGCAAACCTTCCTTCTGAGGGCTAGAGAGTGAGTTTTTTAGGCTTTGTGAGCCATATGATCTATGTCACAACTAATCAACTCTGCTCTTGTAGTACAAAAGCAGCCACAGATAATATGTAAACAAATAAGTATGGCTGTGTTTCAGTAACACTTTATTTATGGAAGCTGAAATTTAAATTCCATATAACTTTCACATGCCACAAAATAATATTCTTTTGAATTTTTTCAACCATTTTAAAATGTAAAAACCATTCTCAGCTAGTAGGTCATATACAAACAGGTGGCAGGTTGGATTTGGCCCATAGGCCCTAGTTTGTCAACCCTTATTATAGACTCAAATTGCTTACTTCATATCAAATAAAATAAGTTACAGTAAAAACATGTTACTGGCAGCTAAACTCAAATTTCAAATCAGCTTCAGACACTACTTTGGCACCCTGTCAATATACCCTGTTTTCAGGGGTTTTTCTCAAAACCTTAGAATGCCCATAAAGAACTCATTTTGTTCCCTAAAAGCAAAAGATCCTTCATTAAATCCACAATCTGAGATGAGATTCATTGGACCTAGTGGAAATCTTTTTACTCTCTGACATTTCAACTGTACAGACAGCACTTCAAAATCAAAATCTTTTACAGCAGTCTACAAAATTATTTATCCACTGTTCTGAGAAATATATAAACTTTATAAGAGATTTTTTAAATGATCTACAAATATTTTATATATTTCAATGTACATTTATTTCCTTAAAAAGGGGTTTGATATAACCTGGTCCATTGATATTAATAAACAAATAGACAAAGTTTAAAAAATAAGTTATGGTTTATACAGCTAATCATAAAAGAAAGGAAATGCTGTTATAGATCTTTTGTCTGCTCTCTGGTGTCTTAACCTTCACATCATCTATCACATTGTACTGTTTCATGTTTTGCCTGATTTTCCTTTCTAACAAGAACAATAATACCACGGGGCAAAGGGGTAAAATTATGTGTACTCAGTTTCTTGGCTTTTGACCACAAAAACCTAGTGACATAGTCTTATTTCCTCTCTTACCTTTCCAATCATATTTTGTTAGCAAAGGAAATCATGATTAAATAAAATTAGATCAGAAGAATAAGACCATCAAAATACCTAGGAAGAAAGTTAGATAATGAAACAAAGTAAAAAAATAATAGTAATATTAAAATTGTTTCTTTTTCAAATTCTACCTAATTCTAAATGAAGAATCTTTCAAAGTGAGGAAACAAAGAAAAACTAGCAGGTTAGGATGAGGAATTTTTCTAGTCCAACTAGGAGAAGCAAAGGGAAGCAAAAAGACATCTGATTTAATCTTTTTAGAGGACAATTTGGCAATACATTTCAGACGCAAAAAATGCTTATATCTTTGACCCAGAAATTCAGCAATTGAAATCAAAAACAATCAGAGATATAAAAGATCTGTACATGAGATATCCATCACAAAAATTAGTGAAAATTTGGAAATAACAAATTCCTAACAATAGATTATGGCACATCCCTTTGAGAAAATATTATACTGCTATTAAAAATTATGTTATAGAAGAATGCTTAATGCTAAAGTGTTTATTATCTACTATGCAAAAACGACAAACTGTAAAGCAGTATATACATATACTATAATTCTAATTTCAAAACGAAAACAGAGGGAAAAAGGCTAGAGAAGTATATCAAACATTGACAGTAATTTTCCCTGTATGGTGGGATTACAGATGACTCTTACCACATTCCTTTAAGATGGCAAGCTCTTAAGCCTCGGTATCTGAAGGATATCAAAGGAGATGCAGTGAGGGCTAAAACTAGGAATTTGTTTGTGAATAAATCTATGTTATACAGACATAATTTATGCAATATAAGCCCGTATGAATCATCCAGCAGCCAGTGCCAAGAATTCCTAACTTAGAGAAGAAGTGATTATAGACAGATCTGTTTGAAGCAGACTAACCCCAACACTTCTTCCTTGCCTATCTTCTTCCTTTAATTCTCCTCTTAAGATGCACCCTACCAGATCTGAAAAGCCTAACTCTATCATATCACAACTATACACTGCAACTAATCTTCTACTACTCTCTGAAATCTTTCCTTCTGCATTTAAGCAACTTCTAAATCCTCTTCTTCTCAATGAAGTACTCCCCAACCAACTTGAGAACACTCCCCTTTCACCACTGCAGCAAGGAACCATTTACTTACACACACACACGCACACACACACACATACACACTCAGTACCTAGTTTGTTCACCTTATAACCTTAATACATCTACTTCATAAAGTGCTTGCTCAACTCCTTGAAATCACAGTACTGTCATTCAACCTGTTTTATACAAAGCTCCATATAAATATCACATGAAGTGGAAATTAGCTTCCTAAAACCCAGAAAGAAAGTTAATAAGATACAGAGAGCAGCCAACAAGTAAGAGGTTCTCAGTTAGGGTGAGTAGGAAGAACACTGTAGATAAGGCAGGGCAACAATTGACAAGTCAGAGACTCTTTGTCAAAAGTTAAACCAACCTGAAGTCAATCCATGTTTAAAGGGGCCCTCTGGAGCCATCATGAGAGTAAAAGGTACATGCTTCACCAACACCATCAAGACAAAAACCTCAGCCTTTTGGGGAAGAGATGGGAGGGGGAAGAGTCAAAGGTTCTATGAAAGCGTTCTGCCTCCAGGTTCATATCACAGAGATTTAAGTCTCAGGGCTATTAGAGGGCCCCAGGTGACCGGTTAAAAAGCAGCTACAGACATGAGGGGTTTCTATAGCATCCCAGTTCACCTACCTACCCTCACCTTCTGTGCTTTGAACTGCTCAGAGTAGGGCAGTCTAGTGAAATCTGTCTAGGACACCACCTCTGAAAGACAGGCACCAGGGGAAAAGGTGGAGTTGCTATAGAATAAATCTTTATACTATAAACTATCAGAAATCTGTATTTGAAGACCATCTGCAAAAAGAGATCAGTTTCCTTTAGAACAACAGGTGGTCTCTCATGGTCAACTATATATAAAATACATGGCCTCATTATTATTAGCTGATAGCTTTCACTGAGCACTGAGGTTCACTCAACGAAAGGGAATTTCTACTTTGCCTAGTAGCAATGACTCATGCTTCACACACAAAGCAAAATACCTAGCCAGCAGAACAAAGGTCACCCTGAGACAGAAGACATACATATCAATCTCCATTAAGAAACAAGCCCTTATTAATATGATTTTAGGTGAATATCTAAATCTAAAACTTGATGCCAATTAAGACTCCCATACTTGATTACCAACTTATCATTTAGAAATAGCTACTGTTAAGAAAAAGTACCAGTCCTTTGATGTTTCACATTTTTATAATGTCCTGGGGACAAGTCTTTGCTTCACCCTTGAAAATTTATGAAAAGAGCACCAGTATATTTACTGCATATTTGGTGAAAAACAGAATAACCTCAGAAAACAACACATCAATCAAAATTACAACCGTAATACTGCTATCTTATCACGAACAACAAAGATCTATGAGTTGGCTTCCCTTTCTACCTAATGAACTTTTTATGTTGCTATTCTCCATAATCTTCTCTGCAAATCAAACCTGCTACCAGCATACAAGTAGCTCACGCTGAGCTTTCTATACTAAATATGTATTCTCACTGCCTCCTTCTCCATAAAATCAAATATCTTCTTTCAAAATATACTTCTATAATTGCTGCTGACTACCTAGAATGCCTGGACTGCCTTAGGCACATGACTTTACTTCTCTGAAATTCCAATTTTTTAATTGTGGAATAAAGGATTTATCTGTATCATTCTTAATGTTCTTTCTACTCTAAAACACCTCCCATGACATATCATGAATTTTTTAAATTTTCCCCACCCAACCCCTAACATCCTAATAGCTAACATTATCCTCAATAGCCCTAGGGTTTTTAAGAGTCAATATTTATAATTTATATCATTTGTTTTACATGCACACAAACAAAGACACATTCTCATTTGTGTTTTTCTTGAGAATAATGATCTATTTTTCTTTCCCTATTTATTGTCAAGCTCCCTCACCAAAGGAAATTCAACTAATAAAGGACAATGAATAACATAAGTAGATAAGCACTTAAGAAAAAAAGGAACTTCAAAGTGAATACTCTCATAATACAGGAGGGCCTAGAATTATCCCAGTAACAAGATTTAGAGTTCTCATGGCGCCACCTAGTGGATATTTGCACTAAATTCTACTTTAAATTACTTTTAATTAGGCTTTCTGTATTTTGTCATCTTATACCACTTCTACGTAGTGCACAGAACTTCAGTTCGCCTGAAAAATAGATTTAGGCTATCAAGTAGCCAATCAACTGAAGAATATTCCTTTTTAAAATGATCCTGCCTCAAAGCATCGATTTTAAGTCAACTAAATGAAAATAACACAAATAATAAAAAGAAAAATATAATAATAAAATGGTACATTGACACAGAAGATTTTCTTCAAACTTAAATAACTATATACCCTTCTAATTAGTCCCCCCAACAGTTTAAAACTAATCATTATTTAATTTAATACAGTTTCTTTATTCTTTAGTGGAAAGAATTATCACCCCACCATCAAATAAAAACGCAAATCTTGAACTGAAAGTGATTTCAGAGATCCCTTATACAGACCAGCAATGGATGCTAGTCTCAAAATGTACATCTCATTTACTCTAAAATGGCTAATTCAAGACAGCTTAATAGATTCTTTCTTATGTCTACAATTGAACCCCAGGGAGCTCTTAACCCACAATTTACTATCAAAAAAAAAAAAAAAGACGAAGACGAAAAGAGGAATGATATCTAGCTACCCCAGGAGACATTTAAGAACATTCACTCTTAAGATCTATATATATGAAGTTGATCTCTCAATTTGTATTTGTGGTTATGATCACCTAATTATTTTCTCTTGTTTGGTGCATACACCTGGAAAATGTCCCTCCCATGATTGCAAAGGAAGTCAAGTAACCTATTAGGAAGAGGAAATGACACAGGTTACCAGATGAGAATCTACCAACATCAAAGGCTCCAATATCAAGGCCAGCATGGCAGTAGAGCAACCTACATCCTTCAGACAGGCCAACAGATGAGAGAAACATGTCAAGAAGCTCAATTCCAATGCACCGTTTTGGCCAGATTTCCACAAATGTCATAGTAACTTCATAGCTAAGTTTAATCAAACGAAAAGATGCAAGTTTAAAAAGGAAATAAGATGTTAGCAATCAAGTCAATCTTCTTTCATCTTTAAAAAAATACATAGTTTAATTTCTCTGGACAAAGGAGATAAAGAGTGACCAGCATTTCATTTTAAAAACATAAAACAATATTAACTTTTTATCTAAAAACCTCTGAATAATTTTGTAATTTTCAATTTCATATTAGATAAAATATATTTACCAGTTAATTATCAAATTATTGGTTTTATGAAACCTTAAAGGGGTTTTCCTCTATCCCATTACTATCAAATAACAATAATTTAAAAAACAAAAAACATTAATCCAACTCCTTATGTTTCCCTCAGAAAACTTTCCTTCAAGGTAAATTAAGACCTGTTGATTGCATTTTTATAGTACTAATAAAAATAATGATCACTTAGCCTCTACATCTGTTCTCTGAGAGGTGATATACTTGCCATGTCATTCTAACTCTACTGAAGGACCTTGAAATACAGACTATATATTAAGATTTGCCCCTCTGGCTCATTTCACTGGCAGACTAAATCACAAGTATGAAAAATGAATACACCTTTGAAACACCATCTAAAATACTACACTCAGAGGAGTTGTTATGAAGTGAATCACCTCCTCACATTTTGGCTCTAAATCCAAACCATAAGCTCTCACCACATCCCTCTACAACCTTCCATTTCACTGCATTACCTGTGGGGCTTGGCCAGCTGCCAACTTTCCTGCTCTTTTGCTAGGAGAGGCCTTCTCCCTTGGCTGTCTCGGGGGTTTGCAGACCTTTTGGTAGGAAAGTATATCTTCCACTTACCCTGTATGCCAGACAATCTCATGATATTTAAAAGTCATTTCCCCTCTCATATAACAATGAATTTGCAAGCTGTCTGACACTCTGATCTGTATTTGTCAACACGGTGTCTTTCAGCAGGATTCATTAGCCAGGCATAAAGGTTTTTAAAGGGAGAGGGTAAAAAACATAGGCATTAACAGCATTTCTAGGTCCCCATTTTGCATTTGTCATGGATCACAGAGTGTTTCAGAGATGGTAATACAGTTGGAGAACTGAACTATGCACAGAAAGGATAAAATGACAGTATTACTTTTCGGTAGCATAAGTCTTTTCTGGTTTGCCCCCAGTTTCTCTCATAAAACCATATTCCTAAAAGTTAAAATCCTTCCAAGGAAAACCCATCTTTTCGAAACTTCAAAGGCAAATCCTGAAACAAGTGCTTTAGGTAGGGCAGCCCACGCCGTCCGTCCCAGTGTGCCAGAGGTGGTGCTGGGGTATGCGTGGGTCTCGCTGTACTAATTAAGCATCCTTTTTACTTCTCAGAAGTGTGTGTCCCAGTTTGAACAATAAATTACAAACTCATCATAGCTTTAGGTAATATCTCCTTTTTTTTAACCACATTTTTACCACAGCCATAGTTTTACCCTGAACGGCTTCCCATATTTTAGAACACCATCCCAAGAAAACACATTCCTCATAATAATGCTCCTCCCCTTCTCTTCCAAATGATAACAAAGGACAAAAGACCTCTGTATCATTCCCATTCCTGATGACCTTACACTCAAGTAGGTTCCTGAAACACACGTCTCCCACCATAGCTGACTCACATCTACTAAAAAAGGCTTATTATAGAAATCAAAAGAATATAGCCATTCCCCAAATCATGCAACCTTTGATTCCTGTAACAAAACACAAAATGAGAGAAACTAAAAAATATTCTACCATTTCCAAGAACTGTACTCCTCATTGAACACTCTCCGACAAACCTTTCTATTTGTCCACAACTGGATGTCCCCAAATCAGGACATCTACAGGCAGAAGATACCCTCTCCCTCTTTCTCAGGAAAACAGTATTTCTGAGTCAACAGCCAGATCAGGTTATCCCAGATAAAGTTACCTACCAGGGAAACCAGCTCGAACAACAGAATCACCCTGGGACCCCAAGCAGGGACTAGATTTTTCAAAGCTTGGCAAGGATCCACAGATCAAAACAGGTTACAAAGAACAGGTATTTGGATTGTAGAGTAAAATTACTGTCAGCAGCGTTTTCCTATGACCTTGGCTGATTCAGTATAGAGTCAAAGATATTGAGGACCTAATGAAAATCCCTGGGCCTGAGATCCCCATACATTACACAGAACACAGGTATAAATGAATGGACTCTATTTTTAAGTCAATGGGAGCCACCATGAAACACAAGAAGAACTAATCACTTCTCAAGTGGTGGCAACAAAAGAAAAACAAATTTTATGAGACTGACATGCTACCTACTACACTAATAAGGCACCTGAAAACCAAATTTTAAATGCTCCAGCCTACACGATGGATGGGAACTTGCTGTTCTTATTAAATTAAGATGGGAATTTACTGCAATAAATCTGTATCAATGTGTCTGTTGATATATGACATCAGTACATAGCCCTACAAAAACTTCACTGAAAAGAGATTATGGCTACCTCCCATATTCAGCATCCTCCTCTATCATAAATGTTATCCATTAAAAAGATCAAGAAATATCTAGTCTATGGTTTTACTTTTATGTAAACAAACCTAAGCCTCCTCAAACAAATCTAACTACATATTTTTAAAGACTCACCCTCCTTGTCTCCAAATCTCTTTTTCTTAATTCCAAAATCCTCCCTGGAAGAAAACTAGCTAAGGAAATTTAAAGACCAAAATGTATGTATTTTAAATCTTCATAAAAATTCAAGAATGGCTTAATAGAGGAATAAAACAAGAGCTTAAGCATTCTTGTATTAAAGTGATAAAAATTTCAAAAACTGTTTTGGTTTTAAACTCATGTTATTATAAAACATACTAAAAACACCAAAACTGCCCTAGGTTTATTCTTTCTGGAAACATGACTAAACTTTTAAAGCCAGTCTTGAAATTAATTGTCTAAAAGTCAGATGCTGCTAAATAAACTTTAGCAAAATATTCTTAACACTAGACAATACAACTACTGAACATTCATTATACCACATTTCATCAGATCTAATATGCCATTAATTGTAGAATAAATAATTATTTTATACATCACTAAGTAAGGAAAAAAGCTGTCAATTAAATGTAAGATATCATCAACCCAATATCATGCATATCAGTGCATGATATCAGTGATACTAAATGCGAAGAAAAAAAGTATCTTAGAATTGGTGAAATACTCTCAAATTCCTATAGCCATCTATTCTTTTGCAATTCAAATATGATTTATAGTCTGCAATCAAAACCATGAAGTGAAAAAAATCAAAATATCCTACCTTCTGTACTACATTCAGGAAAGCTATCAACGAGGGAATCCGAATAAGCTTCAGCAGGACCAATCAATTCAGAACCATCATTAATTATTCCACCCTAAAAAGAGGAGAGGAATTGTGTTTCATTGTTAATAAGAGTTTTTAAAAATGAATAATAAACGAACAATATTTATCTCAACTGAGGATGTGTAAGGATTACAGAAACTACGCATCTGTTAAACTAGATAATTGCTTTTTAAAAATCAATAGGAATATCACTATTGATTCATCAATTGTGACAAATGTACCACACCAAGGCAAGGTGTTAATAACAGGAGAATCTCTGTGAAGGGGAAAGGGAACACCCAGAAAGGCACTATACGTTCCTTTTTTTTTTTTTTAAGATTTATTTATTTGAGAGAGAGAGTGCACACATGTGCACACAGGCAGAAGGGGCGGAGGGAGAGAAAAACTTAAACAGACTCTGCAGAGTGCAGAGCCCGACACCAGGCTGGATCTCATGACCCTGAGATCATCACCTGAGCTGAAATCATGAGTCAGCAGCTTAACCGACTGTGCCACCCAGGCACCCCTGAAAGCACTATACTTTCTGCACAATTTTTCTGTAAACTAAACTGCTCTAAAAAATAATCTATTATTAAAATCTATCTTTAGTCTATTAACATTCAAAAGGAATATTATGTTTACAATATCATGTGGCTTGTTATAAAAGCATATATATTTTTTTAAAAATCTGTCAAAAATATTCATTTAAAAAATGCAAGGGAAAAAAAAGAACCATTCACCAACTAAAGACTATTTCTTGCTCCGTATCCTTAATTTCTGGTCATTCTAATTAATGAGAAATGATGGGACTCCATTAGAAGTCATTTAATTTTATCAAATTAAAAACTACAATCAATATATCACACAGCACCTCAGTGATTTCCAGAAGTACCTTAAATTTGAAAACCACTTAGACATAATAATGCATATAAAACTAAACAAATTTAAAATATTTGTATTATTTTTAATAAATATAAAATTGATTTATCCACGTGACCATTATTTTAATTCTATATTTAGGTTTGCAAGTTCAACCCTCAGAAGGCTGTTTTCTCTCACTCTATGTGCAACTAGAGAATGGAACTTAATCAGGTAAGTGGTGGTGCTGTGATTTAGTGCTATGGCTATGGACTGCTCCAATCATGGATATGAGGGCTTATAATCCTTAAATAATTATAACTAAAAGAGTAGCTCTTCTGGTCTTTTAACACCTTTCCTTCTACCTTCCACCAATAGTTCCGTGCCCCCAAACATTACCACCAGGAGAGCAAAACCCAAGAGAAACACAAAACTCCTATTCCTTCTCTCCTTCAGCACAAAGAACTCAACAACTCTCTTTACATAATCAAAAGTCTCCCTGCCCGCTTATCTTTAAGGAGAAATTTTAAATGGTCCCTCTAAAATTACCACCTTTTACTTCCCAGAGTGTTAAGTGAACTGAAACTTTAAAACAATTATTCTCATTATTATTATTATTATTTTAATCAGAGAGAGAGAGTGTAAGCACAAGCAGGGGGAGTGGCAGACAGAGGGAGAAGCAGGCTCCCCACTGAGCAAGAAGCCCAATGGGAAACTCGATTCCAGGACCTTAGGATCACAACCTGAGCCAAAGGCAGCCCTTTAACTGGCTGAGCCACCCAGGGTCCCACAATTACTCTCTTTAGAGGCAAGAATTTATACTACTTTGTTCTATTTGTTTGTTAAAATATTCAAATCACAGTTCATATTTGAATTTTTCTCTAAAAAAGAAGAGTATTTCAGACTAAGCCATCCAAATCAAATCTTAAGAAAATCTACAAATATTCTCAAGAATTTTAATAGACAAAGCTGATTTATAATCTCATTTCATAGAAAGTGCCTTTCAACTATTAACTACCTCTTCAACCACAAGGTGTGTGACTTTAAGTTACCTATCTATAAAATGGAAATATTATCTATAACTCAATAAGTTGTTAGGACTAAAAGATTTCATACATGTAAAGTATTCAGAACAACATAAGCACTCAATAAATTTTTATTTCTTAATAATATTAGCTGATATAAGATCTGTTTACAAGATAAAATACAAACAGAATACTAAAGAATGCAAAAAATGTTTTGGCTCAGAATCCCAGAAAATTTTATTTACCTAACTTAACGAACGATATTATACAAAGTAATACAGACTAAATCTTTAATTAAACAAAATAATAAAAACTATTCCATTGGAACTCAAGGGAAGTAGTAGAAAAATAGGCCACAATTCTATTTTAATCTCCACATTAAATCTCTAGATTAATTGCTATTTTGATCTCTAGACAAAAAACGTTAACCATTTGGTGTTCTTCACTACGCAGTAGACAGAAACTCTTATTACACAGCATCTCAGTTTTTTATTAATGAACTGTCAATCTGGAGGGTGAAGGAGTTCAGGTATGATGGAATAAGTAGATTAGCAAATGCTCTCCCCAAAACGTGCTAACTAGAGAAAACTGTCAGGACGACCATTTGAGGGCTCTGGAAATTGACCAAAAACATAAAACAAATGAAGAAGTGGTTTTCCATGAAAAAACATAAAACAACAGGTAAGAATTGTGGGAGTCTGGCATGTTTGCCTGGTGTTGTTCCTACCTTTCGTCCCAGCTGGGTTGCCATGGTAATTATACAAGGGCAAGGCAAGCCTTGAAATTCAGCAGATTCACTTGCAGAGGAGTCTGGCACAATTTGGATTGAAGCACAGAAAAAGTCCACCCCAAACAGTATTATCAGTAATAGTAGCGAACCCAGTGCCAACAGAGTGGCTCAGCAAACATGAAGTTGCAAGAAGCGAAGAACCAGCATATTAGCCAGACATTTCACAGGGAGATACAGAAAATACACAGCCATATGGGTTCTTAATATGCTCTCTACCCATCCATGCAGGAGAGACCAGAGAGCAATCGAGCTATCTACAATTCCCTGGCAAACTATGATGATGCACACACACAGAGGAAATCCAAGAGGAAATCCAATTTTTTCCAGAGGAAAGCAAAAGCCAGGGCAAACTCAAAAACTGCTTGAACTGTGAAGATACACCAAGAATCATCAGCATGTGGAAGCAGCATATAATGGAACAAAGTGTTTAGGTTTTTCTGTTTATTTTTTTAAAGATTTTATTTATTTCTTTGACAGAGAGAGAGAGAGACAGCAAGAGAGGGAACATAAGCAGAAGGAGTGGGGAGAGGGAGAAGCAGGCTTCCTGCTGAGGAGGGAGCCCAATGAGGGGCTCAGTCCCATGACCGTGGGATCATGACCTGAGCCGAAAGCAGATGCTTAACGACTGAGCCACCCAGGCGCCCCAAACAAAGTTTTAAAAACAAGCAAAGACCAATCACTGGCTGACCATTAAGCTAGGCTGATACAGGACTAATCCCTAGTTAGCAGGTTTAAAAATACAATAAAAATTAAAAACTGAGCAGAGATATCAGCAATCACTGCCCCTTAAACAGATTCCAAAGATTCAGTACAGACACTTTACTAACCACACTAACAAAACAATGCTCACAACCCTCAGGGCAAAAATCAGAACTCCGATCTGCTATACTATCCAAAACTTCCAGTTTTCAGCAAAAAAATTCATGAGACATACAAAGAAATAAGAAAGTGTGTGCTCCATACACAGGGGGTAGGGAGGGAAAGCAATCAATAGGTACTCTGAGCGGGCAAAGATACTGAACTTTTTTAAAAGGCCAAGTCTTCGAAGCAGCTATTTATAAATATGTTAAATAATTCAAGGAAGTTGTGATTAGAGAATTTTTTAAAGTATGATGTCTATGATTCATGAAATAGCAAATATAAATAAATACAAATTATAAAAAATAACTAAATGAAACACTATTCATAAAAGCCAAAAGTGGAGATAATTCAAATGTCTATCAGCTCATTCATAGATAAACAAAATGTGGCATATTCATATCCACCTAATGGAATATTACTTAGCCATAAAAAGGAATGAAGCACTGACACATGCTACAACATGGATGAACCTTGAAAACATTAAGCTAGGTGAAAGAAGCCAGATGTAAAAGGCCACATATTATACGATTCATTTAATGTCAGAATAAGCAAATCCATCACGACAGAAAATATATTAGTGGTTGCTAGGAGTTAGGGGAAATGGGAAAGGAGGAGTAAGTGCTAATGGGCAAGATTTCTTTATGGGGTGATGAAAATGTTCTGGAATTAGACAATGAAAATGGTGGCATAATCCTGTGAATATACTAAAAACTACTAAACTTTATACTTTAAAATGGTGAATTTTATGTTATGTGAATCTCAATTTTAAAAACAGAACCAAATGGAAATCATAACTTGAAAAGCATAGTAACAAAATTCAACAGATTTGAGAAAGATGAATAAATGAGCCTAAAAATCAATAGAAACTACCCAAAATGAAAATCACAGGAAAAAAAGCCCTAATTAACAGAAAAAGAGAATCAAAGAGCTATAAGGATAATATCAAGAATACCAACTTACATGTACCAGACAGGAGAGAGAAAAAGCGGAAAAAAAATATTTGAAAGATGAGGCAGAAAACTTTCCAACTTTGATGAAAAATAATAATCTACCAATACAAGAAGATAAATTAAACCCCAAGTGGATAAACAGAAAGAGATCTACGCCTTGAGTCACACTACTGAAAGACAAAGGCTACATTCGAAAAGCAGCAACACAAAAAGACTTCTATACCAGAACTACAGTAAAACTAACAAACAACTTCTCATAAAGAACAATGAAAAACAAAAGGCACTGAAATGATAAATTTGAAATGTTAAAAGAAACAGTTAATCAATAATTCTATATACCCAGAAAAACTATTCTTTAAAGATGAAGGGCAAACAAAATCACTTCCAAAGACTAAAAAAATCTGTTGCTAGTAAACCCTCCTTATACGCACAAAAAAAGAAACTACAAGAAATCCTTCAAGAGGACAACATACAGTAATTCAAATCCACCTGAACAAATAAAGAACACCAAAAAAAGGTAAACATGAGGGTAAATATAAAAGACTATATAAATATATGTTCTTTTCTTTTACTCTCTTTAAAAGACATCAAATCATAACACTATATTGTTGGGTTTATAATATATTTGAGATATACCTATGATAACACAAAAAAGAAGTGCATAGAGCTTTATGGAGCAAACTTTCCATATTTTACTGGAATTAAGTTAATATTAACTTCAAGTAAGTTGTCATAAATTAAAATGCATTATTTTAATTCCTAGAGCAACCATTGAGAATATAACTTAAGGAGCACCTGGGTGGCTCAGTTGGTTACGTTTCCAACTCCTGATTTCCGCTCAAGTCATGATCTCAGGGTAGTGAGATCCAGCCCTACATCAGGCTTTGCCCTAAGCAGGGAGTCTGTTTGAAATTCTTTCTCTTCCTCTCTTGGCCCCTCCCCCCATCCCAGCTTGCTCACTCTTTCAAGCTCTCTCTCTCTCTAAAATAAACAAATCTTTAAAATATATATATATATATATATATATATAACTTAAAAAACATAAAAAGGAAATTTAAATAGTACAATAAGATATTTAATACAAAAGATGACATAAAGGAGGAACAAAAGAACAAAAAATATATGAAATATATAACGTATAGCAAAATGGAATATTTAAATATAAAAGGACTAACTATGCCAATCAATGACGGCAATTTTGAGACAGGACAAAAAAAAAGATCGAACTATATAATGCATGTAAGAGATACCCTTTAGATTCAATAACACAAATAGACTGAAAGCAAAAGACTGAAAAGAAAGTGGCAACCCTCTCAGGTCCCCTCCCTCCTTGGGAGCTTTGTGCTATCACTTAGTCGCTCAATAAACCTTGCTTTGCTGCCCCCCCCAAAAAAAATGAAAAGAAAGGTTCCATGCAAAAAGAGACCTAGAGTAGTCTTTATTAAACAGTGGTCTATATTAAAATCATACAAAATAGACATCAAGACAAATACTACTCAGGTCAAGGAGGGCCATTTCATAAAGCTAAGAAAATCAACTTATCAGGAAGCTATACCCACTATAAATATACATGCACATGACAACAGAGCCCCAAAATAAATAAACATTAACAACTGAAAGGACAAATAGAAAATTCAACAATAATAACTGGAGGCTTCAATACCTCATTCTCAATAATTGATAGAACTACACAGAAAATCAGCAAATATACTGAAGACTTAAACATCACTAACAACTAACTTGAACTAACTAAAATTTACATAAAATTCCACTTGACAACAGAATATATATTCCTTTCAAGCACACAAGGAATATTCTCCAGGACAGGTTGTATGCTAAGAAATAAATCAGGTCTCAATAAATTTAAAAGAACTGACATCATACAACACATGTTTTCTGACCATGACCACAAGAAAACTAGAAATCAACAGTAAAAGAAACTTTAGGAAATCAACAAATATTTGGAAATTAAAGAACATTTTTCCTTTTTCTTTTTTCTTTTTTTTATTAACATATGTATTATTTGTTTCAGAGGTACAGGTCTGTGATTCATCAGTCTTACACAATTCATAGTGCTCCCCATAGCACATACCCTCCCCCATGTCCATCACCCAGCCACCCCATCCCTCCCACCCCCTTCCATTCTAGCAACCCTCAGTTTGTTTCCTGAGATTAAGAGTCTCTTATGGTTTATTTCCCTCTCTTCCCCTATGATCCTCTGTCTTATTTCTCAGATTCCTCATACCGATGAGATCATATGATAATTGTCTTTCTCTGATTGACTTATTTCACTTAGCATAATACCCTCTAGTTCCATCCATGTTGTTGCAAATGGCAAGATTTCCCTTTTTGATGGCTGCATAATATTCCATTGTGTATATAGACCACATCTTCTTTACCCTTTCATCTGTTGATGGACATCTAGGCTCGTTCAATAGTTTGGCTACTGTGGACACTGCTGCTATAAACATTCGGGTGCACGTGCCCCTTCAGATCTCTACATTTGTATCTTTGGGGTAAGTACCTAGCAGTGCAATTGCTGGGTCATAGGGTAGCTCTATTTTCAACTTTTTGAGGAACCTCCATACTGTTTTCCAGAGTGTCTCCACCAGCTTGCATTCCCACCAACAGTGTAGGAGGGTTCCCCTTTCTCTGCATCATCACCAACACCTGTCATTTCCTGACTTGTTAATTTTAGCTATTCTGACTGGTGTGAGGTGGTATCTCATTGTGGTTTTGATTTGTATTTCCCTGATGCCAAGTGATGTTGAGCCCTTTTTCATGTGTCTGTTGGCCATCTGGATGTCTTCTTTGCAGACATATCTGTTCATGTCTTCTGCCCATTTCTTGATTGGATTATTTGTTCTTTGGGTGTTGAGTTTGAAAAGTTCTTTATAAATTTTGGATACTAGCCCTTTATCTGGTATGTCATTTGCAAGTATCTTCTCCCATTCTGTCGGTTGTCTTTTGGTTTTGTTGACTGTTTCCTTTGCTGTGCAAAAGCTTTTTATCTTGATGAAGTACCAATAGTTCATTTTTGCCCTTGCTTCCCTTGCCTTTGGCGATGTTTCTAGGAAGAAGTTGCTGCAGCTAAGGTCGAAGAGGTTGCCACCTGTGTTCTCCTCAAGATTCTGATGGATTCCTATTTCACATTTAGGTCTTTCATTCATTTTGAGTCTATTTTTGTGTGTGGTGTAAGGAAATGGTCCAGTTTCATTCTTCTGCATGTGGCTATCCAATTTTCCCAACACCATTTGTTGAAGAGTCTGTCTTTTTTCCACTGGACATTCTTTCCTGCTTTGTTGAAGATTAGTTGACCACAGAGCTGAGGGTCCATTTCTGGGCTCTCTATTCTTTTCCACTGATCTATGTGTCTGTTTTTGTGCCAGCACCATACTGTGTTGATGATCTCAGCTTTGTAATAGAGTTTGAAGTCCAGAATTGTGATGCCACCGGCTTTGGTTTTCTCTTTCAACATTCCTCTGGCTATTCGGGATCTTTTCTGGTTCCATACAAATTTTAGGATTATTTGTTAAAGAATATTTTTCTAAATAACCAATGGGTCCACAGAAAAATCACAAAAGAAATTTAAAAATGCATTGAACTGAATAAAAGTGAAAACGAAGCATAAAAAGTTATGACATGAGGTTCAAGCAGTGCTAAAAGAAAAATTAATAGTTGTAAATGCCTATGTTAGATAAGATGAAATATCTCAAATCAGTAACCTAAGCTTCTACTTTAAGGAATTAAATAATAAGACAAACAGCAAAGTAAATCCAGAGCAAGCAAAAGGAAGGAAATGAAGTTTAGAGTAGAAATCAATAAAATGAAATAGAGAAAAACGAAATAGAAAATACAGAAAAATCAACAAAACCAGATTAATTTTTTTTTTTTTTTTTTTTTTTAAGAGAGAGAGAAAAAGAACAAGCAGGGAGAGGGGCAGAGGAAGAAGCAGACTCCCCCCTAAGCATGGAGCCCGATGTGGGGCTCTATCCCAGGACCCTGAGATCATGATCGGGGACGAAGTCAGACGCTTAATCAATGGCCACGGTGAGACGTTTAACTGACCGAGCCACCCAGGTACCCCAAACAGGTTAGATTTTGAGAAAGTCAACAATATCAAACTTTTAGCTAGACTGACTATCGGATATTCATGTGCCAAAAGATGAATTTAGACTGTTACTTCACACTGTATACAAAAACTAACCCAAAATGGATCACAGACCTAAATGTAAGACCAAAACTTACCGAAAAGGACACAGGAGACTTTGGGTTAATCTAAGAGTTCTTGGATATGACAAAAAAAAGTATGATTCAAAAAATTTTAAAAATTGGGGCGCCTGGGTGGCTCAGTGGGTTAAAGCCTCTGCCTTCGGCTCAAGTCATGATCTCAGGGTCCTGGGATCCAGCCCTGCATCAGGCTCTCTGCTCAGCGGGGAATCTGCTACCCCCTCTCTCTCTGCCTGCCTCTCTGACTACTTGTGATCTCTCTCTCTCTGTCAAATAAAGAAATAAAATCTTTAAAAAAAAAAAAAAAGAAAAAATTGATAAATTAGACTTCATCAAAACTAAAAACTTTTGTACTTCAAATGACACCATTAAGAACATGGACAAGCCACAGACTGGGAGAAAAATATGTAATAAAGGATTTGTATCCAGAATATATTCAGAACTCCTACAACTCAATAATAAGACAACCCAACCAAAACCGGACAGATTTTAATAAACATTTCACCAAAGTATGTGAATATGCACATGAAAACAAGCTCAACATCATCAGCCATTAAAGAAATGGAAATTAATACTATAGTGAGATACCACTAAACACATACTAGAACAGCTATAATTTAAATTTCACACAATTGGTGAAATTGTGTAAGAACCAGAGACTTCATACATTGCTGGGGAATGTAAAACAGTACAGTCATTTTGAAGAACAGTTTGGGAGTTCCTTAAAAACATAAACTTACCATAAGACCCAGCAATTCCACTCCTCAGGATCTACCCAAGAGAAATGGAAACATATATCTACACATAGATTTGTACACAAAAATTTGTCAGCAGCAGTACTGGACAAACGGCTAAAAAACTGAAAACAATCCAAATGTCCATCATTTTTTCACTGTATAAACAACATGCAGTATAATTTCTGTAAGAGAATACTATTCAGCAACATAAAGGAATAGAATACTGATACACAATATAATATGGATGAAACTCAAAACATTATGCTAAGGGAAAGAAACCAGAACAAAAAAAAAACAACATAATGTGTGATTCCACGTATCTGAAATATCCCACAGAGGCGAATCTATAGACAGAAAACAGGTTAAATAGTTACCCAGGGATGGGGCTGGGAAAGGGGATTGCCAGCAACCAGACACAGAGAAACTTGCTGAGGTGACAGAAATGTGATAGTCGCACAACTCTATAAATTTACTGAAAGTCACTGAATGGTACACTTACAATTGGCAAATTTTAAAGTATGTCAATAAAACTGTAAAAAATTACATACATACATATATATATACATAACCAGCAAAGAATATGGCATGGAAATGCATAGATGAAAAAACGAGGCAATATACTGATAATTTTTTAAGATGAGTAATGAGTAATGGAGGCTCATTATAGTATTCCTCCTACTCTTGTGTACGTTAAAAAAAATCAAATCAAGTGGCTAGGTAGTCGTTTGCATGTGGTATCTATCATCAGTGTTTCTCCCCAAAACAAACAAACACACAAACAAAAAAAAACCAAAACCAATGTTATTGTAGCACACCCTCTGACCCAGCTACCCAAAAACCTCCCCTCCATACCTTCATCCACAATGAGAACTAGAAAGCTAAGAGTCACCTACCTAGACTTCTCTGAAGCTAAGGACAGTCCTGTGACCCAGTTCTGGTCTATAAGATGTAAAAAGGACTACCTCTAGACAGAATTTCTAGGAAACCTTTTCAAAACTGGCATGCATTCATTCATTCACTTATTTATCAGCCCTTTCCCTTTCACACCCCAAACCAGGAACCTAAGGCTTTGATGACATCATTGAGCTCTGTATCAACTCTGTCCTATCTTCCTCACTCAACTTCTTGTTTTATGAGACAAATAAACCCCTTTCTTATTTAAGCTAACATGGTAAGCTTTTTTGTTTCTTGCTTGCAGCCAAATTAACCCTCAAAGATCCTATTTTCTTATCTTTATTTAGAAGCTGACTACCACTGTTGTGATATTACCAAATCAGTGTCTCTCTCCTGCCCAGCACACTACTTAAGGTATTTCTAATATATTTTCTAAGATTAGCTTGACTTCCCTTAAAGTGCCCAATGTCTTCCTCCTTTTCTTCTATCTCTCATTTCATAAAGCCTTAAAAGTGTCATTCAGCAGCAGTTATGATCAGGAATTCCCAGGTCCAAAAGAAACAGAATGAACAGGTAACTTATATTTAAATTGTTCAAAGTCTAGGGCGCCTGGGTGGCCCACTCAGTTAAGCATCAGACTCTTGGTTTCGGCTTAGGTCGTGATCTCAGGGTCGTCAGATCAAGCCCAACATCAGGCTCCACACTCCAGCACACAGTCTGCTTAGGACTGTCTCTCCTTCTCCCTCTGCCCCTCCCGCCCACCCTGTACACATGCGCGCGCTCTCTCTCTCTCAAAGAAACAAATCAATAAAAATAAGTAAATAAATAAACTGTTCAAAGTCTAAGATCTGACTTCTATATTCCTAGACTGATTTTTTTTTAACCCTTAGTATGTGTTAATTTGCATGACTCCCTTATCACAATTTCTATAAAGCCACATCCTTCTTGCTTAATAATGCTGCCTTTTTTTAAAGATTTATTTATTTGAGAGAGAGCACATGCATGCGTGTGAAAGAGAGTAGGGGGAGGGGCAGAGGGAAAGAGAGCACTCAAGCAGATTCCCCACTGAGCACAGAGTCCAATGAGTAGCTCGATCTCATAACTCAGAGATCATGATCTGAGCTGAAATCAAGAGTCAGATGCTGAACTAACTAAGTCACCCAGGTGCCCCAACGCTGCCTTTTTCTGTAAGCATAGACTGCGCGCCACATAGATAGAGTTGTAAACCAAGAATAGCAAAGAGCAAAGACTGTATCAACTTGATTTGGCCTTTTTATCCTAAAGATCTGCAGTATGTCATAAGCAGAGCCACATTTATCATCTCAGCCTGGTTTACACAGTAATGAAAAATTACGTGATGAAGTCAATTACTAGAAATCTTATTGGTACTACAAACTTTTCTATTACTATTTGTATTTCTATTAGTGTAAAATCATAAGTTTATACTATCTTTCAAAAGATCAACTTTCTTCAGTAAGTTAAAATAGGTCGTAAAAAATAATTTACTTTTGTAGATCCACTGGCATCAGGAAAATTAAAAATCCCAGTACTCACATACTATTCATATACTTCGTATGTTCTACCAAATACATTTATACAAATGAGTAGATGTTTAAAGAAAGGAAAAAACAAGTAGGGCACAATCACCTAGCTTTTTTCTGGAAGTCTAAAGGCAATAGGAAAATTGCAGTCATTAAAGACACTGATATCAACTAACAACCTGCACAAACGCAATACAAAATAAATTAGAAAATTATTATTTAAAACAATAAAGAACTC
This sequence comes from Potos flavus, assembly GCA_028534135.1. Taxonomy (NCBI): domain Eukaryota; kingdom Metazoa; phylum Chordata; class Mammalia; order Carnivora; family Procyonidae; genus Potos; species Potos flavus. The sequence goes on from CM052893.1 coordinate 25,810,248, forward strand.
TGGGGCACCTGGGTGGCTCAGTTGGTTAAGTATTCGACTCTTGATTTCAGCTCAGGTCATGATCTCAGGGTCATGAGATGGAGCCCTGCGTCATGTTCCACGCTGGGCACGGAGTGGGCTTGTGGGATTCCCTCTCTCTCTCTCCCTCTGCTCCCCCGCAACCCTGCTGGCACACACTCTTTAAATAAATAAATAAATCTTTATAATAAAATAAAATGATAAAGAACTCAGAATGAAAACATTTCATGTCAACTAATATCCAATGATTCTCGTCACATAATTTGTACTAACCTACCTCTCTAAAATTACACAGTGACTATTTTTGCTCTGTCTTACACAAATTAGTACGATTATAACAAAGTGAATATGAACGTACAGTGGTTTCTATCCCAAAAAGTCTACCACTGAAAGACACCTCAAAAAGTGAAGGCAACAATTAGAATTTCATGAAACTTCAATTTTTTCTAATGCACTTCAATTCTGATGGAGTCAATAATCTTAGATAATCTCTAAGCCTTTTGCATCATTTTTTAAAATCTCTGAATCAAAAATCTTATATATTTCTACACTAAAAACAGAAGATATGTCAAAGACATTGTTTAGCAACTAACTTCTACATATTTTAGTGAATAATGAAATTCAACAGTAAATGACATTTTCTGTTAAAAAACAAAACAACGAATTCCACCTTACTACAATTAGAAAACAAAAATATTTAATGAAGTACAAAATATTTCAGAAAGACTATCAAACCTTGAAAAAATCTTCAAGTTGTTTACTGTTGTAAAGAGCAGGGATATTGGCAGAGAACTGTAGCAAATCTTCAGCACACTGTCTTCTCTCTTCAATAACAGTTTCATCAAATCGTCCTAGAACCAAATAAGAACCAAGACTTAAGGAAGGAAGAAGGTTTATGAGAGTTTACGTTCACAGCTCAGAAAGAAGCAGCAGGCTCCTTATCACTGCCTTACTACACAGTCCTCTAAAGTCAAGTCTGCACCATCGGAATCAGCATACTCTCCCCCCAAAAAGACAACAGTGTTTCTGATAAAAGAGACAGAGGTGTGAACTGATAAATCAATGGTGCAGCCCTACTCGAAGGCCTGTCCATGGTAAGAAACTTAACATTTAAGAAGCTAGTGATTTGAAACTCAAGCTGAAAAGACAATTCTAAAGAACTCAAATGGTATTCCATATAATTTAATACCGTAATTACTCATATAATTTTCCCTTTCCCACTCTTTTTGATTTAGAAAGGAGCTGAAGAGAGGAAATTATGAGAACATCTGTATATCAGTGGGGTCAAAAACCTCAGCTTGAAGCAAAAAAGCTTTGAAGCCCAACTCCATGTGTGCTGCTGTCAGCATATGTGACAGCAGGCCTGTGAGTAAAAAGACAGCCCGCACAGCACCGATGAGCTCTGATTTAAAAGGTGATCGAAAGGTGGTTTTCATAGAATTTTTTTAATGCTATATACAATTTGAATGCTGATAAGACATTTTAAAATATGATCATTTTGTACTCCTCTTAGATCAGATTCCTGCTTGGCATTTGTCACATGCCACGTAACACAATGATTGCAATCCAGGCTTCAAAAATACAAAATCAAAAGAGGGGCATCATCCCATAAACATTTTAAGCGGCTCTGCAAAATGTTAACAGAAAACTGAGGCACAAAGAGCTTCCTAGTTATATAACCCAAGACAAGAATTTGAAACTGAACCCTAAAAACTCCCAGCTCAATGTGTCTCATGCTTATGGTGAAGTATCTACTTCATAAAAACTGAAAGAAATGGTTTTAGAGTTAGACCTGGTGTAAATCCTAGCTCTATCATTCACTAGCTATGAAACCTTAGATAATTTCTTCATTTGTAAAATGGAGAAAATGAATAATGTACTTAAGACTCCCAGTTCCATGATAGGCACATAGATAGCGCTTAATATATTAATCACGATGCATTTGAATGTTCAAGTGTCATTACAGTGTCTAACGTACAGAGCATGCTAATTAACTCATACCTAACTGTAAGAGTGAAGGTGGAAATTTAGAAAAATTTTCAAAAAAAGTCTTAACTGTGGAACATTCTATCTTAGAAAATAGTCATCTTTCATTAGTAAAAAATCTTAACAGTGGTCCATAAACAACCTACTCAGCTTAATGGATGGGTTCCAGAGACAACAGTCCTACCAAATTCCATGCATGTGCCCTCAGGTACCTTTTTCTAAGGAACGAATCTGTAACTTTTATCAGCATCATCAAAGAGCCCAGGGCCCAGTAAAGGTTAACAGGCCAGAGGCAGTCAATTAGAGGATCCCTAACATTCAGGACAGTGCTTTATTTATACTATATAACAAGCTGCCAGTTGCTAGCCCAGTGTCTGTTTTCACCTTCTTCCTTACTAAAATAATCCCCAATTTCTATCTGTGGACATGGCAACCCAGAGAAAAAAAAGCACTACATTCCCAGCTTGCCTTGCAGTTACATGTGGACATGGACTACATTCTCGCCAAACAAAAGTTATATTGTAGGTTCCTAAAAATCTCTTTAAGAGATAGTCTTTTCTTCTTTCTTCTTGTCCCTTTCCAGGAAGGACTGTGACACGGGAGGATAAAAGTGACAGAGCAATAAGACGGGAGCCTGGATTAATGATCAGTGCGGAGCTGCCCTGCCTGGAGCTACCTTCAGATCTCACACCATGAGAAAGAAATCAACTTTTATTTGGTTTTAAAGTTTATCACAAGAAACCAAACTTAATACCATTACACTCTTTGGTGTTTCTGTGTTCTGTGTTTCTATTATTTCCCAGCTCATATGTAACAATTCAATTTAACTCAATTCTCCTGATGAGAATCTAAAATGATGTGCTAGCTTACCTATCAATAATATTATCTGGAAACAAACTTCCAAGCGCCTGTAAAGCAAAATTTCTGGACAACAATCTAAGTTATTCAGTCTTGGGAAAAATCCACTGGCCAAACAGGTTAAAATGACAACTATGTCCATTATTCCTTCTCCTGTCTAAATAAGAAATTAAGTACACACTGGTACTTATGATTATAGTCCAATAATGTTTATCCTTTAAACAAAATTTAATTCCAGTGCCTGTGAATTAATATTAATAATTTTGTGAGCATATATAATCTCAGAACAAAAACCCAGAAAATGCACAAAAAAATCATACTATGTTTCAACCCACAAAACCACCTGATACTATCTTTAAATGCATTAACTACTTGTTGAGAAATTTTAATGGAAAACTCACTAATATTTAATGACACCCTAAAAAATCTCATTCAGTAGCTAAAACAAATACATATTAATTTGGGAGCTTCAATCCTAAGTGTAATCAGTGATTCATCCCACCTCCCTATTAAGCTAGACTAAAATGCTTAAGCAATGAGTACATCAACTTCTAAAGAGAATAAAACACATCTTTATGCATTTCCATTCTACTAAACTTGGACAAGTGGAGAGGAATTAAAATATTTTTCAGAATGGAGCAAGCACAATCAAAAATAAAGGCTTTTGCAGTAAAAAGTTCAATTACACTGAATCCTATCATCAGAACAAACAGATGAAAGAACATGCTCACTTCTTTGTTCCTAAGATATTTCAGAAAAACAACAAAAAAATAGGATTTGTAGCATAAACAAAAGAAGAGCAGATGAATTTTAATCCAATAACTACCAGCCTTAATAGAGTTAACAAAGCCATCTAATTTTAAATTTAAAAAAAAGTAGCAAGATTCAACAGTCATCCTAATTGTAATCAACACCCTAGTAGCCACTATTCTCCAGTTGCTAGTCCTTTAGTAGCACCTAAACCTCGCTCAAAAGCAGCAACAATGAGAAATCATAAACAGGAACTTCTTTTTTTTTATTTTATTTTTTATATTTTTTAAAGATTTTTATTTATTTGACAGAGAGGAGAGAGATCACAAGTAGGCAGAGAGGCAGGCAGAGAGAGAGGGGGAAGCAGGCTCCCTGCCGAGCAGAGAGCCCGATGTGGGGCTCGATCCCAGGACCCTGAGATCATGACATAAACAGGAACTTCTTTATCACTACTTTAAATTTCCATTCACAGGGTCAATGTTTATTTTCCCGTGAACAGAGTAAAAATTATAGCTGACTTACAAAAGAAAATATAAAACATATTTTCATAAGATTTATTTCATAAGATTTATTGTGTAGTATTATATAGCATATACTATATTATTTGTATGTATATATATACATGTATATATATATTTGTATATATTATATACAAGTCATCCCCCCAGCCTCAAAGATCCAACAATGCTTTATTAAAAGCTGTGGGAGAAAAAATTAAATTCAAGTATTCTAATTAAGCTGGTAAATCATTGGAAATAAAGGCTCTCTCTCTAATTTATTAAGCTGCCTTTGGGATATACTTTTTTTTTTTTTAATGTAGAATAACATCCAGATATCAGAGCTTACCACTTTTTTAAAATGCAAATGTCAATGATCAAAAACTGGCTATATGGAACTAAAAGTTGCCCTCGACCAGTAAGAAACTAGCTAGAAAAGCTTGATGCTGATTCTTAACTGAAGCAAAAATTCATTCAGAGTAAAAACAAATAGAGGCCAAGGTTTTCAGGTGTGAATTCTTTCCAATCAACAGCACCAAGAAAATACCTCTAAATGAACAAGTTAGATTTATTACTCCTTGAGACTAGGCAAAATGTATACCATTGGGAACTCTGGCGCATTTCACTAAGAGGGTGTGAGAATGGACTCACAGGATCTGGGCTTGAGTTAGGTACTTCTGGGAAAGGTTTAAAGAAATGGGGGTTTTGCCCTGGTCCTGACGATGTTAGGAAGTGGGGATAATTCCATGGGTTCTATAAATTCTATCTAATTCTATGATGCTAGAATTTTAATAAATCTTACTATGAGGCAAGATGAATGAAGAGAGGCTCAGGTCACTCACAGTAGCCAAAATAAAGATATGTTTGATCATTTTTGTGATTTTAACAACGTTCATGCTTTTGTCTGTGCTCAGACATGATTCCAGAGTGGTCTTGTTTTAGTCTTGATCCAAGGACACAGAGTGGCCTTGTCTAAGCTCCTGTTCTGTGCAACTGCTTACATTCAACAGAGAACAACACAGCATAGACGTGAATGCCAGGCCAATTCTAGGCAACACCAAGGTCGAATGAATAGGTAGTGCAAGGCCAGTTCTTTCTTAGCTCTCAGGAACTGCTTTTCTCTTTCTCATAGGAAAGCAAAGTGTGATAACAGATCTAACAAAACAATGATCTAATCCTGAGAAAGCAATCAGACAGGTGGAGACTTTGAAACCTACAAAACTGTCTTATACTTTTAAAAATGTCATTGTCATGAAAGACAAAAAAATGCATAAGGAATACTCCAGATTAACCTAGAGGCATGATCCTAGATCCAAAAACAAACAAACCTAAAAAGGACATTTTTAGAACAACTGAGGAAATATGAATATGGACTGCACATTTCAAATTATTGTTTCAGGGTTAAATTTCTTGAGTGTGATATGGAATTGTGATTATAGGGAAAATATGAAGCGCAGGGGTGAAATGTCACAGTATCTGCAACTTATTCTTGAATGGTTCAGAAAGAACAATGAGAGATACGTAGAGAGTTACAAAAAATCCAGCAAACTGTTAATAATCAATGAACTCGGGCCAAAGGTATAAAAGTATTTACCATACTATTCTTTTGTGTTTTTTTCTGTAAACTTAAAAATTTTGCAAATTAAAAAAAAAAAAAATGGAAAAAAAATAAGTTAAGTGCTCTACTCGTAAGATGTAAAACTGAAGGAGAAAACAACGAACTCAGCCTAAAGGAAATAGAGAAAACCTCCTAGGAGAGGAGATACCTGAAAAGTCTGCAAAGCTAACAAGAAAGTTCGCAGTGGAGCAGCGCAACGCTGAATTCGGAGACACAAGACTATAGTACGTTAGTGGTAACCGACCAACAGAATATAGCTGGCAGCAGCGGGTATGTGTCGAACACTGAGGTAGACACACTGCAGATGTAATCCATAGAACAGGAAGGTATTTTCCCTATCTTACCAATAAGAAAATAGACTCCAATGTTAATTTGTACAAGATCACGCTGCTAGTAAATTATAGATAGGGAATGTGGGCCTAAAGGCATGTGATTCCAAAAGGCATGTTCTTTTCACTACACCGCTAGACTAGTAACTACATTTTGCTGGTTGTGTCAATTACAATAGGATTCTCTTTTGCTGCTGAGGTTCACATACTAAAAATGTGACAGCAGTTAAAAAGAGAGATGACTAACCAACAAGTCCTTCCACACAACCACAGCTGCAGCCTGCAGGGTTCACTGCAGTTATCAAGTATTACAAATGGACTGTACCATTTACTAAGAGAGATAAACTGCTTACTTACCAAGATTAATAAGAAACTTTCACTCTATAATATGTAAGGATGTGGAGAAAAGTTGAAGATAATCCATTAGCAATAGCAATAATAGCTACAAATCTCAACCAATTTAGAAACCACTCCTTTTCACCCAGTGACAAGCTTACTGTTTAAGAAGCTGGGCTGTGTATCTCCCCATATTAAAGTTAAAGATTTATGGATGCAATTAAATTCCATAGTACAGAAGGTATAAAATAAAAGGTAAAACCATCCTTCCTCCTACACCCTGAAAAGGTATATATATTATACAAATGTGCGTAGGTATATCTTCACATAATTATGTACGTCTATTCAAACACAGATGTGAGCTTACTAAACACAATGCTGTGCAACATTTGTTCTCGTGTCTTAAAAACATAGCTTGGATCTCTTACCACACCAGTATATTTCAAAGAGCTAAAGAATTCTATTAATTGGCTAAATTATGGCATATCTGTGCAATCACATAAAAAGAAAATTCAGTTTCTGTTCAGTTTTCTTCTACTGAAAATGCTGCAAAGAACACCCATATGTATGTACATATGTGTGCACACATTTGTGTGTATGTGCATTCTCAAAATGTGATCTGCAGACTGATGAGGGTCCCCAAGGGCCTTGCAAGGGATCAATAAGGTCAAAACCATTTTCATAATAACACTAAGACAGTAGTTGCATTTTCCACTGCATTGATATCTGCACTGATCACCTAAAAGCAATGGCAGTAAAACTGCAAATCTCTTAGCATGAATCAAGACAATGGCACCAAACTATACTTACTAGCAATCACCATATTCCTGACTGCCATTCACTCATATTAAAAAAAAAATTTCAAATGTTAGTTTCACTTAAGAGTGTCTTTGATGAGGAGCACCTGGGTGGCTCAGTGGGTTAAAGCCTCTGCCTTCGGCTCAGGTCATGATCTCAGGGTCCTGGGATCAAGCCCCGCATCAGGCTCTCTGCTCAGCGGGGAGCCTGCTTCCCCCTCTCTCTCTGCCTGCCTCTCGGCCTACTTGTGATCTCTCTCTCTGTGTCAAATAAATAAATAAAATCTTAAAAAAAAAAAAAGTGTCTTTGATGAAGCAATAAATATCATTAACTTTATTAAATTTCAACTCTTGAGACCATTTCTTTTCAAAAGTCTGTGGGAAAAAAACTACAACCATTCAGATTTGGGTATCTGGCAGAAACTTCCTCAAAATAAATAAATAAACAAATAAACAAACAAACAAAGTGAAGCCAACAACTCAAGGAAAACTACCAATTGCACTGTTGTCAGTGATGAAATTCAAGCCATCAAGTCACTGTGAGCTTGACAGCTTCCCATACTTAAAATATTTCCTTTAGAGACCTGTAATGACATTTACCATTTTTTGATATTATATAATGAAAGAGGTCAACATACATAAGATCTACATAACTGGGGGAACCAATATTTTTCACATGACCAATGCATGATGTTACAAGCTCAGGCACACGTCAAAAAAAAAAATCCATTCAAATTTAAGACAGACTAATAAATTTTAATAAAATAAAGTACCAAAAGTTTGTTGAAAAGATTTCAGATTCCATAATGCAACTAAACTTTTAAGAAATTATCACTTAGTAAGTTTTGGTGTATCGAAGATGATTATCTTCAATTGTCTGAAAAGCTATTAAAATACTCCTCCCTACATCATCTTTATGATACTGAATTTTCTTCATATACTTCAGTCAAAACAATCTATCACCACAGATTGGATCCACAAGCAGATATGAAAATCTAGCTGTTTTCTCTTAATCCCAGCATTAGAGATTCACAAATACAAATTAAAACCACTCTTCTTTTTTTACAATTATTTTTCATAAAAATATTAATATGTAATCTATTTACTTTTTATTTAATGCAATATTATTTTTAAATTTCTAATATGGTAAATATTAATAGGTACAACTACATCAACAGTTCTTTGAGATGCTCAATAATATTTAAGAGTGTAAAGGAGACTTCTGAGACTAAAATGTCTAATAATCATTGATAAATATCTCCTATGCAGATGTGAGAACAGATGTGTAGTAAAATTTACTAAAAACAGAATTGTTAGGAAAAGGCATTTTTTTTCCTAAGGAAAAGGTGTATTTTAAATTGACCTCCAAAACCTGTGCAAATTTATACTCTTCTTGTTGTGCATCTATATCCCCATACTAAGTATAATCAAACTTTTTAATTTTTGCCTTGAGACTCATTTTCAATGATTATCATTGCCTATAATTACTCTGTCTCTTAAATTTTAACTCAATCTTTCTTTTTGTTCAACTTATTTTTTAAGCATTTATATATCAGGCATGGTCCTACATGCTGAAGATATAGCCATCAGTAAGAATAAAGCAGTCTAATCACACAGTGGTGTTAAGGACTCAAGAGAGAAAGGGGGAGAAAAAGACAGTTAAGTATGAGGGAGGTCTCTTATTTTTAATAAGAGGTGTGCATTTAGAAGGATGATTCTTAAAATTCCTCAGATTGGGGGCGCCTGGGTGGCTCAGTTGGTTAAGCATCTGCCTTCAGCTCAGGTCATGATTTCAGGGTTCTGGGACTGAGTCCCGCATCGGGTTCCCCACTCAGCGGGGGTACGCTTCTCACGCTCCCTCTGCTTCTCCCCCAGCCCTCGCGCGTACGCTCTCTAATAAATAAAATCATTTAAAAAAAAAAAAAAAAAAAACAACTCCAAAGCGCCTGGGTGGCTCAGTGGGTTAAAGCCTCTGTCTTTGGCTCAGGTCATGATCTCAGATTTCAGGGTCCTGGGATCGAGCCCCACATCGGGATCTCTGCTCAGCGGGGAGTCTGCTACCCACCCCCCCCCCCGCCTGCCTCTCTGCCTACTTGTGATCTCTCTCTTTGTCAAATAGATAAATAAAATCTTTAAAAAAAAAAAAAACTCCTCAGATTGGTGAATTTTAATTATTTGCATCTTTATAATTAAAATAGAGTGTCACTGGGGTTAATATCCCAAGGAGATAAAGAACTCATACAACTCAACACCAAAAAAACAAACGATCCAATTAAAAAGTGGGTAGAGGATCTGAGTAAGTATATTTCCAAGGAAAACATACAGATGGCCAACAGACACATGAAAAGATGCTCAACATCACTATCAGGGAATTACAAATCAAAACCACAATGAGATATCACACCTGTCAAAATGGGTAGGCTCAAAAAGATAAATAACAAGTGTTGGCGAGAATTTAGAGAAAAGGGAATCCTCCTGCAACTTCTGGTGCAAATGTAAATTGGTCCAGTCACTGTGGAAAACAGAATGGGGCTCTCCAAAACTTCAAAAACAGAACTACCATAAGATCCAGCAATTCCACTCCTAGATATTAATCTGAAGAAAATGAAACCACTACTTCAAAAAGATACATGCTTCCCTATGTTAATTTCAATATTATTTACAATAGCCAAGACATGGAAGCCACCTGTCTATCAATAGATGAACTGATAAAGAAGACATGGTTTAGGGGCACCTGGGTGGCTCAGTGGGTTAAAGCCTCTGCCTGCGGCCCAGGTCATGATCTCAGGGTCCTGGGATCGAGTCCCGCATCAGGCTCTCTGCTCAGCAGGGAGCCTGCTTCCCCCTCTCTCTCTGTGCCCACCTCTCTGCCTACTTGTGATCTCTCTCTCTGTCAAATAAATAAATAAAATCTTTAAAAAAAAAAAAAGACGTGGTTTATATACATATACACATACACACACACAATGGTATATCATTCAACCATAAAAAAGAACGAAAACTTGTCATTTGTGACAACACGGATGAACCTAGGGGGTATTAAGATAAGTGAAATAAGTCAAAGAAAGACAAACACAGTACGATTTCACTTATATATGGAATCTAAAACACAAAACAAATGAACAGACAAAACAGAAACAGATTCATAAATACAGAGATTAACATGGTGGTTGCCAGAGGGAAGGGAGGTTGGGGTGAAGGGGATACAGAGGTACAAACTTCCAGTTATAAAATAAGTAAGTCACAGGGATGTAAAGTATAACAGGGAATACAGTCAATAATATTGTAATAACTTTGTATGGTGAGAGATGGTAACTAGCCTCATTGTATTGATTTCATAATCTACGTAAATATTTAATTACTATGTTGTATGCCTGAAACTCCTATCATATCATATGTCAACTATTCTTCAATTTTTAAAAAATCTTAAAAAAAAAAAAGTAGAGTGCCACAAAACTTAAAAACTTGACAGTAAGGATGTCACATCCTAAAGCACTTCCCTTTCAGAACGTCTAGATCATGATGCTCACTTCAGCTAAGTTTCTCAGAAGACAGAGGGTGAATCATCGTACCCACAGTGCCTATTTTTAAAATGTTTTTTAATTAGGCATGCCTATAAAATTTCCAGATAATTACGGCTGGAGTGGTATTAATCAAAGAAGACTCTATTAATAGCAGCAGAATCATGATCAGAAAAGGTACGTAGTTCAATGTCAAAAAGCAACTACAACTTTAATCAGAAAAAGTGTCAAAGAAAAAAGTAAAGAACCATAGGTATTGGGTAATAACAATGAACAGAAGGCACCAGAAATGTGAATACCATGGAATGTCTGAGCTCAAAAGCCAAAAGCAAGCAAAGATTTACAAGAGTTTATGGATCCCCTAATGCTTTGTAGAGGAACAAAATGAATTGATGGTACCATCAAAACTAATGGTTCTATTGCTACTGACCTGTTGTCCACATCCCTCAATTGCTTTTCATCTAAGGAAATACAAATACTTTCCTTGTAATTATGAACCCAAGATACCTCTTGACATTGATTATATTTCAAGACATCATTATGTATCATAAATTGTTAATATTAAGTATTTGTTAAAATTAAAGAATTGTAGCAACAAGCTTTTGATGGCCACTTCATTCTGTCATAAATGCCACTGATATTACTATACTATTATGTATCTGTTTCTTGTCCCCAGATCTCAAGGGGTTGTGAAACATGCAAAATATCCTAAGAAAGGTGTAAAGCTCAATTAGTATTGTCGTCCTGCAATCAACCGGAAGAAATCACTATTCCACATAAACTACAAGCCGGTGGAGACTGGATAATTTCAAATCATCCAAAAGTCTTAATCAAAGAGAGCATCAGTAGGGTTCAGTCCAGAGACTAAATCCACATAGTAATTTGAATAAGAAAAGCTTAATATAAAGACTATTAAACAACAGTTAACTTATTAATTCTAAAGAATACCCCAGGGTAAAGGAAAGTACCAAAGGAAGGAAGGAAGGAACAACCTGGAAGGGGGAACCCCTCCCCTAAACTTGGGATTGGGATCTTCCTGGAGAAGTGTTCGTAGCCACTGAATGGGGGAGAAGTTAGCTGGGTTCTCTGGGCCAGAGCTGGTCCGGTTGCCAGGAAAGCAAGAAAGACCCCTCCAGAGTTCACATGGGACCAGACTGGCAGGAGAGCAACAAGAGAGATCACAGTGCTGGCAGCCCACTCACAAGCAAGGTAACACAGGCCTGGGGTACACAATGTCTGTGTTGAGAAAGCCACCGGAAACAACTTTCTGGGGTAAAGGCAGCCAAGGCTGGCAGACAGGCATGCAGAAGGAGACAGGGCACCAGGAGCCTGCTCACCTATAGAGCAAGGAGGTCTGGAGTCTACAGTGTCCCCAAGGTACAGGAAACGACCTTCAGGGAGTCAGAGAGTCAGAAGCCCACTCTCCACTAGGTCAGGGGTGCCTTGGCGTACTCAGTCAAAAGGCCACCAAACTGGCAGGGGATGCAAGCTTGTCAGTAGACTGTGTTTAGGTGTGTGGCTGAGGCAGAAGCCTCTGGCAACAGTGCAGTAGAAGCCAAAAGAAAAACAAAATCCATAGCAAACTGGAAAGAGGGAGAGAAGCCCCTTACCCTCCTGCAATGCCCCTCCAGCATCCTCTACTGTGAACAGCATACTCACTGTAAAGGAATATTTAAAGAGTCCAACCCATTAACGCATAACAGAAAATGAAAGAAGAGACTTGAAACTAAGAGGCACTAAATGGATAACTGGCATGGTTTCTTAGAATTACCAATGTAAAAGCCCCAGGAATTCCAGGCCTATCTTAAAAGGCAGAAATTTCTCCAATGTCATTGAGAAACATAGCTGGTATCAGAACATACTCTATAAAGCCACTGCACAAAAATCAACATGGCATAGAAATAGGTATCACTATAAGAATAACTAAATGCCATAAAAGAAAAACTTTAAATTAGTAGCAATGCATAAAAAGTTAATGCATAATGAAGATGGTATCAATTTCATTGGGAAAAACATTTATTATTTAATAAATATCTCAGAATATGTCTGTCCATCTGAAAGAAACGTAAAATGAAGTATCATCTGACATCCCATTCAAATACAAATTCCACATGGAATTTTTTTTTAAGCTCTAAAAATCATCTTACAAGCAAATGGAGGAATTGGGAAACATTTCTAATCAAGACCAGAAACCCAAAATCTTAGAGGGTGGAGGGGGCAGGAACAGAACTAAACATATAAAAATTTGTTTGGCAAAAGCTATTACAAACGATTCTAAAATATGTCTCTGTAGTGTGTAGAGTATATAAAAGTATATATCACATACTGATATATGTATGCAGATGTGTATACAGATGGAAGAATGTATAATGTACACAATGTACAGAAATGCATTATGTTTCCTAACACTAGCTGCTGAAAGAACGTTAGAAGCAACTTGTCATGAGCCTATCTGCTGCCCAGATAGTGGTCCCTGTGGCAGCCAGGGTCCAGCCAGAAAATGGAACCCACACATAAAGAATTATTAACTACTTGCACAGGACTAACTACTAAGAGCCAAGAGCAGAGAACTCCAAAGAATACTCTATGGTTGAGGGACAGACACAAAGGCAAGAGTTGGAAGAGGCACCTCCCTCCCAAGACTGGAGTTTACATCTCACTGGAGATACTGTGGCTCTGGCGAATGGAAGGCGAGAAGTGAGCTGGGTTACCCCAGTGAGGGCCGTCCTATAGCAGGAAAGCCGAAGCTGATGGACAAGAACCTGCAGGCCAAGACCGACAAGCAGGAAGCTCTCCGCCGTGGTATCAGCATGGCGAGAGTGGAAGGCAGGGAGCTCCACACAGAAACTGGCAACACAGTCGGCTAAAGGGCGACGTACCCCCCAAACACCACTGGAGGCACAGAGCAACAGGAGCAGGGTACTGGGAAGCTCTGTGCCTTGGTCTGCTGTTAAATTCTGCAAAGCCAGGAATCTAACAGCTGTCAATAACATATCCAGAGCCACCACCCCAAGTATCTGGCTTGGCTAGGTGCCTCAAATCATAACCATTTACATTATAAGGAAGGTATCAGAAAAAAATGCACGAAGTACACACTTTTAAAAATCCCCAAATTTCAGAACTATAAGAATAATTTAATATCTCTTCTTATGTGCCTACATGGTTTTGGGGGGTTTTTTTATTTGCTTGACTGGCTAGAATTGAAGTTGGTGTGCTGTTGTTTCACAGAAGGGATGAGTAAATGCATGCAGAGTTAACGAGCCTACACCAGGAACGTGAAGAAACAACTTCAAGTGCTTGCTGCCTGGCCTGAGTCATCTTAATAAGGGCTTCTGACTTCACTGTACAGTATTTCAGGGTTCAGCATAAACACACAATTAGCCAATTATCACTTTTTAAAATCACAATTTCAAAATAATCACTTACCAAACACTATTCCTTTGGCAAATGGAGGAAACAATTCTGAATGTCGGAATAAGTTTTTGTGAATTTGCCATAACTCTTTGTGTAGTTTCTTAAAGTCACTGTATCTCTTCCACACGATTATCTAAAAAAAAGAAAAATCAAATGTGTCTCTCACAGTGAAATTATGTAGGTTCAGATATCTGAACAACAAAAAATCTTTTCATGAAAGTGCCCAAAATTGTCATCCAAAGGCAAACAAATATATGTTCTAACCAATATGGTTAACTGGCTGAGATTAAATAATAATATTTGATTTCTAAAGCAGCAACTCTTTTCTCTAACTTTTCTGTTTTGGTTTTTAAATTTCATTTTACGCAAGTACTGTTTTCTTGGAAAAATATTCAACGTGGTACAAAGAGGGTCCATACCACCTAATACGTCACTTAACCTCTTCAAAAATCAATTACCATTGGCCGGGAAATGAGCTAGATATCAAAATACATATTCTATCTCAAAAACAGCATGTTTATAAACACAAAATAGTTAGACAGCTTTTTCTTTTTTTTTTTTTTTTTTGAGAGAAAAAGAGAGTGCACACAAGGCCAGGGATGGGGGGTACACAGAGGGAGAGAAAGAAAGAGAATCTCAAGCAGGCTCCACGCACAGCACAGAGCCCAAAGCAGAGCTCAATCTCGCAACCCTGAGACCATGACCCAACCTGAAATCAAAAGAGTCTGAGGCTTAACCGACTGAGCCATTAAGACATCCCTAATTTAGACGATTTTTTTAAAAGATTCATTTATTTATTGAAAGAGAGAGAGCACATGTGTGGGGCGGGGGTTGCGGGAAGAGGGAAAAAGAGAATGTCAGGCAGACCACGCTGAGCACAGAGCCCAACACGGGTCTGATCTCACAACCCTGAGCCGAAATCAAGAATCAGATGCTTAACCCGTTGAGATACCCAGGTGCCCCGAAACAATTTTTAAACATAAAGTACCTACACAGCATTTGCCTAAAAGGATAAACTAAATAACACTGAAGAAGAAATGGCTGTGTAGCAAGTAATTAACCTTAACTTTTACATTTCATAAATCCTATTTCACAAACCTCAGTTTAAAGTAGTAATAAGGATTTCTTAAGGCAAGATGAATCCTGAAGAGAATACCATTAAAACTAGTATATTTCAAAACAGAAAATCAGTCATCTAGATTATATATCACATAAAAGTTTACTTCTATTAATTTGAATTACTGTTTTACCTTATTCAGATTAAATTAGAAAAAAAAAACCTTTATAAAGAAAACATTTTGACATATGGCTTTGATATCATTGATTCAGCCCCTCAGTCTCCACAAAATAGGATAAAACTGAGTTTTAAATTCCATTACCTGGTATACTAGGGTCTTTGCTTCTAAAAAAAAAAAAAAAAAAGCCTAATTACCTCACTTCTAACAAACACAATAGAACGTAATGCTAGTATTAAGCAAATCTTAGGCCAAGCCGGTAATCAAGTGAGGTTTAAGAGACTCTTGTTAAAAATTTATTCTCTGGATATAAGAAATTCTCCACTAAACTTTATCATATACTACCAAAAATTCTACCATGATGAGCTTCTTGTTTTTACTATAGTTATAATCCTAGGAGACTAGTCAGATTATAATATGAATTAATTTAAACTGCCTCCTTCCGATGCTTCCTTTTATTCATTTACTCAACAACAAAAATAGTCACCAAAAGGAGTATTTTCATGTCCCTACTCTGTGCCAGGCTCTGTGTTAGCACAAAAGATGAAGAAATGAGAAACACAGACCCTGCCTTCAAAGACTTCCGGTCTAGGTGGGCAGGACAAGCCAACACAATAACTGTGTCACAAGACAGTGGGATAAATGCGGACAAGGGAAGCCCAAGAATGCTAAGAAAGGAGCACCCACGGATACCCTGTATCTTAGGTAAGTATATTGAAGGCAAGTAGTGATTAGACCAACAAAAATAGAGAGAGAGCAGGGACTGGGGATGAAGTTTTTCAAAGGAGAGTGAAATGCCAAATATAATCACTAGAATTTGGGCTTTTGCAACTGGATAAATGGTGATGCCATTCTCTAAGGTGAAGAAAAGGAGAGAGGAAACTTTTAAGGTAAGAACAAAGTTCAATTCTAGACATATTTGGCACAGGTTTGGAGTTCAAGAGAGAGAACTAAGCAAAATGTATTCATTTCGGAATTATCAGCAGAGAAGTGGCAATCCCTCAGGAAAGCTCTTCTTAGCATTTGTAAGGAGATGAGGAGTCTAAGGACAAAACAATGGGGATCCCTAACACTGAGAGGTCAGCCAGAAGTAAGGAAGAACAAACCAAGTGCAAAGTAGGTGTTTAAGAAGCTTGGTCACGCCATGAGACAGACCACTTGGATGGAAGAAAAGATTTTATTTTAAAATGTAAGTGAATGAGGCAAAAGCTGATAGTAAAGAACCAATAGTCCCAGTAAAAGAGCAAGAGAAACAAATAACTAAGACAGCCAAACCAATACTTGAAAAGTAAATGGTCTCAGGACAGTGAGATTACAAATGATTTTAATTTTCATATTTTTTGCTTCTAATTTCTAATTTTGATACATGAAAATAATTCTGTCATGGGGAAAAAAAAAAAAAACAGTGCTATTTTTATACTTTTAAAATAGACCAAATTGTGGTGGTACCACACTGCCAAAGGCTTAAGGAAGAAGTGGGTGAGGGGCTTGCAAAAGTAACCTTACATAAATGCCATCCTTAAAGCCATTATAAACTAGAAACGAGAGCTATGCAAAAAAGACTGTAGCTCATGGAAACAATTAAGTCTGCAGATAAAATTTCTATTCCAGTTAGGGTCATTTTTAAGTAAAGGCAGAGTAACTTACGGGGCAAAAATTAATAACTTAATCACAATAATGACAATAACAACATGGTCTATAAACTAGCATATGGTCTGTCAGAGTAAGAATTAGAGCCTCCAAGGTGAGACTCCTTTTTACATCATGCCTAATTTTTCACTGACATCTTCCTTATTCTCAACACTAGAACTATAGAACCAAAATAACCAAGAGCAAATATAAACCCTCAAGTAATGCAGGAAACCAACGCATCACAAAATGTCACCACCTACTGCCTCCTTTTCTTCATACTCCTTTTAACCTTGGATATTTCTAGAAATCTTCAAAATGGAAAAGGGAGAAAAGCACATTTCCATTACATCAGCAATATTGATGTTTATAACTGGACTACACAAAGTCCCAAAAGATGCATGCAAAAATTATTTTCTCTAGTAATTCCTTCCTACTAGAAAAAAAATTGTATAACAACTACTGTTCTATGAAGCAACCCCTGCAGAAATTTCTTATTCATTAAAGTTACTTTGCATAAAATTCCTCAATTAAATATGAATTCAGTGATAGTCATATATACACTACGAATTTAGTAAAAGCTTAACTTTCATTAAATACATTCCCTTAAATAATTTTTACATAAAATAAATGTTTTCTTTTCAGATAATTTCACTTAATGATAGCCAAAACCTTTAGATCTCATAAACAAAACCACTCAATTCAATTAAATTTGTCCTCTCACATAGTATTTTAAAGTTGCTGGATCACCTTTTCTTGCAACCAGCATCACTACCATATTTGCTTTCAGATTTTCTTTCTCCCCTTTCCAAGAGCCTTTTCTTTCCCTTGACACATTTTAAATGTTCTCAAATGGTTTTTATCAAACTATTTTATTTATGAAATGACTTAACAGATTTCTGACGTGATACATAGAAAGTTCTATTTCAGTTCTTCTCCTTTTCTCAAATTTCACCAGTGAAATCTACTACCTATAGAGAAACAGAGGTATAGGTTACTTTTTGAAAAAGGTACAGGAGGGAGGGCACAACATCTCTAGTTCTTTCTTTACCCTTCTGCAGGTGTTCATGCTTTAGAGAATCTACTGAACCAGAGGCCACATTACCTGTTGCTGTCCCCCTCAGAGTTTCCCATGCTGCTCTTTTTTTTCTTTTAAAGATTTTATTTATTTATTTATTTGAAAGAGAGAGAGCACAAGCACAGGGAGAGGGAGAAGGAAGCTCTCCGCTGAGCAGGGAGCCCTATGTGGGGCTCGATCCCAGGACCCTGAGATCATGACCTGAGCAGAAGTCAGATGCTTAACCGAATGAGCCACCCAGGCGCCCCATCCCATGCTGCTCTTAATAAATAAAAATTTAGAGGGAATTTTTGAAGGATAAAATTTTGTAAAAGAAATCTATCCTGGATAATTTTAAATTATCTCCTCCATGTGAGTATTTCAGTATTCTTAGGAAGAAAACACAGCTACCTGGTAGGATATGCCAAGGTTGCGAACACATCTCTAAAAGAAAACCAACAATACATCTCCAGTTTTATAAGGATAGCATATTATTAGCCCTATATTTGGTTAGAGTAACAGGACATCTAATCCTCAATAGCTCTTGGGAAGCCTGACTAAATTCTAAAGCAGTACCTAAATGAATCCATTAACAGGAGAGAGAAAGTGAAAGGAAAGGAAATAGAAACAAACTCTAGGTAGCAAATTGCTCTCCTAAATAAGAATTCCAACATTTGAATGAAATACATGAGAAGCCAGAGTGTTATAATTTCAAGGTTATTCTATATTTCAAGAAGCCTGCAAGACAGAAGACATTTTTAAAAATTTTTATATCATTTCTAACAAAGGACCATGCAATCATCTAACTAAAGGACACTTACAAGAGTTTTCTGATGAATGGTTCACCAACAGTTGTTATTATAAAAGAGTTTTCCCCAAAAAAGGATTAAGGAAATGGCACAGAGTATGTTCATGGATAAGTTGGTTCAGGATTCTCCCTGGAAAATGGGAACATCAGGCTACAAACTACAGCATAGCAATCAGACAATGTATTCAAAGGAAACACAACCCATCTTTAATTTTAAGAGTTGTAAAATTTCAAAAGCAGAACAGCCTGTACTGACTATTAATTCAACATAATTAGAAGAACTCTAAAGAAAGTCCATACTAGTCAACTGACACTTAAGTAGGTAGAGTACTTAATACAATGGTGCAAATTACTTTCATTTCCATTTTGGAAGGATACAGATATAGAAATACATATATCTTTTTCTTCCCAAATAACTATATTACAATATTGCTTTCCTGCTTATCGAGGGGGGAAAGGGAGATATCTTAAAACCCCTAAGAAAAATAGTATGAAATCTTTTAAAATTGTGTTTTATTGAACTCAAAACAAATACTGGATCAAATATAGCAAGAAATGCTAATACATAAAAGTTCAAATATTGTCTAAACCTGATGTCACACACTCAAACCAACCAGTACCAAACAATCAATTTAAATGTATGAATCAAGCCAGGTTTGTTAAGTAAAGAGTAGTGGGGCTTGTTAGAAAATACATACTCCATCTAAAGACATTAAAATTCAAACGGGGGAAAAAAAACTGTTGCAGAATCAAGACTGCCAATTTGTAATGTCTTTTTTAAACACTTTAATAAGAAAAAAAAAATGCCCAACATATGTCCTCCTAATATGGTGTAAATGAACAGGTACCAATGAAAATAAATCAAAAAACGTTAAAACAAGCAAGCTACCCAGTAAGGATTCGTAAAGGTATATAACAAACACAAAGTAATTACAAATAAAGAATTCCATAGTTTTAAGCAAAAACATACAATCTGTATAATTTTAGAGAGAAAGAGTCTGCAAAAGAATTAAAAATTTAAAAAAGAAACAGACATCTATACCCAAAGCAGTTTTCCAAGGTATCAACATGTCAACTCAATATAAAAGTGAAAGTATACAGGGACCCGTAATTTATTATGATCTTTAAAATTAATATTAGTTACCAAATACTCTTCACCTTTTATTGAAGTTATCGTGATTTTGAAATAGATAAGAGCTCTTAATACTAAAATATTACAAATGTTAGTTATCAGAAACACTATCACATTATTAAATAGCACTATAATTCCTTAAATTCTTCCTTGTATAACTTAACACCTACTAAAGCTTAACTTGTACTTAATAGATCTGAAAAAGGTACTTCAGCTACTGTTTTGTGAGCTAAAGATAATTTCCAGGCAAACACATAAATATAAAGACAGACATACCAACAATTCCGTTAAGCATTTAATTAAATTTTTGTCAAATACATAAAATAAAATTTTCATGTGTATAAACGTGTTACCTCCTGGACATCCTCTGGATTTCTTCGTGAAACAACCTAAAACAAAACATACACAGAAATATCTCATTATTACCAAAATTTAAGATTCCACATTTGTATAATTAATTTCAAAAGTATTTGATTGAGAAATGAATTAGTTTAAAGGAAAATAAATACTGTATTATATCACTTACAAAGAGTTCAGCTATATAATAACTTCGCCATCTGAAACACATGCTAAAAGATTAAGAAAAAGGCAGCTAAAAAAAAAGCCCACACACTAAAGTTCGTGCACTACATTCATAAGAGAATGCCCTGGCTTCACTCTTACCTGACACAATTCTAACAAGCTTGTCTACTCCCTTCCCAGGCTACATATAAGGTAGAAGAAAAAAAGCAGCTATACCCAAAGTATGCAAGGGATGATTTCATATTAGTTCTTACAACTGTACATAAATCTACAATTAGCTTAATAAAAATTCCAATTTAAATAAAAGCAGCCACAATGCTCAGACACACCAATATCTGTGAGAAGTAATCACTGAACACCTAATGGTGAAGAAAAAAACAAAAGTAACTTACAAAAAATCACATACAGCATTCAGAGGCGAATAATCCTACCAATATCCCCTGAGCAAAAAGAAAGAGGGGGGATTGTTTCAGACTTCTCTAATTACAAAAGCCAAAAAGTCTAACACTATTTAGAAAGATTTTTCTCACAAAACTTATGAAAAGAAGAAGGCTGGGTGTTTAAATCATCAAACAGCACTGAAGAGTGGGAAAATCTCACATTAGATACATAATACCATCTATAGAAATGTAAATTTCATGAACTGGATGCTAGAATATGCATTTTCAAAGACAAAAAGATACATCAAACACATTAAAATAGTTGCTTACGGATGAGAAGAAGAAAAAAGTCTTTGCTGATGGGTGACAGAACCATAAACTGAAGATTATGATCCACTCATAACAGGCTTAACCTCCTCTATGAAATGGGGAATACTCCTCCCTGCCTGAGTCATGTGGTACTCCTTCCAGGACACCACTAAATCGACCCTTCTAAAGATTAAAATTCCAAGTATGCAAGTAATACTCCTGATGCCTGTTAGGCAAGGCCATTTTGTCTTTTACAAAGAAATTTAAGTTGAACAAGAATAGCAGCTGAAGAAATGCTTTGGCAGAAGAGAAGGAGCTAAGAAGAAACGGGTCTGATCACAGGCTCTGGTACTAGCCATGAGCTGCTTTTTTGCCAGTTCAGTAATAAACCAAAGAGAAAGCAACCTTCAAATGAGCCCTCTTTCCTATCTTTAAAACAAAGACCTGAGGGGGACACCTGGTGGCTCAGTCAGTTAAGCATCTGCCTTTGGCCCAGGCAGGATCCTAGGGTCCTGGGACAGAGTCCCATATCAGGCTGCTTGCTCAACAGAGATCTGCTTCTCCCTCACCCTGCAGCTCTCCTAGCTTGTGCTTGCTCTCTCTCCCTCTCTGAAAAATAAATAAATAAAATCTTTAAAAAAAAAAAAAAAAAAGACCTGAAGTTAGGGCTTGGACTAGCTCAGGCCCGTACAGTCATTAGGTTCTCCAGATCCTTTTCAGTTTTATCTACTTCTTAGTAAATATTACGAACTGTCCTTAAAAGTCACATCTAAAATACTTATTTATCTAATTGCCATCATAATTATGATTTGAAATCACCCTCTTAACTCAGATCCACACAAAAGAATTGTCTTCTTCAGAAGACTGAAAGATAACTCCTGGAAAACAGAACTACAAAAATCAGTCAACTCTATTATATCGCTTACAAAAAATGATCACAAAATTAGTCCCTTTAGAATCAAGTAGAAATTAGTTAAATATAAATTTTAAGAAGCTACTTTTATGAGCAACTTATTAGTCAAATCTTCTGATGGCTGTTCAGCTACCAGTCTGATAATAGAGTGAAGAGGATAAAAGGTTTACAAAAGTAACATTTTTTTAAAACTAAGTGTCAAGATACAAATAATGAAACATGGAAAAAAGGGGGGGCACATGCCCTCCCTTCATCTCTCAAAGATACAACTCTCCAAATGTGGGATGGGAATAATTGGATATACAAAAATGTAAGGCTATACTACACTGAACATTTCCCATTGTGGTGATCAGGTAAACCAAATGGCACATTCATTAATGTAATGCACGCAATCCTGACTTTCAGACATTTGACTTTCATAAAATCCATACTTTCATATAAACATATTTATACCTTTAAACCGCATTTCATACAAACACACACACATACACACACCCTCTGGCAAGAATAGTAGGTACCTCAAAGTGCTCAGCTCCCGTAGGCAAGTGTCCTCTTAGCAAACTCAACCTCTCTCCTACCCCATCACCTGCATCTCAGTTCCTCTCCCTCTTTTCCCTGCAGAGCTGCAGGTGTCACTGGTTGGCAAGAATATTTGGGTTGGTTAATCACCCACCAGCCAGGTAGTCTGGACCCAAGAGACAGCACCTGCACAAACCATAATGAGATATTTTACAACACTATTTAGTTCTCTGGAATGAAAGAACTTCCATATAAGATAGATAAGTCAATGGGAAAAAATTTAGACATCCCACTTTCTAACAAGTTTTTATAAAAGTAGTATGTTGAAAGGAATGATTGCTTTCTACACCATTAAAATCCCAAAATCTAAAGAGAGAATAAAGAAATTACAACAGCAAGCTACCTTTGGATACTCAATAAATGTTAAGTTGTACTTCTCACTTCGAATTTGCCAACTATAATGGCACCACCCTAAGGTAAACTACTTTCCAATCTAATTTCAAGGAAAATCAAAATCATTACTGTTAAAGTTTGCAGTTTAACACAAAATCTTACTATCTGAACATGTAAGTTGTCAATACACAAAATGAAAACAGGATTGGCTTACATTTTTTAAAACCTGCTTACTAGGGGTGCCTGGGTGGTTCAGCTCAGGTCATGATCTCAGGATCGTGAGATGGAGCCCCACCTCGGGCTCCATTCTCAGTGCAGAGTCTGCTTGACTCTGCTTGAGATTCTCTTTCTCCCTCTCCTGCCGCCCCTCCCCCGTTCACATTCTCTCTAAATAAATAAATAAGATCTTTAAAAAACCTACTTACATTTTTCGCATAAAATAGTTTTCTATTAATCTGTATTAACAGTCAAAAACAAAGGAAAGGTAGAATAAAACAAGATACTAGGAAAAAAAACTAAACTTAAGAGCCATAATTTTTCAAACTTTTTAATCATAAATACATTTTTCAACAAATTAATCTCCCTCCCTACCCCCATGACTACTCCATTTGCTGAAAATATTTCCAGAGTAAGCCAACACCAACAATTTTTCAAGAAACCTTCATGGAGCTACTGTCTTAACAACTGAAAACTAACAATTCTCACTGCTTTAACATGAGACATTTGTAATAATGTAAGCAGTTAAGGGTTTAAAATTTAGCAGGCTTTTTTCTTATAGTGCCTTAAATTATTACTTGAAATGTTTATGAATATGCATTACTCTCAAAATAAAAAGCTATGAAATATATATATATATATATATATATATATATATATATAAATATGCTGCATTGGGCATACAGAAACTCCACAGTGAATATCATACTTAAGAGAAAAAGACTGAATGCTTTCCTCCTAAGATCAGGAACAAGGCAAAGATGTTCACTTCCACCACTCTTATTCAACACTGCATTGTAAGTCCTAGCCAGAACAATAAGGCAACAAAAAGAAAAGACTACAGATTGGAAGGAAGAAATGAAACGACTCCCTTTGCCAAACATGTATTGTCTACACAGAAAAAAATGAAAATTCTACCAAAAACTCCTAAAACTAATAAGTAACTTTGGAAAGGTCATAGGATATAAAGTCAACACAAAAATAAAACGAAATGTCTTTATACTAGCAACGAAAAATTGAAAAAAATCAAATTTTAATACTATTCAGAGTAGCTACAAAAAGATGAAATACTGAGGAATATGTCTAACGTAATGTCCAGAATCTGTACACTGAAAATTATAAAATGTTGATGAAAAAAATCAAAGAACACCTAAATTAATGGCAAGACATACTGTGCTCATTTGCAGATTGGCAGATTCAACAGCGTAAAATATCAATTCTCCCCAAAATTGACCCATAGATTTAATGGAATTCTAATAAAAATCCTATCAGAGTTTCTTGTAGATACAGATGACCTGATTCTAAAATTGATACAGAAAAGCGAAAGAACCAGAAGAGTTAAAACAATTTTGAAAAAGAATAAAGTTGGAGGAATTCTACCTAATTTTAAGACTTAATATAGTATAAACCTACAATAATCAAGACAGTGTGGTATGAAACAAAATAGAGAATCTAGAAACAGAGCCACACATATATTGCTGGTTGATTTTCGAGATGCAAAAACAATTCAATAAAAAAGGGCTAGCCTCTTAAATAAAGTGTTTTGTTGCAATTAAACATCCATATGCATGTTCTGCCTAAACCTCACACCTTATACAAAAATAAACTCAAAACGGATCGCAGAGCTAAATAATATATGCAAAACACTAAATCTTCTAAAATAAAACACTGAGGGGAAAATTTGTGACCTGAGGTTAGTAAAGAATTTTTGATATAACACTAAAAGCACACTTCATACGAGAAAAAAAATGAGAGACTTCACCAAAATTAAAACTTTTTGCTTTGTGAAAGACACTGTTAAAATAATGAAAGATATGCTATACATTGGGAGAAAATACATACAATCACATGTCTGACAAAAAAAACTTATATCCAGAACAAATATAGAATCTCAAAATTCAACAGAAAACAATCCAATAGGGCGCCTGGGTGGCTCAGTGGGTTAAAGCCTCTGCCTTTCGCTAGGGTCATGGTCTCAGGATCCTGGGATCGAGCCCCGCATCGGGCTCTCTGCTCAGCAGGGAGCCTGCTTCCCCCTCTCTCTGCCTGCCTCTCTGCCTACTTGTGATCTCTTTCTCTCTGTGTCAAATAAATAAAATCTTTAAAAAAAAAAAAAAGAAAAGAATCCAATAAAAAATGGAGAAAGACGGTCTCAAAAGGTTAAATACTGGATGAATGTATTCATACAACATTCTCAGAAAGACAGAAGTAGAGTGGTAGAGAGCAGACCAGTGGTCGCCAAGGGGCCAAGAGGTGGGGAGAAGAGTGTGTAAAGAGATAGCATGAGGGAGTGTTTGGGGATGATGGAACTGTTCTGTTTCCTGATGAGGATGGTGGAAACTTGGATCTATTGTGTAAAAATTCATAGAATTATATAACAAGTCAATTTTACTACATATCGATTTAAAAAGAAACACTTAAAAAGAAAAATATTGCCTCTTTCCAGCCTTCTCTCAAATCCCTGCTATCATCCAGCGCTGTGCTAGGCACCATGAATATAAAGTTAAAAAGGCAGTCTGCCCTCAAAGAAGGAAGCAAACAAGTACACTATGATAAAGGCTTTAATGGAGGAATATGTAATGCACATGGAGTTCTACACCTAAGAAAGGCTTCCTGGAAAACACAGGGCAGGAGCTGACACTTCAGACAAGTATGGATACCAACACAAAGAGACGAGCATTCCAGACACAGGGAAGAGCATCTAACATAAAGGTATGTGAGAGAAGTGTACTAACATACTGAGGAAACTACAAATAATTCCTTTCCCTTGCACAAGAAGGCCATACAAGAATATGGTCAGGAATTGAAAGCAGGTTCCATCCAAGCAACACAAACAGTGTTCCAATTTGAAGCCTTGCAAATGGCAATTTTCAGACTCAAATCGAGCTAAGTATTTCTTCCATTCATTCCCTGCTCCCCTTTGTTCACATTATCACAGTCACTCTCCATGTATCCATCACTTTTGCCAAACTACAGAAAGCCCTGTGAGGACACATAGTCACCCCCATACGTACACGCACAGCATCTAATGAAATGTGTTTTATATAGGTATTCAACAGCACAGCACTGGGATAAAAGTACCATGACTGGGGCCAATCCACCTGTGTTCAAATCTAGACTCCACCACTGGCTAGCCATGTGACCCTTGGCAAGTTACTTAACCTCTCTGTGCCTCAATTTCCTCACTGATAATGTGAGAATAATAATAGCACCTACTCATCGGGCTGCTGTAGAAAGTGTGCTAATTTATATAAAGTGATTAGAACAGTGCTTGACTCATATAAGCACCATACAAGTGTTTGTTATAGAAAATGTGGACCGGGATGCTTGGGTGGCTCAGTCAGTTAAGCATCTGCCTTCGGCTCAGGTCATGATCCCAGGGTCCTGGAATCAAGTCCCGCATCAGGCTCTCTGCTCTGCAGGGAGTCTGCTTCTCCCTCTCCCTCTGCCATTTCCCTCGCTTGTGCGCGCGTGCTCTCTCTCTCTCTCTCTCTCTCTCTGTCAAATAAGTAAATAAAAATCCTAAAAAAAAAAAGTGGACTTACATATTCTCAGTTTGAAAAAACACCCAAATTGTTTTATGTATGCATAAGACTTGCACACTGAAAACTAGAAAACACTGCTTAAAGAGCTAAATAAATGGAAGATACATGTTCATGGATCAGAAGATTCACTATTGCTAAGGTATCAATGCTAAGATATCTTCTTCTATAGAAACTGATCTGTATTCTCAGTGCAATGCCAATCAAAATCTGGGTAGGTATGTCTGTAGAATTTGTCAAACTGATTCTAAACTTTATACAAAAATGCAAACAATCTAGAATAGTCAAAACAATTTTGAGAAAGAGAACCTAATTTCAAGGTGTTAGTATAAACCTACAGTAAACAAGGTTGTGTGTCATCAAGAAAAATGAAAGCAAATGTCTATACAAAGACTTCTATACAAATGTTCATGATAACTGTATTCATAATAGCCAAAACTCAGAAACAACCCAAATGCTCATCAACAGAATGGATTGACTGTACAACCATACAATGAAATACTGGTCAACAATAAAAGAGAATAAAAACACACAACAACATAGATGAATCTCAAGTAATCATGCTGAGATAAGAAGAAGACAGACCAAAAAACAAAGTGTACACTGTATGATTCCATTTATATCAACTTCTAGAAAATACAACCTAATCTACAGTGACAGAAAACTGACCAGTGGTTGCCTAGGGATAGCGGGTAGGGAGGGGGAACTGAATACAAAGGAGCATAAGGGAACTTCTGCAGTGATGACTACAGCAGTGGTTACACAACTATACACATTTGTCACAACTCATCAAAATGCACACTTAAAATTGACGAGCTTGGTTGTACATAAAGTATGCCTCAATATAAACAAAATGTAGTCATAAGGCAACACTGCCATTTAAAAATTAAAGCATACCTTTGGCTTTCCAAATTCATGGAAAGAATACAGGCAAGAATTACCATTCACTTAATGTTGTTGAGAAATTTATATTACAGTAAGAGTTTTGTAAATGTAGCATGATGAAACAACCAAAAACATTGCTAATGGTTCTTTTATATCTGTGTCTTCTTTAAAGAATCAAAGGAAATCTATAAAAGAACTTTCCAATTCTTAATAGAAATACTTACTCCAGATAAAAATTCAGAAACAACACAGAATTAACTAGGAAATCTGTTAGCAAGTCTGTAACTGGCCATAAGGTTATCCAAGCCTGCTAGGTTCCAGAGAACTGCAAAGTTTTTAAAAGATGAGAGGACTCTTATGCTACCTAAAATTTAACAATGCTTAATGTTTCTAATTCTACTTCTGCATAAAGAACGCTGTATGGTTCAAGAATATAAGGACTATTCCTTAAGGCTAGAAGTAAATTAGTAGTCGGAAACATTGAGAAGACATCCGTAATCTTTATCTCATGAAGTTCTCTCAGGGGATCACTACTTACTTGATTAATTCTCCTGAGGAAAGATGTTTTTCTTCTTAAGTTTCAAAAAATAATAAATGTTTTACTTGTTTTATAATGTTAAGTATAGTTATTTTTTAATAGTATATCTCCATGTTGACCCTCAAGCCTTAAAATTAAAAAAACAAACTCTGTAACAGAAACAAAAAATGAGGAAACAGCCAATTACAAGGAGAAAAAAGTGTAAGCAATTTCCTAGTTCAAATAACCACAGCAATATGTAACATGCATATTATACAGATTTGGTTACTTCTAAGGCAATGTGCTACTTCATGTTCCAATTTACACTGTCATAACTGTTGTCATAAAAATTAGTTGACAGCTTAAGAAAAGATATTTGAGACGTACATTAGGTTAACCTTTCCTTCTATGAAGTAAGACTATAATTAAAAACCATACTCAGCGTTTCCCATTCAAGATCCACACACATGCACACCTTCAGGCCTTTATGGGCTCTATTTTCCCCATTCACCCTTCTACCTATGATGCCCTCTCCTTTTATCCCACTTGTCTGTATTCTTGCCATCTTTCACCATCCATCTTAATTGGTCCATCTTCCCTGATCCCGTGAGCCAGAGCTCTCTGTCTTCTGAAATCCCATAGCTCTTTTCTGTAGTCTCTTACAACATTTAACATTTTCCATCTTGTACTACACTTCTTTAAGCCCAGTTAACTCTCTTCTACTATGAGCATCCTTGAAAGAAAGGTACATGCTTTATTCAGCCTTGTATTCCTCATAGCACTTAGTGCCTGGAACTAAACATTTATTGGGTGTGCTGCCTAGAATGGGGAGGATAACATTCAACAATATTTTTTTCAACACTGTGTGCCATACATTGCCGTAGGTGATATAAAAGGAAACAAATACCAATGATAGAGACCTAGTATAAATCTACTAAGAGACACAGACATGTAAACAGATTAATACAATATAATTGTGGTGTTATCATAAGGGATGAATAGAGTGCTGTGAAGGGAACACTATGTGTGTTGAAAACTGTTCTAATTCCGTAAAGAATGTTAGGAAACTAAGTTTAGATTTTGAAGGGCCCAATAACTAGAAAGATTTCAAGAGTGGTATAATAAGGGTCCCTTAATTTTAATCCGAAAAATTTTCTTAATCTGAAACTAACACTCCCACCTTATTTGCATAGCAGGGTGGGTAACAAATTTCACTCAATTCTCAGTACAACTCTCTGAGATAACCTGGCCTGGTCTTATCTTTAAATAAATTTGCTCCTCCCATCTTCTCACATTTGTCTGAACTGTGGGCCATTTCCATAAACCACATACTACTTTCATGCCCCAAACTCTGTTTATTTAAGTATACCTAACCTTTAAGGTTCTTCTCAAATCCTACTTCCTGAGCTCTCCAACACACAGGATTATACTATCCTCCAAATGTAC
The DNA here is from genome assembly GCA_028534135.1 of Potos flavus. Taxonomy (NCBI): domain Eukaryota; kingdom Metazoa; phylum Chordata; class Mammalia; order Carnivora; family Procyonidae; genus Potos; species Potos flavus. The sequence continues at coordinate 25,839,875 of CM052893.1, forward strand.
GTTGCACTATTACTACTATCTGTACCTCTCTTTTTTAACAACTAATGAGAATGATAAAGTTAATTCTTAACTTTTTATATAACTTGGAGTTATGCAGAACTGGTCTCAAATCCCAAATGTGCACCTGCCTTATGATGTAAAGTTGGTCAAGTTATGAAACTTTCTTGAACCTCAGTTTCTTCATCATTAAAATTAGAATTCAGTTGGGTAATATGCACAACCTGCCTAATATACACACATATACATACATACATATGTCACAAACATTCAGACTTATTTTTGTTATTCTTTTCCAAGAAGGGAGATGCAAACTCTCTTTAAAACTCAAGGCAAAAGCAATAAAATATGAACAAAGTGGGTACTAAAAATTGGTTAGTTGATGTAAAGAAGACTCACACCTTTTAAATATGCCCTCAAAATAACGCACACAAGACACTCCCAGTAGAATTTCTCCTATGTCTCTTACAACTGCAAATCATTAAAATCTCAGGCAAAAAGACACAGCCAGACACAGAGGGCCTACGCTGGTGACCCTAACAGTGACATCCTTCTCAAGAGTCCGTCTGCCTCACTACAAATCTGACACTGTATGAAAGGTCAAGGGAAGAAATATCTTTTATTACATAAATCAAATAATACATAAATTAGTTTTTCAATCTACACTATGCCCGGGAAGCAAGCAAAACCACTTCTGCTGATTTCAGCCTCAGAAGAGAAAGTACTATTGGGCTAGGGTCTGAGTCATCAATTTAAAACCATCAATGCATGCCCCACCCTGGAATGAAGGCACTGCCACGACCTTCTACCGCACAGTCTCGAGCATCCAACACCCAGTCCTTACCCCAGTCTTCCAGAAGTCCCCACCTCCGACGTATGTCCAGGCACTGGGCGCGCCCAGTCCCACCCCAGGCTCTGACCCAGGATCAGGTAGCCCCAAACCAGGGTCCATACCCTAGTCCCTCACGCCCCAACTCAAGAGTTCTACGCCCGTCCGACACCGGCACTCACCCGGGCGGTAACCTTATACACCGTGTAGCCTCTTGGATGTCGCTGGGGCTCGGTGACAGTGTAGAAACGGGCCAGGTCGGCACCCAGCTCCCGGGGAGAGGTCATCCTCCCGCCGCCGCTGCCGCCGCCGCCGGCCGGGGACCATCAGGGCAACCCAGCGCCGCCGCGGTCTGGGCTCCCCACACAGCGGCGAAGCGGAGAGGGGGCGGTGGCTCCACGGCGGCCCTTCGCCGCGCGGCTCTGCTTCCGGCTCCGCAGAGAAGCTTCCGGGTCAGGCCGCTTCCAACGTCCTGGGGGAGGGGAGACACAACGCTAGAAGCTGACCCCCCATCCCGGCGTGAGCCTGGCAAGGCGACAGGGATCAAGTGGTCGCACCGCCACTCTCGTCACTGTGGAAGCTGAGACTTCTCCACTAAGTCTCTGTGCGCTAGCTCCGACACTTTCTAGATGTTATGAGCGCTGTTAGAGCCAGGACACACAGGTGAGACCTTGGCGCTCCACACCCTCGCCCAGCCCTGTCCAGCCCGTGTACAAACTTAGATGGAGTCCTAAAGAGATGGAGGGATAGTCCAGCCTAGCATCTTCTTTCCTTCTTTACTCACGGCCTATCATTTTAAATATCCACAGCAACATCAGAACTCTGGCAGACATAACCGTTCCTTCTTTCTAAGACAAATCCCGTCCACCTGCGCACTTGTCTTTCAGCCTCCACAACAGCCCTCAACCCTATATCAATCTTAAAATTCATCCCCTCGGATTCTAAAAACTGGAAACTGTGTCTAACTGGAAAAAAAAGAAAAAAGAAAAAAAATCACACGACTTCTGAAAGCTACTACAAAGAGAGAGTTTCCCATTCATTTGGTTGCTATCCAGTGTTTGGCAATTCCTTTACCTTTCCTGGATCAGGATTTTCTCATTCCCCATAACGTTGGTTCCAAGTCTTTGCCAATCTCCTCAATTCTCTGTTCCTCTTGGTGTTGCCCCTCGACCGTTTGTCCCCGCCCTTCTTGGAGGGGAAGAAGGGAGGAGCCCTTAGTACAAACACCTTCACTCACATTTCTATTCTGATAAAAGATGTGGACATATTCCCTTCCCCACTTTTTAAGACTAATCACCCTGCCTGTGTGCTGAAACCCATCCCCTTTGGCAGACCTAAAGCCATTGTTCAGTGGCTTTAGTGACATCTAAACTCTGCTTGCAGTACCTTTAATCTCTTCCTCACCACTGACTCCTTCTTCCCAACCTGCATATGCCTAAATCTATCATTCATTTATTAAACCTGAATTCACACATACTTTGTGCCAGACATCATGCTGCTTAGGCACTGGAGTTACAAAGAGAGTCCCTGCTATCAAGTACTATCTAGTAGGAAAAAACAGAATAATTAAAACATATTGTTTTAAGTACCATGACAAATGAATTTATAGAGTGCTGTAGAGTACATCATATTCAGAATGGAGGGTTTTCTGAGAGAGGGGAAATTATGGTTGAATCTTGAAAGAGAGATAGGAATTACTAGGCTGAGATGAGGGTAAAGGACAGCATCACAATTGCCTTTTTTCCTCCTTTCTTTCTCCTTCTCCTCACTGTCAAGATTGTCTAAGTTGTTTTTAAAGTAATTGCCTCAGGGGCACCTGGGTAACTCAATTGGTCAAGCATTTAACTTCAGCTCAGGTCATGATCTCAGGGTCCTGGGATTAAGCCCTGCATCAAGTTCTGCACTCATCGGGGAGTCTGCTTGCCCCTCTCCCTTTGCCCCATCCCCCACTTATGCTCGCTCTCTCAAATAAATACATAAGAAATCTTTTTAGGGGCGCCTGGGTGGCTCGGTGGGTTAAAGCCTCTGCCTTCGGCTCAGGTCATGATCTCAGGGTTCTGGGATCTAGCCCTGCATCGGGCTCTCTGCTCAGCAGGGAGCCTGCTTCCCCCTCTCTCTCTGCCTGCCTTTCTGCCTACTTGTGATCTCTCTCTCTCTGTCAAATAAATAAATAAAATCTTTAAAAAAACAAAGGAAATTTAAAAAAAAAGAAATCTTTTTTAAAGATAATCTGCATCAGTATTCACACATTTATACATTCATGAATATCACACATTCATTACCATACTAACTCCAATCTGCCTTCACTACTACACTCTTACTATAAAACTACTTTGAAAAAAATTTCTAATGACCAATATTTTCAGAATTTGAACATTTCTGACCATTTCCACCTTTTCAAAACTCCTTTATGTCCTTAGTATATGAATCAGCATTCTCCTTGCTTTTTCTTTTACGCTCGGAATCATTCACTCCTTTTCTGTCTCCTTTGCTGATTTCTCCTCCTTTTAGGAAGATTTAGTGTTCCTTCTGTTCGGGATTTTGCCTTTGACCCTTTGTTCTTTATTCCCATTGACTTACATATCTATATCCATAGGCACATAGGCATCTATATATCTATTATATAGGCATCTAGGATTTGACGTGTATTACCTACATCTTTACGGGTATGTCCAATCACCACTGAAAACAGAACAGATTAAAATCTGAACTTTTATTTTCCTCATAAGCCTCTTCCTGTCACAATGACTGATTTTATTCTCCACTTAGTTACATTAACCAAGTATCTAGGAATCATGCTTAGCAACTTTCTCTCCCACTTTCTCCAAATTTGTTTGATTCAGCAAATGCCATTAGTTAAAGCTAAAAGAATGGAACAAGATATACCACGAAAACACTACTCATAAGACTTAACAACATATAGTACCAAAAAAAGAGACAAAACTTAATAATAAAGAGTTCAATTAATCAAGAAGGTTTAACCATTTTAAATGTGCATGTGCCTAATAACAACTTAAAAATGTAAAAAACAAAAACCATTGTTCTGTCTGTTCTACAGTAATTAATAAAATAGACAAATAAATTAGTAAGAATGTAGAAGACCTAAAAAGCTCTATCAACCAACTCCACCTGATTGACATTTGCAGAACACCCCACTCAATAGTAGCAGAACATATTTGTTTCAAGTGCACAAAAGACATTCATCAAATCAGAACATATCCTGGGCTATAAAATAAAATGTCGCAAATTTTAAAGACCGCTATAAATCATATGTGCTCTGTGGCCTTTGGGAATTAAATAAGTTAATAACAGAAATTACCTGTAAAATTCGTGAATTCTTAGAAAGTAAATAACATAATTCTAAAAACCCATGGGTTAAAACTCATGACAACAGACCTTTAAAAATATTTGGAATTTAATGAAAATTGGAATATAACATATCAGAAATTTGTGGGACACAGCTAAAACAGTACTTAGAGGTAAATTTATAGCTTTAAAGGCCTGTAGTAGAAAAGAAGAAAGGTCATGAATCAATGATCTAAGCTTACACCTTAAGAAATTTTAAAAAGATGATTAATGTAACCCCAAAAATAGCATAAGGAAGAAAAAAATAGAGAAGAAAAACGGTAAGATAGAAAAGAGAAAAGCAATGGAGAACAATTAATAAAACCAAAATCTGATTCTTCAGGGAAAAAGTCTACAAAATTTATAAACTTCTAGCCAAAGGGCTCAAGAAAAAAGAAAAAACAGGGGCACCTCAGTGGCTCAGTCAGTTAGACATCTGCCTTCAGCTCAGGTGATGATCCCAGGGTTCTGGGATTGAGCCCCACATCAGACTCTTTGCTCAGTGGGGAGCCTACTTCTCCCTCTCCCTCTGTCTGCAGCTCCCCCTGCTTGTGCTCTCTCTCTGTGTTAAATAAATAAGTAAAAATCTTAAAAAAAAAAAAAAAAAGAGGGAAAGAAAAAAAAATTATAGGTATCAAGAATGAAAAAAAATATATCACAGCATATCCTATTGTCATTAAAAGGAAAATGATTTCCATGAACAGCTGTATGCTAATAAATTGGATGACTTATGTGAAATGAATAAATTTATTAAAAGACACAAACTACCAAAGTTCATTAAAGAATAAAAAGAGAACTTGACTAGCCCTGTCTCTGTCAAAGAACTTGAATTCTTCATTTGAAACAAAACTCCAAGCCAATGTAACTTCAGTGGTGAATTCTACTAAGTATTTAAAGAAAAGAGAATATCAGTTCTACCAAAACTCATCCAAAAGTAGAACAGGGAACATTTACCACTTATTTTGTGAAATCAGTTTTAGCCTGAAACAAAAACATTTCTAAAAAGACCACAAAGAAAATGGAAAACATTGCTAAATGGAATTAAAGAAAAGCAAAATAAATGGAGAGAATATGCTGTGTATATGGGTTGGAAGATTCAGTATTGTTAATATGTCAAACTTCCTGAAAGTGATCTAAAGCTTCAGTGCAATCCCAGTTAAAATCTCAGTAGTCTTTCTTATAGAAATTGAAAAGCTCACTCTAAATTTTAGATAGAGAAATAAAAGATGTAGAATATCCAAAACAACTTTGAAAAAGAAAATGGAGAACTCACACTGCCTGATTTCAAGACTTACTATAAAGTTACAATTATCAAAATAGTGTGGTACTGGCATAAGGATAAACATAGATCAATGAACAACGAATAGAGGCTTCAGAAATAAATCCACACATAAATGACCATTTAATTTTTGACAACACACCAATATAATTCAATAGGAGAAAGGATAGTTTTTCAACAAAAGATGCTGGGAAATTTGGACATCCATATGCAAAATGAAACAAAGAAAAGAAAGAAAGAATAAGAGGACCTCAACAATACCTTGCATCATTTACAAATAGCAACTTAATGTGGATCATTGCCAAAATGTAAAACCTAAAACTATAAAAGTTCCAGAAGGAAACAGAAAAGAATCTTTGTGACTTTGGATTAAACAAATGATTCTTAGGAAACAAAAAGTCTGAGTTATAGAAGAAAAAAATTGATAAATTGGACGTCATCAAAATTAAAAATTTCTTCACTATGAAAGATAGCATTAAGGAATGAAAACAAGCCAAAGATTGGGGAAAATATTTACAAAACATGTATCTGATAAAGGGTTTGTATCCACACTAAATACAGAGCATCTACAATTCAATAGTAAAAAAAAAACCAATTCAATTATTTTAATATGCAAGAGAACTAAATATACATTTTAGCAAAAATGATATTCAGAAGGCAAATAAGCAGGTGTTTTACTTCCTTCATGTTTAAGGAAATAGCTATTAAAACCACAATGAGGTAAATGGTGGAGTAAGGAACTCCAAAAAGTCTACTGTTCCATATAAGCAATGAAAAAAGCTAGCAAAAACATTCAGAATCAACTCTTTTGGAACTCTGAAAACTAACATAAAGCTTGCAGCAACCCAGAGAGCACTTATTCAAGAAAAACAGCTAAATCTCGAGGAACAGCAAGCTCTCTAAAAATTTTTTTTTTTTTTTTGGGCTATTAAAGTAATCTTTACACCCAATGTGGAGCTCAAACTCACAATGCCAAGATCACCTAGGTGCCCCAAGCTTTCTAACATTTTAACTTAACCTAGTCCCATCCCCTACTTTTCAACTCAGAGGCATTCTGGAAAATAGCCTACTTTGCTGGTACCAGCACCAGAGGAAGCAAAAGAGGTCTGATTCTCACAGAATAGTAATTACTTCTTTTGACCCATCTAGTGGCTTCCTGGAGGATGGGCTCAAAAGGCTTGTCTTTATCTCAGTTAATTTGGCCCAGCATTAAAGCCACTATCCAGGGGGTATTTGTCAAAAACATTTATAGACCAGTGTTTTGTTAAGATTTTATTTATTTATTTATTTGACAGAGAGACACAGGGAACAGCGAGAGAGGGAGGGAACACAAGCAGGGGGAGTGGGAGAGGGAGAAGCAGGCTTCCTGCTGAGCAAGGAGCCAGATGTGGGGCTCGATCCCAGGACCCTGGGATCATGACCCGAGCCAAAGGCAGGCAGCCGCTTAACGGCTGAGCCACCCAGGCACCCCTAGGCCAGTGTTTTAGTCAATTGCCACTAGGCAATTGATAGCAGTTGAGCAAATAATAGACTGCCCGAGAAGCTTGAGACGAAAGGCTAGAGAATGAGAAGGTTTGAGGAATAAGGCCTTGAAAAGCTCCAGGGAATCTAGAAAATCATGCACATAACCGGGACCGTGCACATGCCCTAAGAAGGCCCTAAGCTCTCATTTCTGGCTGATCTTGCAAAAGCAAGAAAGGAAGGCTAAGAAAGAGTTGTAAATTGCCTGAGTATTGAGGATGTACCCCAACATAGAAACAGCCCACTGCAGACTGGGAGATTTTTTTTTCCAGGCATTTAAGAAAATCTGTGTTTAATCATTAGCTGACCACTAAGTTCATAGAACAGAGACTTCAGTGGCCACACACAACAAATAATAGACTTTAAAAAATTAGTACAGTTACTAAACAAACAACAACTCTAAATTGTAACAGTGAACTCTGGGGAGGAAAAAGAATCTGATTTCCAGAGTGGTAACATTATAATATTCAAAATATCCAGTTTTCAACAAAAAATTATAAGGCAACCTAGGGGTGCCTAGCTGGCTCAGTCGGTGGAGCATACTATTCTTGATCTCGGGGTTATGGGCTCAAGCCCCACATTGGGTGTAGAGATTACTTAAAAATAAAATCTTAAAATTATAGGGCATCCTAAAAAGCAAGAAAGTACGGCCCACACACAGGAGAAAAAAAGCAATCAATAAAAATAAAACCATGTCTATGAGGAAGCCCAAACGTTCTTTGCTAGATGAAGATTTAAATCAGCAATTTTAGGGGCGCCTGGGTGGCTCATTCAGTTAAGCATCTGCCTTCAGCTCAGCTCATGATCCCGGAGTCCTGGGATCAAGCCCCACATCAGGATCCAGTCCCAGTCCCTGCTCAGCAGGAAGCCTGTTTCTCCATCTCCCTCTGCCCCTCCCCACCCTGCCTGTGCTCTCTCTTATTCTCTCTCTCAAATAAATAAATAAAATCTTTAACAAATCAGCTATTTTAAGTATGTTCAATTTGCTAAAGAAAACTTTGTTCAAACTGACCACAGCCAAAACCAAAACTGACCCAGAAGAAACAAAGTCTGAATAGACCTATAATAAGTAATGATACTGAACCAATAATTTAAAAACTTCAACAAGATAAAAACCCAGGATCAGATGGCTTCACTGGTGAATTCTACCAAATGTTTAAAAAAGAATTAACACAAATATTTCTTAAATTCATTCAAAAAGTAGAAGATGGATGAATACTTACTAACTCATTTTATGAGACCAGTATTATCTGAATACTAAAGCGAAAGCACAAGAAAGGAAAACTGCAGAGCAATATCTCTTATGAACATATACAAACATCTTCAACTAAATGCTAGCAAAGCAAATCCCACAGCATATTAAAAATATTAAATACCATGACCAAATGGGATAAATCGCAAAAATGCAAGGTAGGTTTAACATATGAAAATAAATCAAAGTATGGACCATAATGATGGAATAAAGGGGGGAAATACATGATTATTTCAATAGTATTTGACAGAATCCAACACCCTTTCATGATAAAAGCACAAAACAAACTAGAAATAGAAGGCAAATTTCTCAACCTGACAAAGGACATTGATGGAAAATTCATAGCTAACATCATATTCAATAGTGGAAGACTGAGAGCTTTCTCCCTAAGGTCAGTAACAAGACAAAGAAGTATACTCTTTCCACATCTGTTCAACATTGTACTGGAATTTCTAACCAGGGCAATTAGACAAGATAAGAAACTAAAAGCACCCAGATTGTAAAGACAGAAGTAAAGCTCTTTATTTGCAGGAGACATGATCTCATATTTAGAAAATTCCAAAGAATACACACCAAAAAAAAACAAACAAAAAACTTATTAGAGCTAATAAACAAGTTCACCAAAATTGCAGGATATAAGATCAACATACAAAACTCAATTCTATTTCTAGACAGTAGTGATGAAAAATCTGAAAATAAGATTAAGAAAATAATTCTATATATAATATCATTAAAAATAAACATTTGGAGATAAATTTAACCAAGGAAATGCAAGGTTTGTACACAGACAACTCTAAAACATTGCTGAGAGAAATTTAAGAAGACCTAAATAAATAGAAAGTCATTCCATGTTCATGGATTGGAATATTGTTAATATGGCAATACTCCCCAAACTGAGCTATAGATTCAATGTTATCGCTATTAAAATTGTAACTGCTTTTTTTTCCAGAAATAGACAAGCTGATCCTAAAATAAATGTGATATGCAAAAGCCTTTGAATAGCCAAAACAATCTTAAAAAGACAAAGTTGAAGGACTCACACTTCCTGATTTCAAGACTTACTACAAATCTATAGTTATCAAGGCAGTGGCATAAAGATAAACATATAAATGGCATAAAGAGTCGAGAATTCAGAAATACACCAGTACATTACAGTCAAATGATTTTTGACAAGGATTCCAAAACCATTCGATGGCTTAGGAGGTAGAGGGGAATGGGGTAGTGGCAGAAAGTCCTTTCAACAAGTGGTGTTGGAAAAGAGAGAGCCACGTGAAAAAGAATTAATCTGTACTCCTACGTAACATCATATACCAAAATTAACTCAGAATGTATCAAAGACTTAAATGTAGGAACCGAAACTGTAAAACTCTTGGAAGGACAGATAGGTGTATACCTTTGTGACCTTGGGTTAGGAAATGGTTTCTTAGCTGTGACACTAAAGCACAAGTAACCAAACTAAAAATAAATAAATTTCATCAAACTTAAATGTTTTGTGCTTCAAAGGACATTATGAAGAAAACCCCACAGAGAACCCATAGAATGGGAGAAATTTTATGCAAATCACGTATCTGAAAGGGTCTAGTATCCAGAATAATCCAACTCAACGATAAAGAACAAATAACCCCATTTAAAAGTAAGCAAAGGATCTGAACATATATTTCTCCAAATTAGATATACAAATCACCAATAAGCACATGAAATGATGCATCATTAGTCATTAGGGAATGCATTTCAAAACCACAATCAGATAAAACTTCACACCCACTAGGATGGTGATAAGAACTGAATTGTGTGCCCCACCAAAATCCGTATGTTGAAATTCTAACTATATTTGGAGGAAGGGCCTAAAAACATGGCAATTAAGGTCAAGTGAGATCACAGGTGGGTCCTAATTTAATATGACTCATGTTTTCATATGAGGAGATTAAGACCACACAGAGGAGGGGCGCTTTGGTGGTACAGTCGGTTGAGTATCCCACTCTCGGTTTCAGCTCAGATCATGATCTCAGGGTCATGGGATTCAGCCCCATGTCGGGCTCTGCGCTCAGCATGGAGTCTGCTTGGGACTTTCAGCCATAAAAAGGAATGAAGTACTGATACTATAACATGGATGAACCTTGAAAACATTATGCTATGTGAAAGAAGCCAGACAGAAAAGTCTAAATATTGCATAATTTCATTTATATAAAGTGTCCAGAATAGAAAAGTCTATGAAGACAGAAAGAAAATTAATGTTAACAGGGGATAGAGGGAGAAAAGGGATGAGGAAGCTGGGAGGTATGGGGTTTCTTTTTGGGGTGATGGAAATGTCCTGGAATCGGTGGTGTTGATTACACAACCTTGCAAATAGTCTAAAAACCACTGAATTACATACTTTAAATGGTGAAAATAGTGAATTTTATGTTATATGAATTTTATCTTAATTCTTTAAAAAAACTACATTGAGGGGGCACCTGGGTGGCTCAGTGGGTTAAAGCCTCTGCCTTCGGCTCAGGTCACGATCTCGGGGTCCTGGGATCGGGCCCCGCATCGAGCTCTCTGCTCAGCGGGGAGCCTGCTTCCCCCTCTCTCTCTCTGCCTCCCTCTCTGCCTACTTGTAATCTCTCTCTCTGTGTCAAATAAATAAATAAAATCTTAAAAAAAAAAAAAACTACACTGAGATATTACCTTACAACTAAAACAATGGCTACAATTTTAAAGACTGATGCTGCTCAGTGTTGTCAGGGCAGGAGCAACTGAAACTTTCTTAGGTTGCCACTGGGAATTCAAAATGATACAGACATGTTGGAAAACAATTTGGCAGTTTCTTATAAAATTAAGCATACACTTACTATATATCCCAGCAATCTCACCCCTAGGTATTTTACCCAAGAGAAATGAATACATATATCCATATGAAGACCTACATGTGAATATAGCAGCTTTATTTATAATAGCCCCCAAATGGAAACAACCCAAATGTCCACCTAATAGATGGTCATCCCAGAATAACTTAAGGTAAAAATACTGATAATAGGTGTTTCATTATTGGATATATACCCAAGAAAAGTGAGTGGGTATATCTAGTTAAAAACACACACACACACACACACACACACACACACACATAAGAAAGTTTGTAGATTATTCAAAAGGTCCCAAAATTTTCCAGAACCCAAGTGTTGATTATCAGTAAAATGAATAAGTTAAATGTGGTATAAAATCATACTATGAAATTTATATAGCAGTTAGAAAGAATGAACTCCTGCTACATGTGTCAACAAGGATGAGTGTACACACATAATGCTGAGCAAAAGAAACCAGACATAAGAGTACATACCCTATGATTCCATTCATATAAAACCCAAGAACAACTAAAACTATTCTATAGTGATAGAAGTCAGAATAGTGGCCATCCACAGAGGTTGAAGTGGGGGCGGGGGCGGGGGGTGAAAGATAAACAATGAGTATTGCCTGAGAAGCACATGAAAGACTCTTCTGGGACACAAGAAATTTCATGATCTGGTTAGCAGTTACATAAGTGTATACACATGAAAACATTTACCAAGCTGAACATTTAAGAGTTATGTACTTTGTGTACATGTTGTACCCAATTTGTTTCTTAAATATTTATTTTTTTTAAAGATTTTATTTATTTTTTTGACAGAGAGATATCACAAGTAGGCAGAGAGGCAGGTAGAGAGAGAGGGGGAAGCAGGCTCCCCGCCGAGCAGAGAGCCGATGCAGGGCTCGATCCCAGGATCCCAGGACGCTGAGATCATGACCTGAGCCGAAGGCAGAGGCCTCAACCCACTGAGCCACCCAGGCGCCCCTGGGCGCCCCAGTTTCTTAAATATTTAAAGAAATAAAAACTACCCAGGTCTTTCTAGCTCTCTCCAATTCATCCTTCATAGTCCCATTAAAATTATCCATTTTAAAAGAATATGTCATTATGTCATTCCTCTGTAAAACCTCGGTGGGTCTTATTACCATGATTTTTCTCTCGTGATTTTTGGATCCATCATGTCCAGTCCCTGCTCACCTGTTATCTCATTTCTCTGGGTTTCAGCCAAACCCTTGGCCATTTCACACCTCCAGATCTTCCAGCCAACTGTTTCTTTTGAAACTTCCACCTCCTACCACCTCCAACCAACCTTCAGGAATCAGCTCACACAAGGACTAATTTCTCCCTGAAGCCCTCTTTCACAGCCCCCATTTCCTTTTCAAGGAGAATTAGGTGCTCTTTCCTCTCTGCTACCACATCTCTATTCCACATCTCTACTACGACACCTATTACAGAGTAGTGATATGTCGTTTAGGCTAATTTAAGGCTGAAATGTTTTTATTCCACTACACTGTGAGCTCCTTAAAGGCAGGGGCTCTTCTTCCTTTGTATTTGTGTCTCCAATATCTATTGCAGTGGCCGAAATGTAAGTGGTATTTGCTAAATGCACGAACTCCAAAGCTCTAAACATTTTTTTCCTGCCAAGTCAATTAAAATATGTTAAGTTACAATTATTTGGTTTTCTTCTTTGCCAAAGTCACAGACAAATAACTACTGATCTGAGCTTCTGAATGGATGAAAGAACAAATAAATGTGCCCATATTAAGCTCAGTCAAAAGCAAAGAAACTTGAGGGTTTGGTAAACTTTTACTTCCCTGTCATAGAATTTTCTTCAAATTCTAGGAGATTTTTCAAAATACTGTAATAACTCAAAGAGTCCCTTAAATCTTTTTTTGACATCCATGATCCCAGATTTCCCAGTCTTAAGGTAACTGCTTATGAACTAAAAATGCATTAAAGAAAGTTAATACCTACCTTACACTTTGATGTTAGCCTTCACGAAGGACTCCTCCTAGCTAAATGTCTAGTTTTGGCATGGGCAGAGTCAAAATATTTGGCAAAGTCATCACCAAATAGCCATTGATTTATTCCATTATTTAGACAAACAAAAAACATGGTTCATCTCCTCAAATAGGTATCAAACAACCACAGAATGTGTTTTTACTCTTTCTTATGTGCAGCTTTCTCATGCTCTCCTCTAACACTCCATTGCTCAGTCTCTTCATTCTCCTCTGTGTCTAAGGAACCCCAGCTGAGGTCTGCTCTTACTCCTTAATACCTTCCCAGAAAGACAACTCTAGGAGCTCTAAAACAAAACAAACCAGGCATCAAGATCGGTTGTCAAAGATGAGCTTGATTCTGTAACATCCACAAATATCTGCACTATAGGGACTCAAAAATCCGCAAAGCCCCCATTCAGGACTGAGAGATGGGAATAAGAAAGGGTTTGGGGTAGAGAGGAGAGAAAGGCTAACCTGAATTTCATATCCTGACTACCAAATTCCTATAATTGTACCTCTGTTTTAAAATCCTGGACATCAAGAGTTCTTAATTTCATCAGCCGGTATGTTAGGAAAGAAACAAGTTCTAGCAAGGGCTGGGTCCTGTAATGTTTTCATCAAAGACTACTGCAGAACATACACTCATGGAGGATTCCATCAGCTTTCCAGATTAATTTACTTATTATAAGACCATTATTTAAATCTTTACTATTTCAATTAAATCTTTAGTTTACCACCACTCTAGCAGGCTAAGATGTAATATTAGGTTGGAAAAATGAGAAACAGTATGAAAGAAAAGGAAATATTCCATAACCATAAAGAATTAGGAAACCACTGCACCAGACTACAAGGTTCTGCAGGGGAAAGAACTCTATCACCATGACAACCTGGGATATTTTTATTGAGAGAGTTGATAGGCTACACAGAAACATTTTTCAGAATTTGGAGGTTGAGAGTGATATATAAGAACATGTGTGGGAGCTGAGAGACATTTCAAATTTGGATTTTCTTTCTTTCTTTTTTTTTTTTTTAAGTTTTTCCTTGCAAGTCCACATGTTGCCAAATCTTGTTTTTTAAGGGCAAGGAGGTAAAAGTCCTTTTTATACCCCATATTGGTATATAAATGTTATGTACCTGTATGTATATGTAACTTCACTAGTTAGGAAGTTTTCATTAACAAAAGATACAAACTTTCTTGACAAGCAGGAAAATTTTACATCAATCAATAGCTCAAAATAGGTTATTATACATTAGCATACCCACCCTTGGCTTAAAAATCTGAAAGTATCAGGTGGATATTTCTCTTTTTTTTAAGATTTATTTATTTATTTGAGAGAGAGAGAGAGGGAGTGCGCCCACACATGCAGGCAAGCTGGGGAAGGGAGAGAGAAAGAAAGAATCCTCAAGCAGACTCCTGCTAAGCACAGAGCCTGACTCAGGGCTCAATCCTAGGACCCAGAGATAATGATCTGAGCTGAAATCAAGAGTCGGATGAGCCATCCAGGTGCCCCTCAGATGTATATTTCTATTACCCATTAAATCACACTACATTACTTTTCATTTGACTTTATAACATTTTTATGTTCTATTTTTTATTTCCTTCATACTATTTCCCAAAAGATCTGCATAAAGTTCCGTTATATGTGTATTACCTACTCAGTATATGCTAGTTTACTTGACCAAGTTTGTGAGTTCAAGTTTATTTTGCCTACAAAGTTGATTAAAATGAAAAAAAAAATCTCTACCTCTCTGTCTTGTAACAGATACTTCACAGTTAACCATTTTATTTAAGCTTCACAATATTTCATAGGCATTATTATCCCCATTTCAGAGGTGAAATA
>CM052893.1:25854862-25898122 GCA_028534135.1 Potos flavus
AGAGAGAACACCAGCAGGAGGAGTGGGAGAGGAAGAAGCAGGCTTCCCGCTGAGCAGAGAGCCTGATGCAGGGCTCTATCCCAGGATGCTGGGATCATGACCTGAGCCGAAGGCAGCTGCTTAACAACTGAGCCACCCAGGCGCCCCGTCCTCAGAATTCTTGAGGCACAGACTTTGCACCTATAAACAAATTGTTTCTGGACCATGATGCAATATGTAATGCAATATAATGCAACATATTTGTATTTCCTGCTAAGATACCTTGCAAGTTCTTGCACTGAAAACATCCTCTGCTCCAAACACATAGTAATGAGACATAAAATATAAAAAGAGAAATTAAGAAACAAACAAACAAAAAACCATGATCATGCTCAGAACCAATATAAACCTCTCTGAAGCCCAGAACACCAAAGCTGAGGCCTGCTGGCCTCCCCATATGGAATTTTGTCCTACTGAAAGCAGGGATCAAAAGTCCTCATAAGGAAGGAAAGGGATAGTTTCAGGCTCACTGCAAAAACTAGGGGCTTCTTCACCCATGAAAAAGGTTAAAAAAGGCTACAGTGACTGCTTCCATGGTCATTGCTTAGGGAGGCAGGAGAAAGGTGCCACAGCACTATATCTAAGACCTGGGCCAAGCTGTCCACTAGTTCAGAGACTGGATCTGCAATATCTCTTAATAGCATAGCCAGACAAGACTAATCCAGCAATAAAAGACCTGATTCTAGTCTTGAGTCCCTTGGGGAAAAATGGAGGCAACTAAGAGTTAACGAAGAGCAAGAAAGGAAAAACAAATTTCCTAATCAGGTTGTCTGCATGTCAAAATTCCAAAACACATGAGGAAATTCATATTCAGAACAGTGATCAACAGATTAAAAGAGAGGAGATAAATTCATTCCAGATGAAATGGACATGAGAATGATCTGAAAATAAGATTTAAATAAGCATGTTTAGTATTCTCCGATAGAGTTAAATGAAAAAAATACAAAGAATTATAAAAGCAAGGAGAAATTAAAAATGTAGATGTAGAAAAGTATCTACCAGAAATCCTGGGAAAAACAAAATATAGTAATTGAGATAAACACTCAACAGACAAAATACACTCTGGAGTGGTCTCAGTTGAAGAAAAAATTTAGTAAATTAATAGAACTGAGGATTCACCCAGATTTCAGCATAGAGAGAAAAGATGAAAAGAAGAAGAAAGAGAAGGAGGCAGACAGGAGGAGTGGTTAAGAGTAGTCAGAAGACAAAAGAATTAAAGAGGCTTTAATAGTGATCTAATAGGAATTCCAGAAAAATAGAGAAAACGGTGGAAAAACAAAATTCACAGAGATAATGGGGTCACCATTTCTGAATTGAACAAAGAAATTAATCTTCAGAATGAAAAGTACACAGAGAATACCAATCAGAAAAAACAAAAACAATTCCATATATAGAAAGTATATCTTTTTAAAAAAATTTTTTACTTAAATTCAATTTAATTACCGTATACTGTCTTATTAGTTTCAGAGGTAGAATTTGAATAGTGGTTCATCAGTTGCATACAACACCCAGTGCCCATTACTTCAAGTGCCCTCCATAATCCCCACGGGAATGTTGATTCCTCCTGTCCTCTGGAAACTAGCTGAAGGCCTTCTCTAGATGTGTCAAAGTAAAATGTTTGTTTCAGTCTGTTCTAGACTTTTCTTCTGTCTCCTGGCTCTGCCTTGTTGGCTGATTGAATGCGGATGTCCCAGAACAGACATTGAAATGGTCACTTCCCTGCCCAAGGATTTGAAAAACAATTTTCAAATAATTCCACGTCTCTCTGCTATTGTTCAAGATGTGTCTTTTTAGTATTATTTTCTCTTCTGCCACATTTCTATAGCTCTAGTCATCTCTATTTCTGGCTGCACAGTCCTGAATTACTTCAGGAGCTTCACTGTACCTCTGTTGCACTCTGAAAAGTGCCTCCACTAGTGATTTACTCCTCAGGAGAAGAGACACTGTCTGACTTCATGCCGCTGCAGCTCTCCATTCTCCTCTCTGCTCCAAATTCAGCCTTGGCAGTTTCAGTGGAAGAAAGAGGCAGTCTTAACGACTTTAGTTTTGGGCAGGAAGAACAATGTTCATAGATCAAGAGTAAACACAGAAACACAAAAACTCACCAGTCTGGATATTAAAGAGTTATGCCCTTTCCCACACAGAATTCTTAAGTTCCTATATCATAGAAATGTGGGATTTCAAGCGCTTCCACTTTCTTTTAAACATCAGTCCCTCTGGGTGAGGTTTATTAACTCACATTTTTTGCCATATTTGCTATTCTCATCCCAGCCCACTCGATTCAAGATCCTGAGTTCTTAAGCAGTCCCCTGAGTAGCAAATGAATATCTGTATGCTTGTCCAAAAAATTTGGCTTCCCTTTAGTAGAGACCTTGGACCCTGAGTTTTTCTTGACTATCCTTCTTCACTGCCTCAATCCCTGGTTATCTGTGCAATTATGATGAGATGGTATTTTGAAACAGCAATCAGTGTCTACTCATATTTTGTTATCATTAAACTATTTCAAGAAAGAAATCACCTGCTCACTAGAGACTGACCTTAATTATGTATACTTTGATTCTTAAAACATTTCTGATTAGTTTCTATAAGAATAATATATTATTTTAAGTGCATCACAATTAAAGTATTTCTAATTCTTTTTTTTCCAGGTAATTTTAGAAATTAAATTTAAAGAAGTGTTGGGTGACTGGCTGGCTCAGTTGGTAGAGCATGAAACTCTTGATCTTGGATTGTGGGTTTGAGTCCCACATTGAATATAGATTACTTAAAAATAAAATCTTTTAAAAAAATGTATAGAAGTGCTAATTTATCACTATAAGCCACTCAGAACATAGTTCCTTTAATAAAACAAACTTCATAATTTAACTTATTAATGTCTTCCACATGTAGGACATCTCATATTCATATAATGAGAGATAAAGCTCTCCATGAATAACAGACACATAGACACACAGACATATGGAGAGTTTATGGCTTTGATTCTACAATTTCAACCATGGGTCAAGAGTCAACACAGAAGCACAAAAACTCACTAGTCCAGATACCAAAGAGCTCTTCTTCCCAGTGGGCACAGAATTCTTGAGCTCAAAATAGACAAACAGACAAGACTAATAAACTAGACTCTCTGCCATCTCTCACTCAATAGAAAATACATCTCTAGAAATCATTAATCCTTTTACAGAGATCACCAAATGGTCACACCATATTACCAAGTTGCTGATTACTGCTGCCACTAGAGGGACATAATCTATTGTCAATATACAAATCAAAATACAAAACTGGTGGAGAAGAAAATTAAAATTAGGAAAAGAGAGATTTAAAAAATTTCTGTTGAGGGGCATCTGGGTGATTCAGACGGTTGAGCATCCACCTCTTGATCTCAGCTCGAGTCTTTTTTTTTTATTAAGATTTTATTTACTTATTTGAGAGAGTGAGTGAGAGAGAGAGAGAGATCACGAGCAGGGGGAGGGGTAGAGGGAGAAGCAGACTCCCTGCTGGGAGGGAGCCCAACACAGGACTCGATTCCAGGACTCCGGGATCATGACCTGTGTCGAAGGCAGACACTCAACTGAACCACCCAGGCACCCTTCAGCTCAGGTCTTGATCTCAGGGTTGCGAATTAGAGCCCCATGTTGGGCTCTGCGCTGGGCATGGAGCCTACTTTAAAAAAAAAAATTAATTTAAAAAATTCTATTATGCTTCAGATTCACCTTTGGGAGCAGGAAAACAAATACCTGGACTTGGCAATCCATGAGGCACAGCTCTTTGGTCATAAGTTCATCTGTTTCTGTCAGATGAATACACTGGGCATCTTGGTGAGAATTGCAAAACTGTTAAAGGATAATTCTAAAAAGAAAAGAAAGAAAGAGTAAAGTTATACAAAATGATTTTATTTAACTTATTGAATAAGGGAACCAGAGAGATGTTGCAGTCTGTTCAAGGAGAATCCAAAAAGCAGACACTTTACAGATCAATAATATTGACCTTGCAAATGGATACAAAATTGGCTTTTTTACAGAGGAGGAGAGTTCTCCCCCCCCTTGAATAGAATTCATTCACATGTTCATAGATAATAATCATTTGAATTACCAGCACTTCTCGACAAGTTAACATTAATCACTACAGAATTCTAAAATAGTCATTCAAGATAAAGGTGAGTATCTTTTGGGATCAGACAATACTCCAAACTCCAGCATTCTAACATCCATTAATCTCTTTTAATTATTTCAAAGTGCTACATTTCTCCTTACACATCACAAACCAGAGGTTATAAGATGTACTAGAGGGAGAAGTTTCTGTTCATTCACAGATATGCTCCAATTCCGGTCCTGTGTTAACCATTGATTCAAAATATCTTATCTACAATCTATCGTGTATTTAGCACAGCACTAGGTGGGGTAAATTCTGAAAATAATGGATCATCGTCCTTGCTCATGAGATACTTACAGTCTTATTACAGAGCTAAGACATATAAGATACCAGTCAAAACATTTAATAAACAACCAGAAATTAGGGCTGTATAAAATAGAAATACATCTGCCCAGCACTATGCATGCATTATGTAGTTGTGAATTTTGCCTGTCTACTAAAATGTATCTGTAACTCCAAAATCAATACTTGCAAATGCTTTTTTCTTTTTTTCTTTTTTTTTTTGATAGAGAATCTTAAGCAGGCTCTACACTCAGCATGGAGGCCCACCAGGGGCTCAATTTCAAAACACTGAGATAGTGATCTGAACCCAAATCAAGAGTCTGATGCTTAACGGACTGAGCCACCCAGGTGCCCTTGCAAGTGCTTTTGCAATCATTCATGGACAGATGTAGAGTGGTGAAAATTTAGTTGTCCAACCTGCATGTTCCCAGGTAAGGTTGAAGGAAACAAAGCTTGCCTTCTTGTTTCAGCTCTCACACTACAAACAAGTGTCCTCTTCATAGTCTACTTAGTACCATGTTTTTCACATTTTTGTGCTTTTTGTTGGTGATTCTACTATTTAAAATGAGCCCCCAAGGTCACCTGGGTGGCTCAGTCCTTAAGCGTCTGCTTTGGGCTCAGGTAATGATCCCAGGGTACTGGGATGAGCTACTTGCTCAGCAGGAAGCCTGCTTCTCCCTCTCCCTCTCCCCCTGCTTGTGTTCCCTCTCTCCCTATGTCTCTGTCAAATAAATAAATAAAATCTTTAAAAATAATAATAATAAAATGCCACCCCCTCAAGTGCAGTTCTGAAGTGCTGTCTAGTGTTGCTGAGTACAGGACGTCCGTGATGTGCCTTGTGGAGAAAATGCATGGGTTAGATAAGCTTCACTTATGCCTAAATTATAGTACTATGTTATGTTATTTATCCATTAGGTGACTAAAATGTGACCAGAGACTCACGGGAACCCCCACATTTCCACTAGAGGCAATGGTTCAGTATTTGCTAATTCAGTATTGGCAGTAACTTTAGAGAACATAACTACCACAAATGATAGCAATCAACTATATTTATACTGAGGGAAAATATTTTTCAAATGCATTTGATTTCCTCATTAACATATGAGAACAAAAGAAGCCTTCCCGATAAATTACTCCATTGCTCTCCCAAAGAGGCTACAAGAGCAGTGATTCTGCCTGCCTTCCAGTACCCTTTCCCCATCTCCCCAGTTTATTCTTCCTT
The DNA here is from genome assembly GCA_028534135.1 of Potos flavus. Taxonomy (NCBI): domain Eukaryota; kingdom Metazoa; phylum Chordata; class Mammalia; order Carnivora; family Procyonidae; genus Potos; species Potos flavus. Next base: position 25,860,555 of record CM052893.1, read on the forward strand.
CTTCCTCAGTTTCTCTCTCTGCATCTGTCGCTCTGGGAAGGGTCTGCGCTTAAATAATGCTTTACAATAATCTAAATCCTATACTAAAATTGAGGAAAGACACACACAACACACACATACACTTAAAAGTGACCCCTGGGGATGTGTTCCCACAAAATTGACTGCAAAAATCCCTGGTACCACAGTTCTACGGGAACACAGAGAAGGGTATTTCCCCACCTCGGGCATCCGCCTTTTGAATCTCCCAAGACCATCATAAAAATACGCTAAAACATATTTTTTTTCTTCTTTGCTCTTCACGCAACCACCCCTTACCCTCCCGCAGGCCTTCACAAAGCTGTTCAGCCCTTAGTTTCGTTCTTGTTCTTTTAGGACAGAGGTGGGTTGTTTGCCCTATTCCGAAATGGCCGCGCAGGCTTCCGCATACTCTGCGCATGCTACTTGAACGCAATTCGGAGTTGAAGCAATTCGGAGACTTTCGCGGCGCAAGATGGGGACTTGGCGGCCGGCGAGCCTGAACCTCCCAGCATGCCTTGCAGCCGGCCCGGAATCCCGACGTCTAGTGATGGGGAACCCCTGGTGCTTTCGGCCGCCGGATCGCGTGTAGAGGTTGAGGCTGAGCCCCGGGCCTGGGATTTGGACGCTCGCAGAGGGAAAGATGGAAGCGTGGCGCTGTGTGAGGAGGGGCTACGGCCGCTGTGTGGTGGGGAGAGGCCGGTCAGTAGGGCTGGGTGGCAGGAGGGAGGAGGGAGGAGCGGGGGCGGGCGGCCCGGGTTAACCTGGGGCGGGGCGGGCTGGGGGAGGAAGGAGGAGGAAGAGGGTCCGGGCGGCGCTGCCGCCGGGACGAGCCTCCGGAGACCCCGAGGGATAGGTAAACCCGGCGCGCAGCCGGCGGGGCGATCGGCGGACGGGGTCCAGGCCCGGCCCGGGGCGGTCGATCGCCGGGAGAGCTCGTGCCTTCCCAACCTGGCTGGGCCTTTAAGCCCCGGCCCACTTCCCCTGCCCCCGACCCAGTCTGAGCCCTCCGGGTCGCCGGCCTCCTCCCAGGCCTCAGCACCCGCGGGGAGCCGAGCATTGGCGGGGAGGCGGCCAGTCGGCCGTAGGTCCCGGGGCGGCCTGACCCTGAGGGAGGCGCGCGCGTCGCACGCACACCCAGGGGTTTGTTGTTTGTGGTGTCAGTGTCTCTCACACTGTAGTTATTTGTATACCAGCCTTTACGGTTTATTACCAAATTCTCCTTCCACACCTGTGTGTACTATATTTTTTCTTGAAATTGACTTTTTTTTTAAAGCACTTCAGTAATGCTTCCTATATTAGCGTCGCCCTAAACAGTATCCACGAAATCTTGGGTTTGACGTACTCATTATGGGTTTTTTCTAATAAATACTTAGATGTGAAAAATCAAAAAGCTTAATTGTGTACCATGTGAAATTGACTGGTGTACCGCACCTGGGAAACACAACACTATATTAATTATTATATAAGTTATGGGGATCTGGTTTTAATCTCCTACAGTCCGGGTCTTGATCACTATTCAGTTCAGCAGTGTTTTCCTGAGTACCAGCTGTGTGCCAGGCACTGTGCTAGGCACTTGGGGAGAGACCGGGATTAAAATGAATAAGAAAGCTCTGGCCTTGAAGGAGCTCATCATCTTGAGAAAAAGAGGTCTATATAAGTAACTACGAATATAGAGAATACGTTTTGTAGCACAAGTATTGTATTTCAGTACGGTACCCTGTTAGGATAGGAAATGTGTGGAGCGAGCTATGGCTTTCAGAGTTGTCACAAAGCAGAATAGTCTACCCATGTCATGTTTTTAAAGATTTACAGTTAAGCTGAATTTAGAGAACAATGTGAGAATGCATAAACAACAAATATATATCACAAAAATTTAAATGCCTTTAAAATGAATATATAAAAATCAAATAACAGTAAATACAGTTGAAGCAAAATTTCTTCAGTGGTAGAAGTGGACATTATTAACACTATCTTGGAAGTGTAACTTTAGTGAATTCTAGGAAAGGATAGAAGTCCTCTGAATCCAAAATTTTGCCAGAATAGTATGGTAAGAAGATGGTGCTTAAGTTGCATTGTTTCTTAAGAGAGCCCAAGAGCAACATACTTATTCAAGTTAATGGTAACATTACTTTGGGGATATTTTGGATGATCAGTAAATTGGTGCTGTTGGGTTTGAAGTATTAGTGAATTATTAATAAGTAATCACTATCCCATTTCATTTCCCTCAAGGAGAAGCATGCCTTAAAAAGATAAAAAAGGATGGAAAAATAAATTATCCACCTACCGATTAGCAAGAGAGGTCATTTTGTTAAGTTGTGGTAGATTTTTGTTTTCTTAGCTCTACAAATGTTTGGAAAATGTAATCTTGGTGTAAAAAACTGTTCAGAAACATGTTTCTATCTACTCCAAACCCAAGTTGCAGGAGAGATTTGCTTTAAATGTACTCAGCTTAAGTGTTCTATATTGAATCAAGTATTACATTTGCTGTGGATTTTATTTATCCATACAGTTTATTAGATATTAGAAAGCTACTCTGAAAGCCGGTTTGATGGTTGGTTAATCTCTCAGGTGAACTGAGGACTTTTTGAAGTGTGTGTGGTATTTTGGGAGGCTGGTGGATTCTGTGTTAAGTATTTTGAATAGCATTCACTGGTGTTTAGAGAGAGTTTTGAGATGTTGCTACTAATAGTTAAATCATGGCCATTCCCTCCCCCCCCTCATCCTTCATGATTTAGAAGTCAGATTTTAAATATTGGACATTATCTTCCCTTGAGAAAACAGATTTGGATTTTGGGTGCTATAGCGTGAACAAATAGTGGTGCCTCAAGGAGTGTATTTATTTCTTTTAGATACCCCATGTTACCCCATCACCAGAAGAGTCTGGGCAGAGATTGGACGACACCGTGGGAGAATCTGCAAAGGTGTTGCTGGAACAGACATATTTCTAGTTGTATGAGGTGGCCTGGACATTATTCTCGTGCTCCTTACCCATACTTCAGTAGTAGGCATTTTTCACTAAATTGGAGACCACCTTGTTTATTTGAGTCTAGAACTCCGTTTCAGTACTGGAACTGGAGACCTGACAACCTGAGCCAGACCTCTTTGATTCATCTCTCTAGTTACATCATGAACTCTGAGGGAGATGAGCCTTCATCAAAACGAAGAAAACACCAAGGTAAAGGTGACGTTTATCTTGGTGCAGAAATAGACAGAAGCCATAGAATTATTGAAACTTTACTATCTAATAATCCTTAAAACCTCCTCCAGTAGTTTTCTGTTAGGAAAAAGGAAATGATTTTTTTAAATTAAGTCTTCATTTATATCTGTTTTTATATATCTATATATAGAGAGAGAATAAGGTTGGGAAAAATGTAGGACTAAATTAGCACATTAAGTTTAATTTAAGAATAATTATCAAATCCATTGTTTTTAAAACAAAGGTCCTTAGACTTCCTAGAAATCGGTATATGTTCTTGGGAGTCCACATATCTATTTAAAAAAATTAAGGGTTTTTAAAAAAATTTTTTTGACGATTTTATTTCTAAGTAATCACACCCAATGTGGCACTCCGACAACCCCAAGATTAAGAATTGCGTGCTCTACCAACTGAGCCAGCCAGTTTAATGCTAACTTTTTTATGTAAAACAAAAGGATATTCTTAAATAGACACAATCATAAATAAAAGATATTTTCTTATAGAATAAGATTTTAGCTTATTCAGTACATTTCTCACAGTGGGTTCTGTTGATAAAATCTTGAGAGACTATGGGAAGTTTTATCTTTTAATAAGGGACAACATCTTATTCAACTTTGAGGAATAATTGTTTTCTAAATATATTGATCATTTCTAGTTTTGTCATATTCTTTTTACTCCAAAGAATTCACGAGACTCCCTTTGTGCTACCAGCCCTGCTCCTCCCCCAAAGTATATATGATTAATTTTAGTAGAATTTCAAGTTGTCGTTCTTACTGAGCTATGGTTATCAGTGAAGATAATTCCTCTGAAGGTATTTGGAAATAGACTGTGTAGGTGTTAATGTGTAGGGAGCTCATATAAGTTTGTCAAAGGAAAACACGCAAAGTGAGTCTCACTTGGAAGTCAGAGCTAGAAGGTTAGCTCGAAGATTACTTAGTGTTCTTTTAAGTAGAAATTCTGCTACACATTTGAGTAGAAATTTTAAGCACTGAAAGTGAAAATCTATTTGTATAATACTCGAGCACAGCATGTGTTCTTCAACAAATACTGGTTTGAATGATTGACAGGTGTTAGAGACATTAAAATTAGGTTCCTAAGAACAATCAGCTCCATAACCTGTAAATCTAGGGCTATATGAAGTCATGAGATTGCTTTTCCTTCCCGTATTCATTGTTCATCAGGTCAGCACACAGCTCTCTGGTTTAGCCTTTTGTACATCTGGTGGCGTGCTGACATAAGCATGGGCTCAGGAACCACTCCCTGCTCTCATTCTGCTGCACCACTAATTGTGTGAACTTGGCCAGGTCGTGGAACCTCTCTGCTCCTTGGTTTCCTAGTGTGAAATAATGCCTACTTTGAAAGCCTGTTGAAGATGAAATGAGACCTATCAAAGTGCCTAATACACTGTCGGCTTCATAGTAGGTACTCAGAAAATCGTGGTGGTGGTGTTTTCCCTTTAACGCTTGGGGAATTACAGTTTACATCCTGATAAACTTTTATTGCGACCTGACTCTTTATATGTCCATTCTTCCTAGGTATTGTGAATAAGGAAAATGCTCTTCGTTAAGCCATATTTGTGACTTCCGATAATTCACTAATACTTTTCCATCAAGAGAACAGCCTTCTAACTTGCCTGTCACTTTAAAGTGGCATTTGAAGGATTTGTGTGACACAATTATGACTTTTTAATTAGGCACCCTAAAAACCTGATCAGGCCTATTGCTTACTTTCTTTGATTCATCTGTCTTCTCTGCTGTGATCACCTTGTTCCTCCTGACATGGAAGGTATATAAGCTTTTGTAGTGTGAATTTATGTTGTGAAGTATATGAAGGCCAAAGACTGTCATCTCTATCAGTCGTCTTCAAATTGTCTTCCATGGAACCCTAGCATTCAAACACATTTCTGTATATTTATTAAAAGGAAATGTGGTCAGGAGAAAATATGTATTTACCCCATCATCCCAGCCCCAGTGTACCAGGAGCTGATTGTAATGACATGAAAAGTAATGCCAAAGAGTTGTACGAGGCCTAGAAGTTTGAAAGCCACTCTATTAATTAGGTAATCTGATGGTTTCAGTTATTTCAAAAATGGAATTGCAGAAAGAGTTGGCTTACAAGGGCTTGTCAGGACAATACAATCTCAATGCATTTATATGCCTTTGCATATACATATTTTACAAGAAAATATGAACAACTTTTCTGGACCTTCATCTTTCATATTTTAACGTGGTGGTGACGCAAGGGTAGTGCTGTAACTTTGTGATGGTAGCTTGCATTTTGTTTGCATGACTAGAGCCCTTTGCATCTCGTATGTGTATGAAGGCTGTGATTTGTGGCTAAAACCATCATAGACAGTCCCCAATTTATGAATGAATTGTGTTCTGGGTAATTAGTTCTTGAGAATCAGTTGTTGACCATCGTTTCTGTTTTCCCCATGGAAAATGTTACAAATCTCAGAGTAGTCCTGCCGAGTCAGTGCAATTAGCTGTAGTTCTGGGCCTTTGCAGGTAGGAGTCTCTATTTTCAGTGAAGGATACAGAAGGGGATACTTTCCATCCCTTTCCTGGGTACAGGACAAACTCCAGGCTAAATTCTGTAATCCTGGAAGGCTTTTGTTTCGTTTGGTTTTCTTTCTGTCCGCCTTTTTTTCTTTACCCTTCTCCTCAGGCTCTCAGTACCTTCATGGTATCATAAGTCTCCAGCACCCCGTTCCACCCAGACCTTACTATTCATAAAAATGATATTCCTCAAAAAAGAAAAAAAAAAAAAAAGATCTTCCTCTTCTAGCCTCTGATCAAAATGTCTATTCCCTCCATGCAGCTGCTTTCAGCATTTAGATTTTGAGGAAAGCAATCTTACTAAACTCGTTTACCAGAGGGTATTTTTAAATTTCACTTTTGGTCTTTTTTTCACATATATATAGGATTATTTTTCCTCAATTTAATTTTTAATTGGTAGAATCTTAGGCATTATAATCCAGTAAAGTGAAAACCTTCATGCAGGAAAAGGGAGATATTCTAGGGCTGAGGTTTTTCCTGTAAATTTAATCATGCTTGAAAATCAATCTCCAAATCTGTTTTCCCCAATTCTTCCCATTTCTTATTTTCCCCTTTTGTTGAGCTCATAGAATCTCTAAAAGTTTGAAATTTTTCTTCACGCCTTCCATGGCAGTAAGAGTATCCTCCTTCACGATGGGCTGAGGGGGGAGATAAGATCAAAGGGTCATATGTATGTATATTTGTGTTTGTAGGTCATTTCTAGGTCATTTCTAAGTCGAGGACTGCCTATAATTGCAAAATCTCATGCTTTTTGATTCTCTTTTCATCACTGTGTCAGGGTACATGTGTCTTTGCAGAATGTAAACCATCACACATTTCTGGTTGCTGCATGCTAGGTTCTTCAACCAGCCCTTGTCATTTACGAGCATTCTACAACTATGTTATCTTTAGCTTTTGCTTTGGTGTACATTAAAAAGATTTCTTTTGTTCATTTTGTCTGCATTGTTCCACTAAATACGCTTCCAGATATTGCCGTCATACACCCTTCATGTCTAAACCAGAATTCTGAGATGAGTTATTTCTAGAGCTTAATCATTTGATAATCTTATCTTACAATAGGAAATAAATTACAGTGTGAAATCATCTTATTGAAAAGCCAACTGTGACATAAAAATACAGTTGACCCTTGAACAACAGTCGAACTGCATGGGTCCACTTAAATGTGTACTTTTTTGATAAGTATGGTACAGTACTGTAAATGTATTTTCTTTATGATTTTCTTTTTTTTTTAACTTTTTTTTTTTTTTAAGATTTTATTTATTTTTTTGTCAGAGAGAGAGAGATCACAAGCAGGCAGAGTGGTAGGCAGAGGCAGAGGGAGAAGCAGCCTCCCTGCCGAGCAAGGAGTCCGATGTCGGACTCGATCCCAGGACCCTGGAATCATGACCTGAGCCGAAGGCAGCCGCTTAACCAACTGAGCCACCCAGGCATCCCTTCTTTATGATTTTCTTAACATTTTCTTTTCTTCAGCTTCCTTTATTATAAGAATACAGTATAAAATATATATAACATACAAGTTATGTGTTAATCTACTGTTTTTGTTATTGGTAAGGCTTCCAGTCAATAGTAGGCTAAGTTAACAGTAGTTAAGTTTTGAAGGAGTCAGAAGTTTTATGCATATTTTCAACTGCACAGTGCCCTTACCCTTCCCCTCCACCTCCACATTGTTCAATGGTCAACTGTATATTATCATGGTTATGAAGTTGCTGAGTGTGTCTGGCAGAGCCACTTCTTAACCATAAGTAAGTGAGAAACTGTACAGTCTTACCTTTATTAACACTCTCTCAGTCTCCAAAATGACTTGCTAGATCCTTTTAAACTTATTTTATACCTGTCGGTCAGTCATATCATTTTACTGCCTTTGTAATCAATTCGATGACAACTTCTAGTTTCATGGTGCTGTGTTGCCATTTCCTAGGGGAAAACATTCTGTTCATTGCCTGTGGGAATTTTTTAAAGTCAAGAAAAAACTGTTTTTCATTAATTCTTTATATTTTGTTCAATATATTTTAACAGGCACAATACAACGACATTGGGAATACATATGTAACCATAATAAAGACAAGACGAAGATCCTAGGAGACAAAAATGTTGACCCCCAATGTGAAGACAGTGATAACAAGTTTGACTTTTCAGTGATGTCCTATAATATACTTTCACAAGATTTATTGGAAGACAATTCACATCTGTATAGACACTGCCGGCGGCCAGTTTTACACTGGAGTTTTAGGTTTCCCAATATTCTGAAAGAAATTAAACACTTTGATGCAGACGTAAGTGTAGAATATCATCAAAATTCTTCACATAAGAAAAGTTCCATTTGTGCACTAAATGAGTTTTATCCCTTTTGTTTGTGGGGTAAGAAGGGAAGATGGTTTTAAATATAGTGATGGAACAGTTTTTAACAATGTATCATGACTTCCAAAGAGTCATTTGCTACTGGTTGTTGGTGTAAATAATCATTAAATTTTCAAAAAAGATCCAAAAAGTTCTGCTTACCAGTCAGTTTTGAGACAGGGACTAGCAATGTATTAAATATTCAGTAAGTATTTCCATTGATTTAAAATGTAAGTCATTCCTGTAAAAATCTAGATACATTCAAAGGAATCATCTTGAGAAAGGACTAGAAGGATTTAGTACTAAAGAACATTGTAATTCAGGAAAAATATTCCAACATGTAAATTTAAAATACTTCCTTTGGGAAATACCAGAATAGTAAGAGAGAGAGCTTCATGTAATTAAAGGCCAGGTTTTTGGGGACTGATCAAATTTGGAAATATCAATATGATAGTTTTAAGAAAAAAGACTTGTCTTTTTATTTCAACTTTATTTAGGTTTTTAGAATTTAAAAGCCTATTTTTAAAGGTGAAAGCATCAGGAAATTCATATTTTCTCTCTGTTTTAATTCAAGCCATTTTTTTCCTTCCAAGGTACTTTGTTTGCAAGAAGTTCAAGAAGATCATTATGGAGCAGAGATCAGGCCAAGTTTGGAATCTTTGGGTACAATGTAACTTTTATTTTAGCCAGATTTACTTTGAAAGATTTGTGTGTTGCTAAAGTAGAATGTGCTAACAATGATGTGTGGTGTATTTGGGGAAAAAAAATCTTAATTTTGAAAAAACTTAATACTCATTTCAAAAGGTCAGGAAACGATTGAGGTATTTTAAGCGGGAACTTTTGGGTTGATATATAATTTTATTTTTTTATTATTTTTTTAAAGATTTATTTCTTTGGGGGGTGAGGGGCAGAAGGAGAGAGACACTTAAGCAGGTTCCACGCTGAGCCTGCTGTGGGGCTCTATTCCACAATCCTGAGATCACGACATGAGCCAAAACCAAGAGTCAGATGCTAATGGACGGCACCACCCAGGTGCCCCTTGATATATAATTTTAATTCAAACAGAAAAGTATGTAAGAATCTCTTAATAGATTCCTTTCCAGGAGTTGCTCTACCCACCACTAGACCCCTAAGTTTCTGAGTTCCATATCAGGGACCATTGTGTCTGGTTCATTATTATAACACCAGTGTCTACCAGTAACAAATGGGTAGAAGCTAAAAACCTGTTTGATGAACGAACACTTTGAGAAACAGTTCATCTATTTAAGAAATGCTGCCTACTTTGCATTCATTCCTCAGCAAATATTTTTTGAATGCCTACTATATCCTATGTACTATTCTAGGCTGCGGTGATCTAGTGGTGAACCAAATAGATAAGAAGTCTCTGTCCTTGTGGAGGCTACATTCTGGTGGAGAAAGGCCGACAATAAACCAAATAAATATTTAAATAGCATATTAGGTAACGATAATTATGGAGAAAAGCAGGAAAGTAGAATGGGTCAGATTGCAATTTTAAACAATCAGAGAAGGTACCACTTGAGAGGAGACTTGGAGGAGGTGAAGGAACAAGCCATGCCTAGAGCCTTCCAGACTATGGAAATAGCAGAGCAGAGGCCCTGAGATAAAAGTGCCTGAAGGCAGGTGGTGAGGTCTGTGTAGAGTAGAGCAAGCAGGGAAGAGTCAGAGGCAGAAAGCTCAGAGATGGGCCGTCAGGGGTTGGGTGGTGTAGATTATCATAAGGCCTTACTGTCTTCATCACAACTTTGACTAGGATGGAAATGAGAGCATGATCATGCACATTAGCATATTTAAGACTGAAGTAGGCCAGTAAAGAGACCCAGTCCTAAGACCTAGACCCCATCTCAAACTTAACATCCTACATTATTAATGCTAGGGAGAAGACACTTTGATAAATGTTGTTCAGAGATATTAGGAGAGCTGTGTTTTGCCAGATATATTTATATGGCAGACCCTGTGTTAAATTTCTTTCTTCCTCGTAGGTTATCACTGTGAATACAAGATGCGGACAGGAAGGAAACCTGATGGCTGTGCCATTTGCTTCAAACATTCCAAGTTTTCACTCTTATCAGTGAACCCAGTGGAATTCTACCGCCGTGATGTTCCTCTGTTGGATAGAGACAATGTTGGATTAGTGTTACTCTTGCAGCCCAAAATTCCGAGTGCTGCCTCTCCTGTGATCTGTGTAGCTAACACACATCTCTTGTATAACCCAAGGCGAGGTGATATTAAGCTGACCCAATTGGCAATGCTTCTGGCAGAGATTTCCAGTGTTGCCCATCAGAAAGATGGCAGCTTCTGCCCTATCGTTATGTGTGGTGACTTTAATTCTGTTCCTGGTTCTCCGCTCTATAGTTTTATAAAAGAAGGAAAATTGAATTATGAAGGACTTGCCATTGGCAAGGTAAGTGCTTGCTTCATCATTATTAGGAGGCAGACTTAGTGTCTGTGTTCATTGTAGTGTGAGGATAGTCATCACTGGCTGTTTGAAAACCTTGGATTCCCAGTACCCTCGCTTTACTATGATGTTCCCCAACTACTAATAAGTAATGATGCTCACTTGGTTGAATTTCATCTTTCCCATCTATTCATGGCAGCATTCTGCTTGGAGGAATTGGCAGGTAGCAAAAAATCCAAAGTAGGGGAGAAGAAGAAAAATAAAAGCCTTGATAGACATTAATACTTTGTAAATAAGGAACTACTCATAAGGGGACATAATAGAATTTTGAATGCTGGATGTGGGCAATATAGTTGGCAAAATAGTAATTTAATATTTCTTTATTATGTACATTTTCCTTTTCATAATGGAAAATATTTTAATTTCTTAACTGACTATATCCCATGTTTTATCTTCATTGTGCTTTTTGTTGCTTACTTCAGATCATTTGATCTTCAGGATTTTAACCAAGATAAACTCTCCACCACTGAGGTTTGAGTGATAGTTTTAAAAATTTTGTAAGAGTTGATCTCCCTATAAGATTTTATATTAATATAATTGCAAAAAAGGAAGGGCAGTATTAGTCCAAAGTTATAGATCATATAGATGCCCCAATTAGAATGACTACAGGAAAGGAAAATATTGCCATTTTTATGTAAATAGTAACTGCTTTCTGAATTGTATTTGAACAAGATTTCGTAAACTCAAATAATCACTTACTATGATGAATAATGGGTAATGCCATTCTTGGATTTCCACTTATTTAAGACATAAAATTTTCAATACATATACTATTTAAAATCTATTCACTTAAGATACCTGTTGAAATTTTGTTTAGGTATCTGGCCAGGAACAGTCTTCACGGGGACAAAGAATTTTATCTATTCCAATTTGGCCCCCAAACCTAGGTATCTCACAGAACTGTGTGTATGAGGTACAGCAGTTACCAAAAGTAGAAAAGACAGGTAAGTGTTCGTAGTACATTTTGGAAGTCTCCTTGATAATAGTGTTCCCTTCGAAGACATCAAACTAAATTTTTCAAGGGATAACATCTCAGGGATGAATTATAAAAAACATAATACTTGCTTAGTCCTTTTCTTAATGAACTCTAAATTTACCATTCTTAAATTGACCTTCCAAAATTATCTGCACGAATTACTTGCATGTTGCTTTGGAAATGTTTGCATTTCAGTTTTGCTAATTATGGAGACCATCAAAACATAAAGGTTCCCTGATGGAACATTTAACTAGGCATCTATCTAAACTAAACATGTCTTGAATATCATTCCTAGAGTAAGAGGACTATTCTATGGCAAACTAGAACAGAACAATATATTGATAGTTTAATATATTTCTCTTTGTTCTTATAGACAGTGATCTGACACAGACAGAGCTGGACAAAACAGAAGTCCTAGTGACAGCTGAAAAGTGAGTTCTGGAAAGTAACAGTAGACATTTACCGACTTTAGTTGGGTAAAAAAATCATTTCTCAAAAACCACTTGGATAAAAAATGAAAATGATGTTTTTCCATGCTGGTGAAGAATGCTGGCTCCTCAGTCAAATAGACCTGAGTTCCTAACTGTGCTACATTTTAGATGTGTGATTCTGAGCAAGAAGCTTAACATCTGAGATTCAGTTTCCTTATCTATACTTTGGGTAATTGGGAGGATTACGTGAGATTACATGAGACGAAGTGTGGAAAGCTTGATGTTTGGTTCGTAGTAAAGGCTTAAGCAGTGTTATTTAAAGCAAACAGCCTGTCCATGAACCTGGACCAGCTAGTTCTGTGAAATATATTGCTATTACATATTTAAACATAGGTCACGATTACAGGAAAATACCTTTCAGATTTCAAGAGGATGCTTAGCCTCCTTTGACTTACTATATCTCAAAGCAATCTGTAGGAGAATTGATCCAAAAACGAATTTGCCAGTATAAATATTTATATTTAAATTATATAGTTTGCATAAATATTTATATCTCTTGAACTACAGGGAAAAGTTACCAAAGGTGGAGGGGTGAAGATGCCTGGATTCCTTATTATTAAAGAAGTATGAATATTTGGGACTATGGTTGAGAAAGAGATGTATGGGAATACAGCAGAATGAAGATTTAAATCTTGTCTCTTTGGGAGATCTTAAAATGTTTTGATTTTATATTGTGGCTCTTTTATTAATTTTAATTTTTGTTTTAACATTTGCATTTAGGGACCAAATTAGAATCCCCTCTTACTCATTTTATCTGATTTCTTCTCGGTCTTATTTTATTTTGTATACTTTGTGTTGAGAAAATATTATGTCATATGTAAAAACCTAGTAAGATAAGAAGCAACATTTTTTTTATTTTTTAAAAAAGGGGCACCTGGGTGGCTCAGTGGGTTAAGCCTCTGCCTTCGGCTCAGGTCATGATCTCAGGGTCCTGGGATCGAGCCCCGCATCGGGCTCTCTGCTCAGCGGGGAGCCTGCTTCCCCCTCTCTCTCTCTGCCTGCCTCTCTGCCTACTTGTGATATCTATCTCTCTGTCAAATAAATAAATAAAATCTTTAAAAATAAAAAATAAAAAATAAAAAAATAAAAAAGAATACTTAAAATTCATGATTAAACCTTTCCAATATAGTAAAAACTTCCCTACATTTTTTTTAAAGATTTTATTTATTTATTTGAGAGAGCGCACATGAGAGAAAGAGCGCACAAGGGGGAGGCGGGGCGCGGGGAGGGGCGTAGCAGAGGGAGAGGAAGAAGCCGGCTCCCTGCTCAGCAGGGAGCCTGAGCCTGATATGGGGCTCCCTCCCAGGACCCTGCGATCAAAGCCGAAAGGCAGACGCTTAACTGAGCCACTCAGGTGCCCTCCCTGGGTAAGATGAATAAAAAGACAAATCTAACAAATACTTGGTTTTGAGTAATTCTAATATTTTTATAACAAAATATTGTTATATTTTATTTATTTTTATTTATTAAAAATAAAATCAAATATTTTATTTTTATATCTTTTTTTTTTAAGATTTTATTTATTTATTTGAGAGAGAGAGGGGAAGAGAACGTGAGAGAGGAGAAGGTCAGAGGGAGAAGCAGACTCCCAGTGGGGCTGGGAGCCCGATGCGGGATTGGATCCGGGGACTCCAGGATCATGACCTGAGCCGAAGGCAGACGCTTAACGACTGAGCCACCCAGGCGCCCAAGAAAAGATACTTTTAATTATCCATATATAAATGTAGTGTGCTTATATGCAGAGCTTTTATCTATAAACCAAAAAATTGATAGTAAGAGAACAGTTTGCCGGAAACCTACTTTACATTTAATAATATTGTAAATACTAAGTCTTTAGACATAAAACATTGCTAAAACTGGAAAGTAAAGGCATTTTGAAAGAAAAACCTTTGTTCTTTGACATTGAGCTCTTTAAAAGGCATCTTTATATGTGTATCTTAAGCACCTAAGGTAGTGCCTGAAACTTAGTAGGTATTAGTTAAATGTTGAATTTTAAAAAGTTTAGGGGTGCCTGGGTGGCTCAGTCGTTAAGCATCTGCCTTCAGCTCAGGTCATGATCCCAGGGTCCTGGGACCGAGCCTCACATCGGGCTCCCTGCTCAGCAAGAAGCCTGCTTCTACCTCTCCCACTCCCCCTGCTTGTGTTCCCTCTCTCACTGTGTCTCTCTGTCAAATAAATAAATAAAATCTTTAAAAAACTAAAAAAATTAAAAATAAATAGAAAGTTAAAATTTTTTTCACAGTATAAAAGATATTTAAACTTTAAGATGTGTTTATTGGAAATGATTTTTAAAATTCTTTATTACATCACATGTATTCGTAACAAATAAATATAAACCATTATAGAAGCTGTTTTAAGATGCAGTACAAGATTATCTGATATGTCATAGCAAGAATAATCATAGAAGACTATAGCCTGTCTGATATCAAAAGTCTGGTAGGTTCTACATAACATTCTTAAAGGCCACTTTTTTTCTTAATAATACAAAAAATAGCTTATAAATTGTTTTAGAATACATTTATTAGGAAATGCAGGCCCTCAAATATGTTATAATTAATAAATCACATTAATATGTTAATAATTAAGTTTTTACCCCACATATCACAGCCTCGTTAATGGGTTTTGGATATCACCACATGAATAAATAGAACGCCAAATTGTGATGTGGTCTGTTTAAATAAAGCTCTTCTGAATGTCTGGCTTTGCCTGGAAATTAAATGAGAAAGTGCTTTAAACAGGAAGGATTCTAAAAATCAAGAAAAACTTGATGGATGCTAAGCAATTTTTCTTTTCAATTTAGATTATCTTCAAATTTACAGCACCATTTCAGCTTGTCGTCTGTTTATTCACATTATTTTCCTGACACTGGAATTCCAGAAGTGACCACTTGTCATTCCCGAAGTGCCATAACTGTGGATTATATTTTCTATTCTGCTGAAAAGGAAGATGTCGCCAGGCAGCCAGGTAAAGAATACATGTAATCTTACACTATGCTTAAGAAGAGAGAAACTCCAACCTCGGGGCTGAGGTTGAGAAAGTTATCTAAACGTCTAGATGAAGTTCTAAATTTAAAAGTTAAAAATATTTTGAAATTGGTAATGTATTTGAGTATATCAGTTAATCACCTGCAAAACATGGAGGCAGCGAAGCACCTCAAAGCAAATTATTGCCTAAGAATTATATCCTTAGCTCCCCCCCTTCCAGTTCCAGTCAGCTTCTAAGTTACGGGTCCCTCATATTGCCCTTTGGTTTTACTTGCCGTAAATTTACGGGGGTTTTTTTGGTATGTGTGTGACAGCAACATCAGGTAGTTTTGTACTTAAATTTTACTAAGGCATGCTGCCTTCATGGGAGGACCTTGTTGTATTGCCAGCAATAGACAGTTTTGTCATGCTGACTCTGAAATATTGGATCTTTCTGGAAAGAGAAGTCCATTATATGAATGTGTGGTTTCAAAAAGCAGAGGTGATAAGAGTTTTCCTTGTATGATTCAGTGAAATTAAGGGTTTAAATATTAACCAAAGGATTTAATGTGGAGAAGAAAATGCAGTTTATTTATTTATTTATTTATTTATTTTATTTTTAAAGATTTTATTTATTTATTTGACAGAGAGAGAGAGATCACAAGTAGGCAGAGAGACAGCGGGAAGCAGGCTCCCCGCCAAGCAGAGAGCCCAATGCGGGGCTCAATCCCAGGACCCTGAGATCATGACCTGAGTCGAAGGCAGAGGCTTTAACCCACTGAGCTACCCAGGTGCCCCAAAAATGTAGTTTAAAATGACTGGAAGTCAGAAAATATTCGGAAAATTTCACAAGTCCAAAATGTGGATAGCTGTTTTGTCTTTTCTGATTTTCCCTTTTTTCTTGTGCTACTTTCCTTTTCTCCTTTTTTCTTCTGCTTCTGTTTTCCTTCCTACTGAGGATAACCTTATTAATAATACTCAGGGGATGGCTTACCCCTCCCCAGCTAAGATCAAGTCTATGAAGTATGCTTGCCACTTTGAATTTGTAGTCAGGGTCTGGTAGTTGTCATGCTCTAAGTGTTCACTAGGTGGCAGGAGTGTGCCATGGACTGGCACCTCAAATAGTGCCTTTAACAGCAGGTCCTCTGATTCTACTGTGGGCACGGACTCTGGGACCAATGTGTACTAATTTATTCTCCAGTCACCCTATAAATTTTCTACTCAGCTGTGGCTGGGTCTGTCTGGTTTATACAGCTATGGAATAGTTGATGAATTTCTTATGTAGTTGTCAATCTCAAATTACTTTTTTTTTTAAAGATTTATTTATTTTAGAGAGAGAGCATGTGTGTGAGCATGGGGGCAGGGGGAGTGGCAGAGAGAGAGAGAGAGTCCCAAGCAGACTCTGCATTGAGCTTGGAGCCCATCGTGGGGCTGACCCCACAATCCCGAGACCACCACCTGAGCCGAAACCAAGAGTCGGAGGCTGAACTAACTAGACCACCCAGGCGCCCCTCAAATTACTTTATTTTTTATTTTTATTATTTTTTAAGGATTTCATTTATTTGAGACAGAGAGCGTGCACAAGTCGGGGCAGAGAGGAAGAGGGACAAGCAAGCTCCCTGCTGAGAGTGGAGCCCCATTGGGGGTTTCAGTCTCAGCCCTGAGATCACGACCTGAGCCAAAGTCAGATGCTTAACTGACTGAGCCACCCAGGTGCCCCTCAAATTACTTTTAACATACTTATGTATTACACTGGTGTTTTCTTCTAAAGATTATTTGCAGAACTCAAAACAAATTTGAACCAGGAAAAAAAAACAAACATCTGAAACTGCTATGTCTGAGAACTATAATTAGGTTATAACTCAATATGAAATGTAATCATATTCTAAAAGCTGTTTCCCATTAGACTCCGGAATGTTCTGTAGTTCTGTATCATCGTTTAAAAAAGGACTTGTATGATTAATTTACAATGACCTGTTGACACAGTTTCACTAAACATGTGTTTCCTTAATGTAGGAGCTGAAGTTGCTCTGGTTGGTGGCTTGAAACTTCTGGCCAGACTATCACTCCTTACAGAACAAGACTTATGGACTGTTAATGGACTTCCAAATGAAAATAATTCTTCAGATCATTTACCTTTATTGGCTAAGTTCAGACTTGAGCTGTGACTCTTCTTTGATTATATATATACTTTTCTTTGCAATTTATATTCTTTTTCAAAAAATGTAAAGTATTTCTTGAGAGTTTGCATGTTTATTTTTACGCTGTGGAGTTTCTGAAGAGGTTATGTTAAATGCTTGAAACAGATAGCAGAAGAAACAAGTTTACAACAATTTTCTTTGTAATACCGAAAAAATATTTTCCTGACAAGTGAGATCTAAACACTCCTTATTGTAAAAGAGTTGTAAATATTTTTTATTCTAAATCCCAGTAAAGTTGACAGTGATTTTTAAGTATAATGCATCCTCTTTAGTTAGTAAAGAATTTCAGTTGATGTTTTTGGCAAGCTTTACGATGGATCCAAAGTATCTTTGAGTTCTTGCAAACTGCAACTCGTTTCCCTTCCAGAAGGCCCGATTTCATTTTGAGGACCATCTGTTTGTTGAGTCCTAATTTGTTCATCTCAGAAATTGCTCATAAGTTTCCAACCATTTTAGTTTGGTTTTGAGGGGGCTTGATAATGCTTTCTAAAATTGTACAAATTGCTTAATCCATCTTACTTCTCTCCTGAGCCATGTACTATTGTCTGCATTTTGTTGGGAGATGTAGGTCACTGTAACTAATAGGTGAGGTGCTTTACACACGCCCTCTTTCCATCCCGTGATGGGCAGACCATTCCAGCATGCCTGAGAGAGGCAGAGACTGGGTTAGAATGCCTTTGTTTCCCTGGTAGTTTGTGGGGTTTGTTTGTTTTTTTGTTTTTTTTTTTCTCTTCAGTTTCAAGAAGAGATCCCTGGGTTGGGGGAGAAACTTTATTTTTCTGAACCAGTTCTGTGGAAATTTATTTTATTAGGAAACTTGTCTTTAGAACAAAGTGGCAGCTATAAGACTCTCGGTTTTGCTCAGATATTAAGGAAGCCCGCAGAACTAGTGGGGAGGTACCAACTTGGAGACCTAATACTCTTAAATAGTAATTTTAACTGTCTTACTGGTTTTGTTTCTAAGATGTTACTTTGTTTTCTTTTATAATGAGGCAGCAATGTGAGGTGGTGCTGACATTTTTTTGTAAAGTGGTTAAGAGCAGGTCTAGTGAGTCCCACAGTTGGCGCTCTGTGAGTGTTTGGATCAAACATTTTAAAACAGAAAAAGTGAACGTGTCCTCTTTTTTAGACATTAGGATCAAAGAATTATGTGCATTTTTACTAAGTAGTAATTTTATATTCAATTATACTGAATTATAAAAGTTTTTACAACGAGTGTTCCTCCTGGAATGCCTCATCTGAAATTAGAAAGCGGTAGTTACTCCGGGTCCTGGACTTCAAAGGTTTTTGTACTAAAGTATATTTACTACAGTTATTTTTTGAGAAAAGAAATCAAATGACTACCTGAACAAGGTTTGTGGGTTATAAGGATTTACCTACTAAAAATCATAATAAGTATTTTTAAATGTTTAATTTCTCACTTTTTTGGGTTTTTACTTACAGTATTAACTGTAGTTCTAAGACTTTCCACATTTTCTAGTAACAGTTTGCAGAATATTGTGTGTTCTAATTAGCAGATATTGTCCTCATCAAATAATAGTATAATTAATCCCTTTTAATATTGGGGAAAGAAAAATGGAAATTCATTAATTACTGCTTTGTGTTACGAGTTTATTAACAGATGACTTTGTGTATAGGTCATTGTTGCTAAACTAACATCTCTGAAAACCTCTGTGAAAATTTAATTTTTTATGTCCTCATCAACATATTAATTTTAGGCCCTTTTCATGTGCTTCACTTTGTAGAATAAATCCATAAAAATGCTTTCCACCTGAGCATATAAAACGTAGTGTTTTGTGAACTGGAGGCCAAAAGGTCAATGCAACCTTCTCACAGGTTTTTAAAGCTCCACTGAAATGAACTACCCACTTGTCTTTACTTTTTTTGGTCAGAAGAATTGGTAACTCTGTTGGAGCCTTGTATTTACCTGCCCAAAAGCATTTAAATCTGGTTAATTGCTGAAGCCAGATCACCCCCAGGCTGAAGTGCTACATTGGCCAAGTTTTAAAATGGAAAGAGATACTGTGGAGTAAGAAATGTTGGTTGTACCTTTTGATATCAAGATAAGATGCATGTTTGAAATCTTGTCTTTTTTTTTTTTTTAATTTAGCAACTGTCTGCTTTTAACTCTTTGCTTTCCTAAAAAAACAAGTTAGAGATCCAGAGAGTTCAAAGGGTTGGGGAAACAGAGAAGTCAAGTTATTTGCACTTTGTTTCTGTAAATCACCTAATAAATTATCACTCTAGTGCATCTGTGCCTGGAGGTTTTGTGGTAGGTATGCTAAGTGTGTCCACTGGGCTGTTGCCCCTTCTAAACTATTTCATTATCCTAAAGCCTGTATTACTTAGGGTGATGTAAGTGAATTCAGATGTGGCAAACAGAATAGTGTTGAATACAGAGGCTGAAAATTGTGGAAGAAGACAAGGATGAGGGAGGGATAAATGAGTTTACTAGGACAAGTATGTAGTAAAAGGACAAGAAAAAAATAAATCACACCCTCTTGCATTTCTGGAAGAAAAACAATCCTTGAGTTTCCAGGATGGTTTTATTAAAGTCCCATGCTGTGTATAAACATACAAGTGATGAGAAAAACATTAACTTGAAACATGCACTTATCTGGCATTCTCTAAAATACCATTATACAAGTTTTCCTTTACTTAGAAAAATATCCACTAAAACAATCACAGTTTTCCTTAAAGATTTAAAAAAAATGTATTGGCCAGAACAAAGTCCAAGAGAATAAACAAGATTCTGAATTGTGTGTCAAAAAAACTGTACAAGGTGTTACATAAAACTATAGCTTACAAAAGCCTTGGGTATAGTAAGAATACGGAATTAAGATTTCCAAAGTTCTGTTTACCAATATCTATTAATAAAATCCTTATGAAATAATTGACTTAGAAAAAGTGAAATGCTCATGATTTCAAAGTGTATAGAAAATACTAAATATCACTTTCTGAAATAAAGTGTACTCAAAACAGCACAACATGGAGTCTAAAATCAAGATTTCTGTCATCCATTTAAACTTTGCATATATCCCTACGATGGCTTAAGCATAAAATTTATCTTGCATTAATAACTTTAAAAACTAGATTCAAATCATCTCATGGTTTTATTTTTTATCTTTCGAATAATAGCCAATTTTAAAATTAGTTTGGGCGGGAATAAATGATGTCATGGTTTCTTTGTTTTGTTTTTGCCTAAATATCATCTTAATTGAATTCCTGCACTAGAATGGAAGAGTTTGGTGCCTTTCTCAGATCTTTTAGAAATCAACATAATTCCATAGGCAGTAAAGCTAGAATGAAAACTAAGAGCATTTTAAATTTCTTTTCATGTTTCTGTGACTAACCCTTGCTCTGGGGGACTGAATCTTATAATCGAGAAGGGAGTGGGAAAAAAAATCAGGTTACTAATTGAATCACCAAACCAGTGGTGGTTTTAAGGCTTATACGTCAACGTCTTAGAACAGTTTTTGTTCCTGTTCTTTACCTTTTTTTGTGGGCAACGAAAGGCTCTGCAACTGATGACATTCTGTATTTTGGATGGGACAGTACTTAAGTAATACTTGGAAAATCCTATTCAAAGCTCTTAGAACAATCGCCATGGTATAAGTTATATACTTTTTAGAGATAAAGTTTCAGATTGACGAACATAAGATACATATCTTGTTATTCAGAGAGAGCTAAGTCAGTATTGTTTTAGAACAAGAATGAATTGACTAATTCAAATATTTCAGTACATGTGGTCGTGAGGCAGCAAATGAGTTTGCCTTGTGAAGAGATACAAAAATACCTCATCTTGAACTAATACTATTCTTTTTTTTTTTGAACTAATACTATTCTTAAAGAGAGTGATTTAAGCTCAGAATTTTTAACTTCTGTATTTTAATGTAACTGAGATGTCCACTTACTTTGTCCTTTTCATGAAAGGACACTAAACTTCCTTCTTTTTCAAGACAATATCATTTTCCATTAAATGCCACTGAGTTTTAGCGTAAAGTGAGCTCATGCGCACGTGGCCGAGGGATGAAGTCACCATCAGTAGTTTTACTGGTAAAGAATCTCAGTGAGCAGATTATTTTTCTACTCCCCTTTCTAAAATCACCTTCAGGCAAAGAAAGCCAGAGAGGAAGCCCTGACAACTAAAATAACACTTGGGTTGACTAGCAGACTTTATGTACATCTGCGAGTCGGCCTCACGAGTTGGCCTGGCCACTGAGCTACACCAGACCAAACAGAAGCAGGCTCTGGACGGTGATAACGTACAGACTGGGCGGACAGAGTTCCTCTGTGCAGTCAGCAGTCAGAAGTTACACAGGTTCACTGTCCTTCACGGACTCCGTCACGCTCTAAGGTGGAACCCTCTACCTGAACGCTGTTCCATTTAAAAGAAGTTTCCGCTTCTCTTAATTTCATCGCATTTTCCAATACCAGTTCCTAAATGTCATGAAGTGGTACTTAAAAGCGAGGGACTGGAAAGGGATCACACCATGCCACATTTGGTCTTAATATAAGACATCAGGACACCTCTCTGAAAACAGCGAGTCCTCCGAATCAAGGCCTGACTCAGTTTAAAAAGCAGGTGGAAGTGAACAGAAAGGTTATCTGGTTCTCGGGATTCTGCCAAGTCACTCCTGGCCTCTGCCTTTCTGAGTGTGTGGTTGTCGGAGGTCCTTGCAATACTGCTAAATGTGTGTCACAGCGCCATGACCTCTTGTGCTTTTTTTGCTGGAGTTTGCAAAGTTTAAATGTTAGTGACAGAACATAGACTACCTTCTGATCGTGCTTTTTGTTTTGAAAGAACAAAAACCACTGTCAGTGAACGCTTTAAGAAAGATTATGAAAAAAGTAACTTCAAGGTCCTGAAAAGTTTCCCGTATTGCCAGAATTTCAGTGCTTTTTAGTAAAACACTTGATATAATACCTTAAAATCCCATTTTGTGTGTGCACCAGGAAAAAATTCCAAACTTTCTGGATATCCCCATTGGAAGTATTGGGGA
This sequence comes from Potos flavus, assembly GCA_028534135.1. NCBI lineage: Eukaryota > Metazoa > Chordata > Mammalia > Carnivora > Procyonidae > Potos > Potos flavus. Next base: position 25,882,774 of record CM052893.1, read on the forward strand.
AATAATACAAATAGAATATAAAAAAACAAAACGTTAAGTTTGCATATCTGATGTCAAGATGCTGAGGTAATATTGACTGCTTAAAAAAAAAATCCCACCAATCTTTGCCTCTGTTATTGCTGAAAAAAGACATTAATACTGGCTGAGTTACCTTACTATATCAAAAGTGGGAGAGAGGGTTTCAGGAACATTTACTACTGGTGAGGAGGCATCATGTTCAAAAGCAAGTAAAAGTAGGTCAATGGGAAGATAGAAAACTACAGTTACATATCACCCTTTCTATCTGCAGTGAGGGGGACAGTCCCACCCTGGTGGGGTTTCTTACTTCAGCATTTTCATGGTGGCCCCTTGGTGACTTTCAACATTAATTGTTACCACCCACTCAGATTCCATGTCCAAGTGAATCCTGAAAAATAAAATCCACAGGTTCTCAATAAATAGTTGCAGTTCCTCCTGAAGATGCTGGGGTAAAGTGCAGAGAGAAGCACCACGGAAGCCCTCTTGCTGGCTGATATGGCTTGCCTAAATTCGGATTTGGTAGCCCACCTCATTCAGTGTGCTGAGGTCAGCCACCTTCTCAGGCAGTGCAGGCCTAGGGGTCAAAGGAAGGTGGGGGAGGGAGGAGGGGATAGAGAAAGATTTAAGTGATCTTGACTTTGTTCTGACCCTTCAGGTGCTTGTCCCCAGCCTGCCTCCCCGGCCCCCCCCCCCCCCCCGCCCCAGGCTTGGTTCCCAGCTTGACCTCCGTGTTCTCAGTCCACTTTGATGGGATATAGAGAACATTTTCACAGGCTTTTCAATGTAGAGCTGAAAAAAACTGACAGGTTACCGAATGAGCCCGTCCAGCTCGGAGGCTGCATTCAGTCACACTCTAACTTCTGAAACCCAGGTATCTGTGAACCTTGCAAGGGTCTAAAAAAAAATCACATGTGGTCCAGCAGAACTAAAAACCTCAGCCAGACTCCCCTCGAAATCTTGGCTTCCTGGTGCTTATTCCCTGGGGGAAACCCAGCAACTACAAGACCTCTCAGGTGCCAGATTTGCACAGAGAGGTGCTCGGCTCTCTTCAATAAAGGATTACTCTTCTGGGCCTCAGTGCATAAAATTGGGGTGAATCCTTTACAACTCATCTGAAAGAACATGTCAGTGTGGAAAATCGTTCCGTGGCAAATCCTCTCTTCTCCCTCAATACATTTTCCTAAGTACTAATAAGCATTTATGTGAGATCATGTCAGAAAGTACTTCAGGCTGGAAAAAGAAAATCAGTAAGCACATCACCTGTCTTCATTAAAGACATTTCCTCAATGATTGCCCGATATAAAAGTATGCCTACGCATTCTCCCGACTTCTCTCACAGTTTTTCCACTTCTTAGCCTCCAACCTTCTCTAATAAGAGAGAACTGAGCTTATAAACCAAGTTGAGCAGGTTCAGTAGGGCAGGAGATTTCGAGTTCAAAAGTTTCACGTTCAGCCATTTTTACCAGAAGACTGAAGATACTTTTAGGCTACACATGAACCTTAAGAATGTTTGAAGAAGAGAGACCAAAATGAAAATATAACGGTCTCTTGGTTTATCCTCTGACGGCTTTCCTCACAGCAAATAGTTTTCCCCTGGCAGGAAGGTGCTCCAACTCATTTGATGTTAACAGAGCCAGAAATCAATAGCTAGCTAAAATCGAGGGGGCCGCTTACGGACACGACACTCAAATTTTGGCAGCAAGTTCTACCGCCCTACATATTCTCATTCTGTCTCTGTCTCTCTGCTCACCTTCATCTCCTCTCCCTCCCTTCCTCTTCACCCCTCCCTCCCTTTCCCTCAACAGCCTATGAACATCCCCTCTGAACCTGATTTTTCAAAGTGATGAAGAACCTTCCCTGACTTGTTACTTGGCATTACTAAGGAACTTGTAAACTTACTCATCTTTGTGTTGCATGAGGCTGATTTCTCAGAGTGACCATGTGACCTGCTTTACTGGTCAGGAATCATGCCCCTCGTTTCTTTCTGTCTCTGCTCATGGCGCCCAGGGTGCCCAGACGATGCTGACAAATACGGCTGACAGAGGATAGAAGTCCCAGTACTTCCTTGCATGGAGACCTCAGCTCACTGACCCAAAGAGCTAAGGCTTCCGACCTTCAGGCCATGGTGTCCTCCAGCCATACGTGCCCTAGAGATGAGCCATTCCCTATCAAAAGAGCCACTGACAGAGTGGACCCCAGCGGCCACTGTGAGGACCATTCTTGAATTGGCAGCTAAAGGGAGAACACTTCGGCCTGAGGGTTCAAACTTAAATTTATATCTCTGCCCTCGCCCTCAGCCTACCAACATGGAGAGAACCAGGGCTCTTGCAGACAAGTCCAGTTTGGAGTCATTTGTATCTAGTTCTTTTTTTTTCCCTTTTTAAAAATTTTTATTTATTTATTTATTTATTTATTTTTAAGATTTTATTTATTTATTTGACAGAGAGAGATCACAAGTAGGCAGAGGCAGGCAGAGAGAGAGGGGGAAGCAGGCTCCCTGCTGAGCAGAGAGCCCGATGCGGGGCTCGATCCCAGGACCCTGAGATCATGACCTGAGCCGAAGGCAGAGGCTTTAACCCGCTGAGCCACCCAGGCGCCCCTAAAATTATTATTTTTAAAGATTTTATTTGACAGAGAGAGACCACAAGCAGAGAGAGCAGCAGGCTCCTGCCAAGCAGGGAGCCCAACGCAGGGCTCAATCCCAGGACCCCAGGATCATGACCTGAGCCGAAGGCAGACGCTTAAGCGACTGGGCCACCCAGGCGTCCCCCTAGTTCATTTTTTACGAAAAGCCTGAAATAGAGTCTCTGTTTTGTTTCCTTGCCTGAGGTGTGTCATCTTTTCAAACAGCTAATATGGGACTTCCTCCTTCAGGTAGACTCCTCTTAAGGTAGCATCACCCTAAGGCAAATATGGTTAGAAAGGCAAATCTACTTCTCCCCGCCTCCACGGGCCCCACTTTTAGAAAATTCAGCAATCGAAAAAAAAATCACTTGCCAAAGAATAAGTTTGAAGTATCCCTATGCATTCCTCACTTTACAAAAGCATTAGATGGGGGAGGTCATTTCCTAGAGCAATTAAAATATAATTTCCACACTACCTTTCCTGGTGGTAGAACTATGTGAGCATATATCCCTTATCCAAACATAAATTACATTTGTAATGAATATTTTTTTCTTTATCTGTTGTTTTTAATGATCTCTGCGGGGCGGTCTGTTAGATGCCCCTCCACATCCACTTTCCCCTTCTGCCTTAGTAAAAACCGGGTATCAGCTGGGCACAGAGCTACCGAGAATACAAACCCAGCCTCTCTGAAGCTGGCAGGCATCGGACTAAATTGTAGCCACTGAGATTGACACGGAGGTTACCAGACATCTCTTCCAAAGACAACAAGCACGTGCTCTTCCCGGGTTCTCCCGCTCTCTCTTCTGTCTTGTGGGAGTGATGGCTAGAGCGTGGCCCCCGAGGTGGGACACTGAAGAGGCAGTAAGACGCCCTGTACCATCTATGTTGAGACACTTTCCCTTGCTGGTGAGTCCCGGCTAAGTCCTAGCTTCCCCCACCCCGACCTTACCCTCCAACAACCTGATCCTGACTGGGATCCTGTCCGTCCGTTAACTCACTAATACAACGCCAACTCCGATGCCAGTCATGGTGGGGCTTGAGTAGGCCTGAGGAAGGGTCGCCTGGGGATAAGCACACGTTCCTAGCAAGTTCTCTAGAATTCCACTCGGGAGAAGTAGCCACACCCTACACAAAGTCCGAAGACTCACTTATAAGAGCCTGTCTTCTTCCCCTGGAGCCCTGCACCCCCTGTAGGACAAAGGCCATGGCGGCTCTCCACACGTCCCATTGTCTGTCAAGAGGAAGCAACTCCTCAAACTCAACAAGAGGATCCCCATTCCAGGGTCCTCTGCAGCACGCACCCGTGAGCTCACCCCAGTTCCTGCACCCTTCTTCCTGACCTGGCCTCTTTCTCAACACTGAGTCACACCTCTCCTTCTCCGAAACTCTAATAAATGTTTCCGGGTGGTGGAGTAGATCCGCGCTGACCTATCTTCTCTCCCTCGGTCCCAGGACCGACAGCGCCGCTGGGAAGTCAGTGGCAGGACAGGCTGCAGGGTCCAGGGGATGAGAGGAGGACAAACCCTAGCTGCTCGGCCCTGGGATGTGGGCTTGCCTGGGATTGCTGCTGCAGCGAGCCACCGGCATGCAGCCTCCTTAGAAGCCATTTTTTGCCCACTCACCTGACTCCCTCACTTTGGAGCCCATCAGCTCAGAGGAAACGGAATTTTCACCACATTCTTCAAAGTATATGTGTTCCTCAAACTTCACCCTTTACCTTTACCTTTGGCCTGCTACTGGCTCCCTTGAAGACAGATGTACTTAAATTTGGGGGGTCTTCGGACTCCTTTTTTCTAAACCTTTCCTTAGCACCTCCATTAGTCACTCCCCTTGCCCACCCTGACAGAGTCTTCCAGGTGCTGAGAAATCACCATTATAAATAGCTTTCATTTCATTGGCACTTACGAGGCACCAGGCATCGCTCCTGGAGGTTTACGGGGATTAACTGAGTCTCACCATAACCTGATGGGGTTGATACTGTTCCTACCTATTTTACAGAGGAAGAAATCAAGGCACTGAAAGGGAACTTGCTTAAAGCAAAACTGCATGTTTAGCAAGTGGGGGAGCCAGAACTCATCCCCAGAATCTAGAGCCCATGCCCTTAACCAGGAAGCAAATGGACCCCATCTTCCGGCTCCCCACACAAAGCATCCTCCCCAGCATCGAAGGATGACCCCACAACTCCAGCCTCTGCGCCATGAAATGGAATGCCCAACCTCATGTCTTGTCATCTCTCCACGGCCCAGCCCAAACGCCACTTCTCCCATCAAGTATCCGACTTCCTTCCCTCACAATGCATTACTCCTAACCCCCATAGGCCAGGGCATTTTCTCTGGCACACCTGCTGAAGAATCCTGCAGGTTCCTACTCCTTATGCCTGCCTCAGAGACTGAACAAATTGAGGACAGGGATCAAGTCCTTTCAGCTATGAATCCCTCCTGTTGAATCACCTGTATTTCTCAATTAAACTTCAGTCAAGTTCTCATTAATATGTAAATGGCTGATAGGGCTTCATTCTGTTACCTTTATCATGGCGTATTTTTAACAATGTCCTAAGCCAGGAATTCAAGTCACCAGGATGACATTTTAAGAACTAACAAGTAGAAAGAAAAAAAAATTTTTTTTTTTTTTTCCTGTACGGGAGAGGCTTTATCTTACCTCTGAAAGCGGCTTGGGGAACCTGCCTACTTGAAAAGCTGAAGTGGGTCTGCAAGCACAGAGATCTGGAAGGCTTCCAAAGGAAAAGGACTAGGCTGTCCCCTTCCTCTGTAGCCGACCCCTGCCTCCACTCCCCAGGTATCCAGAACCCAGGGAAGAACAAAAGGCTAATACTGGCAGAAAAGGAGTTCAACTGAGATCCCCGGTGAACTGCCTGAAGGAGGAAACCCTTTTCTCTCCCAGCGATATTGGCTGTAATCTCCTGGCCTGGCAAAGGGCAGAGGTGGGTTATCGCAGCCGGCCACCTGCCTGTGGGCTGCAGCCAGAAATACTGCTCCCTCCTGGCCAGCAGCTCGTCTCACGGCCAGAGCTGGGGGAGCTTGTGCGTGAAGAGACCTCTTCCAAGTGCTCCCCTGGCTATAATTAGAATTCCGCAAAGGGATTTATTTTTAAGAAACACAAGCACCGGGATGATGATTCAGCCAGATCTGTGCACTTGCCCAGAACTTCTCATCAGATCCACGGTTATTATTTTAGACCGAACAATCTACTTCTCCAAACCCCTCCCCAGTCCACACGAGGGAAAGAGCTCCCAGGATTTTCCTATTGAAGGGCTCTCAGCTGCCTTCTGAAGGGGACTTTACATTTCCCGTGAGGCACTTTGTGGGAGGAAGGAGGGGGCGCTTCCCTCAGCACACAAATGGATAATCCCAGCCTCATCTGTTGTCACGTAAACGTATCCAGGGTGACTTAGGGGGACAGCTTGATGGCCTGGTCCCAGGCATCCCCTTCACCCCAACCTCAGGCCTGCATTCCTGGATCCAGCTACAGCAAGGGCTGTTCAGAGGGGAGGGAGGTTGCGGAGGACAGGATGATGGTTCCATAGAGAAGGTATTCTGTAGCAGGGAAACTGGAGTTTTCCATTCTTGTGACACATGGTGGAAATTCACGCTCCGGATTTTTTTTTTTTAAGTAAGCTCTACGCCCAATGTGGGGCTTGAACTCACGACCCGGAGATCAAGAGTCGCACGCTATACCGACTGAGCCAGCCACGGGTCCCCACACTCTAGATTTTCAATGTGATCTTTTGTTCCGGGAAGCTGGGAGTAGATATGGGACTTTAAGTTTTCCAGTTTGTCTCAATCTTATATGGGTTGTGGTTCATCACCTTGATCCAAATCTATATATAAAATACGAGTAGTATTCACCACTGCTTCCTAAACCTCGACAGTCCAGGGAGAACGAACCATCTCCTAGGTGGGCAGAGTGGCCCCTCGAGTCTCACCCACAGCCCGAGGCAGCCTCTGTGTGCAGGAAGAGCTTGGCGAGATTCTACGTTGGTGTCAGTGAAGCTGCAAGGAGCCTCAGAAGCAGAAAGTTCACGGCAGCATGTTGGGGACCAAGTGGGGACATCACATCCTAGGGCTGAGCCTATCAGCTGCTATGTGTCTGTGTGAGACTGAGTCTAAGAAGAGAAGCAGTAATGTGGAAGGAGAGCCTACAGGGCTCCCCCTAAGCCCACCATCCCTTTTCTGCTCCTCTAACTAAGGCCCGAGTCTAGGGCATCTCCTCCCCTCACTTCTCAACCCCTCAGGAGTCACTGGGGAGCAAAGAGCAGGGGGGCTGAGTGGCAGCCGGGAGGGGAGAAAAAGGCTCCTGCACCTTGCTGACTACTTACTCACCCACAAGAATTTACTAAATAACACTTTGTGCCAAGTACCTTGTAGGTCTCGGGGTTACACCAGGACAAACAGCAGCTCCTGCTCTCACTGGACCCAAAGTCCACTCCCTTTCCTCTGATGGAAATTTGCCTCTTGTTTCTCCCATTTGAGTAGGATACACTTCTGGGGCGTGGCCTATCTACGTCCAGTTTGGGGCTGCCTGATTGGGAAGCACGGGCCACCCATCTAGTCATGCTTCTTACTCCTGCCTCCCCTGAGGTCACAGCCCCGAGGGTGGGCAGTGTCATCGCCCATGTGTTCACCCACTCACCCTCACACACAAACACGCCCATGAAGATCAGTTTAGCTCTAGTCCTTGTGGACTCAGGATTCTAGAAAGGGATATCCAGGAAGGATGCAACTCTCACATGGACCTCTCGGTCTTCTGTGTTAAGGGGTGTGGAATGGATTAAGTCAGGGATAGTGTTGGCCCAGTGTCTACAAGTTCAAGCAGAGACCCCAGGCCCTCCTCTCTTGTCTGGTCTGGCAGGAATCAGGTCAGGCGGGGCGCCGGTTTAGGACTTACGACCTGTCTGGATAGGCCTCAGCTGGAGGGCCACGGGAGGGGGAACTGGCTCCTTCCCACCTGTCACCCTCGTTCCAAGACCATCCTGCTCCTCGCTCACATTCCCTGCTTCCCAGGATGGTAGGTATCCTGCCGGCAGGTGCGGGGCAGAAGGGTCCCCACCCAAGAGATGGGCTCAGCAGGGATTCTCCCGGCCCTGCCCTTTCTTTCAAGGCCTCCCGAGGTAGAAGGCTCTAGCCAGAGACCTAAAGCCACAGCCCACTGTTTGAGATTCCAGGGCACAGCCTCCTCTCCTTGCTGTGACAGAGAACCCCTCTGGGACCCCAAAGGTGTCTGACCTCCAGGAGGCTCTTTGCTCATTCAGGTCAGGATGTCTTTGCTCATAAGGCTCATCACCCATCCTGCTTCTCCAAGTATCTCTAGGAACCCCAGACTCTATGAAATCCCAGGAGAGCTAAGCTGGGCAGTACTCTCTCTGGGCTTCTAGAAGGAAACTCCACATCAACCGGGATCCTGGCTTATTTCTCCCTCTCCTTCCACAACCATTCTACTTTTCTCTCGCTTTTTTTTTTTTTTTTTTTGCCTCCCCTCTATTTTGCTTGCTAAGGAAATTATCTCCTTTCCACCTTTAGGGACATTTTCTTATCTGGGATGGAAGGGGAATGAGATGACTTCTTGGGCCTCACTGAGAATATGTTCAATGTGATTAGCCCATGGAATCAAACTGATTTTCTAGGACTTCATTATGACTTCACGGCCTCACTCGGGCAATCGCCTGGAGGCGTCCCTGTGATCCTAGAGCCACAGACTGCCACAGAGACAGATGACCGAGAAGGGAAATCAAAGAGGGAGGAAAAGGGAGGAAAAGAATCATAGATAGCAAAGAAGAGCAGAGGAGGGACAGAGGCGGAGAAGAGGAGCCAGAGAGCAGAGAGAGAACAAAGACGTTCTCAGGGGTCCTTAAGGACTCTTGCCCCACTTGGGAAGAATGTTCCATGTGGTCACTACAACCGGCATAAGCCACTTTCATGCTGGCCAGAAAAGCGCTGTCTGGGTTGCAGGACTGTCAGAGACAGAAAGGACCCCAGGGAGCATTCGTGGTTCTGCAGGAAAACTATTGGTATTTTAAGTGGAAAGGTTCTTAATGGGAGAGGATGAGCTTTGCAGGAAGTTTACCATCTTTGCCCCACCCCTCCCCAGGATCTATCATTATAACAAAAACTTCCCCTCCTCCCACCTCATTTCTAACCCTTGTCCCCGAGGGTGTCCTGGCTGCTGCTGAGAAGCGAGTGGCCAGGGGACTGAGGCCCAGCATTGGGAAGCAGTTGGTAGAAGTTCACAGCAGGCCTTTAAAACGTGGATCTCAACCTCGATCTCCCTGTCTCTTTTAGGACCACAGGAAACGATCTGACTGCTCTGCGTGGAAGGTGCTTTAAACACTCCTAGGGGAGCAGAGGCTGACAAAGGACTCGTGGGTGGAGGGTGGGGGAATCCCTGTTTCCCTCTTGAAACCTTGCCCTGAGCTGACACCTAGTGCAGCCTTTGCTGTTTGCCTCCCACCCAGCTGACTCTTCCGTCAACCCAGTGACACTGATCCTCCTTTCCAGAAGGATTATTCAGACAAGTGCAAAAACGGAGAGGAATGCAGGGCTGAAGTAGCTGCAGCTGTAGGGATGAGGTCGGCAGGGATATAAAGCCACTAAAATTATCCCAGCACAGAAAGGGGCTGGGACCCCACAGCTGATGGGCCTCCTGCCTGTTATGGTAATATTCACGCTCTGGGCCACTCCCAAGCTTCATTATGGCACCCGACACATTTAGAAATGATCTGATGGCCTTATGTAATGCTGAAAAAAATAACACAGTGACAGAGCCACCGAGCCCTTCCTAGTCCTGGCCATTCGACCATAGGAGACCCAGAATTTTGGTGGAGTTATTAGGTCAGTACCAAATGTGTCCCCTTCTCGTTTCCTCACCAAATCAAGATTACCTGGAGAAAAGCCTGCTTGGTGAGGGCCAGGGGTAGAAGCTGAGAAGCTGTTCTCCTCCAGACACACCTCTAGGAACCAGGGTGTCCTGGGCTCTAGTCTGCGGCAATGGCGGAAGCTGGGATCTGGAGAGGGAGGGAGGGGCTTGGTGCTTCCGACCTTCTTGTCCTCCCTGTCTCACACAGCCCTTCATTTTACTTTCAACTCTTGCCTCTCTGTCCCCTCGAGCCCCTGTGATCCCCGACCCAGGCCTGCAACTCAGAAAGCAGGGTCTAGGAGGAATTAGTAATACCTTGTAATACCTCAATCCACTTGAAACTTCAGCCAAGACATTTGCCCTCTAGAATCCCCTCCTAACCTCCAAACTGGGAAAAGAAGTGGCAGGGGCTTGGGCAACCAAGGATGGCCACGATCTTCCTGGATTTGCTCACACCAAATGGCCCACAGGAACCCACAAGGGAGCCACCTGGGCTCCCTTGATGGTCAAACTCTCCCAAAGCCACCCTGCCCTGGTTGTGAAACAGAAAATCCCTAGGACCTGACCCACTAGGGAGAGTTGATGAGGGAGACTCCTGGGAACCAGTGCCGTGCCCAGGAGAAAGGGCTGTGGGGTTCCGGGGCTGGTCGCAGCTACTCTTCGCTATTTTGGAAAAGTTTATGTTTTCTCTGAACCATGAGCCGTCGTCTCTGTGCACCTAGAGCCTGCCTGCCGGGGCTGGGATCGACTTCGGGGCATGGAGGGAAGCAGGTGGTGGAACGGAACCCCCATCTTCCTGCAGATCTTCCTTCCTGGCCCCTCCGGGGACTGCTGGCCTCTCCCTACTGCCTTTCTCCCCAGCCCCGGGCCCACTTCCTGCTTCCGGCCGACAGGAGGGGTGAGGGTGAGGGGGCCCGATAATGGACGGTGGCTTTGCACTCACAACTGCGGCAGTCTAAGAGCTGTCCTCTGCAGGCGCAGGCGTGGTCGCTTGCCTCGGCTGTGTGACAAAGTAGCCAGAGATTAGGGTACGGGCATGGCCGGGGGGTGACTGAACGCCAGTTTCCCTACCTGGCCCCTAGGAGAATGACCGGCCGGGCTCTGCCCAGCGTGTCTTCAGCGGAGCCCAACACGGGGGTCAGGCCGGGGTCACGCCCTCCAACTGCTCCTCAGCACCTCAGGCTCCAGAGGCCCAGGCAGGCCCGGGCGGAGCTGAGCCCCAGAATCACACAGCCCTGGCGCCGGCACCTCGACGTGCTGTTGTTTTTATAAAGTCAACCCCCAAATCCGTCCTCCCATTCTGCCTGATCCAACCGCGGCTCTCCAAGGGTGGTCCCTGGACCAGCGGCATCAGCACCACCTGGGAACTTGCCAGAACAGCAGGTCCTCGGGCCCCATCCAGATCTGCTGAATCACGAACACCGGGGAAGGGGCCCCACATCTGTTTTAACAAGCCCTCTGGGGAGTCTGGGCTTGCTCGAGTTTGCGAACGGGGACAGGATCCTTCTGTCTATCCTCAGCTGGGCCCTGGTGCTGCGTGCAGCCCCTTCTCCTCGCCCCGAGCCCATAACCCACCAGCTCCTCCTCGCTCCTCCTACACCAGCAGGATAAAAGCCACTGAATGCCCAGTCTGTCAGCTTCTCCGTCCTCATCTACCTGACCTGAACTCTCCCTCATCACCGCCCCTCCCCTGGCTCCTACGATCTTCACAGCTGGCTTCTGCAGGCGCAGACAGGCCCCTTCGCACTCCTCACCCGCCCTCTCTGCTATTCCCTCCCCATCTCCTGCTCTGGTTCTTCATCCCCAGGCTACTCGGAGCCTGCCAGCGCTTCCTTCCTTCCTCACTGACTCATCCAGCTATCGCTTCAACGGGCACTTCTAAGCAGATGGTTCTACTGTCACGGTCTCTATTTCTCGAGCTCCAGACCAGCATTCTCAGCGGCTTCTAGGACACTCCCCCGGGGTGCTTGAGCAGCAGCTCAAATCCCACAGTCCAGGCCCCAATGCGCCTTCTTCCCGTACTGTTCTCAGACCACCGGCACCGAGCGTGTCCTCTGACTTCTGTCTCCACGGCCAGTGTCTGAGATCTTGCTGGCTTTCCCATCCCTGGGCACTCACGGGAACTTTTCCCGGTAAAAAACCTAACATGCCTCGGACTGCCAAGTTCCTGTGGATGCAAGTAAAATGGATGCGACAGGAACAGTCCGAAAACCCTGGCCCTGTGCATCAGTCCCTCAGGGGGCACGCTCGGGACTTCCGGGTTTAGAGGGCAGCGAGGGGTTTTATGGACTGCTCAGTGTCTGCTGCAGACTGGGAGCTCCTAAGGGAAGACTTAGCCCTCCTGCGGCAGCAAAGCTAACAAAGCAGAGCAAAGCGCTCCTTGAGTAACCAGATTGCTACTTGGGGGTCGCTGGCTCCATGCTAGGTGACCCTCTAAGAAGGATTTACATGTGCATAGTCCTCTGAGACAATTGCTACTTTGTTTAGGGGCGCCGATGAATGGATGGCTGCATCAGAGAGGGGGAGAGAGAGGGTTACGGTGAAGGTCAGGTTCTAGAGGCAAGGGTGGTGGTCAGCATCAGAGGCAAGATTAGGGTCAGAGGCTTGTGCAAAAGCTCTGAAGCCATCCTGCTCCCCAAAAGGACAGAGCCATACTGAAGCCCCCCTGCTCCCCAGCTTCTCTTGCTGCAGGAGCCCCCCCCCTTCTACTTCTTCTTTCATCCTCTGTCGAAGCCTGGACCCCAGCCATCTTGGCCAACACCCTCCGGCTGTAGATTCTGCACCAGGGTTCGGCAGTGGGAGGTAGAATGAGGACAAACAGGGAACCTTCCTCGGAACCGACACCACTTCATCCTGTCCTGACAGAACCGACACTTCCGTCCCCCTCCCCCATCCCACAGCCAGGGACCTGGGTTCCAGCCCCCGTCCCATCACTGACCAGCTACAAGACAGCACAAGATAACAACCCCGGTTCGTGTGCTGGTTTCTCCATTTGACGGTGAAAACTGAAACTCTCCCTTCTTACTCCACAGGACTGGTGTGACAATAATGACATACTTGCGTTATAAGCAGTTCACCATGAACGAATCGCTCTCACTAAGTCTTCTGAGTGGATCCCATGACTCCTTGAGAAGGAGGCAGGGAAAGCGTTTTTATCCGCTTGGACGGATGAGCAAACGAAGGGTCCCCTCGAGGCTAAGGGGCGGCCGAGCTGGGGCTCATCCTGGACCTCCGTGTGCTGTACCACACCGTCCCTGGCTCGGTGAAAGCCGCCTGTGACCGAGCATGCTGCTGGTACTAATAAAAGTGGTATTTTTTTTTCCCCTGTATAATTACGGCCCAAATATCTGCCCGTGGATTATCACTGGTTACTTTGGGCCTCCTCAGCTTCTCCAATCTGTCGTTTCTCAAGTCACTTTGACAACAGAAGGAGGCCTGGGATCACCGGCCTCGGGGCTAAGACGGGGGAGGGTAGAGTCAGCACAGAGAGAGGATGAGCCTGGGGGTACTTCTGATGCCGCGACCCAAAGCACAATCCTGATTTCTGCTGGGCACAGAGGGCTCCGGGATTTTAGGGAAGTTTCATCAGTTCTAACGAACCCATCTTCTGGCTAAGGGAACTTAAGCCCAGGAAGGTTCCATGACAGGCCTCATGTCACGTGGCTGACAAGGAGTTGAGCTGGCCCCAGACCCAGGCTTCCTAATTCTACATGCACCGCTCCCCCGACGCTGCCAGGATTTCAGGATCTCCTTCATCTCTGGCAGCCTGGAGCTTGTCCCTTCATCTGAGTCTACAATTGACAGGCAGTAGCATCAGAGCAATGGGGGCGACATGCATACTGGACCCTTCTCCACGAGGGATGCCCCCTGAATGAGGGGTGGTCCTCTTGGAGATCTCGGTCTGGTTCAGATGCCACGCCCAGGACACGGCTTGTCCCCACGGGCCAGGACAACCCCACGGATGTATGTGTTGAGCCCTGAGCCAGGGAAGAGGAAACAGTACTCACGACTTGTCTCTCCTGCCGAGCCGTCTCGGGGGGCTCGCCTGTCTCCTTCGGGGGGACAGGGATTTCCCCCGGCTTCTCACTTGGGTTGGAGAATGGGCACTTGCAGGTTTCAGGATCTGAAGGAGATGTGAGGAGTTACCACACTGGCTCCGAAAGGAAACCTCCCTCCTGTCCTCCCGCAGCCTCCCTGCGCCCAGCCTGCCGTGAGCTCGGGGCTTAGAAGGTACCGAGCTGGAAGACCTCCAAGCGGGAGTCCTGACAGTTGTTCCTGGCTCAGTCTGCACTGGCGAGGAGCAGATGACCGCTTCCCAGAGGCTGAAATGATTACACTGTGCCCCCTTTTCCACAGCAGAAGAGCAGAGCTCCATACCTCAGCCTCCCGGGGCTGTTTCCAGCAGCTGTGTGCTGTCTTGTGAGGGCAAAGTCCCATCTACATTGCCCCAGAAACCAGCCTGTTCTTCCTCTGACCCTCCCACCCCACACACAGGCACAGAGTGGTTTCAATTTATCAAGAATCTCCACTCCAGGTCCCTCAGGCTGAAGATGACAAGTCCCCAGGCGCTAAACACAACCAAGCCTGAGGTCAGCAAAATCTCTTTCCCCTGTGATCCTCCGTGTCCACACAGGCTTTCTCTCAGTGACTTCACAAGCCCTGGAGGGACAAGGACAAGCAGGCACGATGTCACCATGGATGTGACATGGGAGAAGGAAGAAGGGCTTATGAGTGTAGTTTCTACGAAGCCAGCACAGTGAATGCTTCTTTGCTATAGAGACACCAGGTCAGAGTTTTATGCCAAAATGCACTGCAATTTATAAAGCAAAGCAGAGACATAATGCGACTCTGCAAAAGATTATGAAGCATGGTGACCCGCTCCTCCTCGTGTGCCCAGGACTGTCCTGGTTTTAGGTACTAAAAATGTCATGTCCTGGGAAACTCCCCAGTTTCAGGCAAACTGGAATGATTAGTCACCCTATCATAAAGACCAAAACAACAAAACAAAACGAGAGCCTTAATCTAAAATGACTAACATTTTGGATTTGATTTCATAGAAGGAAATACAGGCCAAGACACTGCTTTAACTGTAAGATCTAAATTGACCTTAGCTCCAGTTTTTGAAGTAGTCTATACAAAGAGAAACTTTAATCGTCCATGTCAAATAGCAAATTATTTATATTTTTTGTTTCAATAGGATGGTTACTAAGCACGATAATCTCAAGAAACTTTTGGCCATCCCAGAAACACGGGGCATGAGGCAAGAGGGAGACAGACAGAGGATGGGGACAGAACTCTCTTGCATCACTCATTCGCCTTCCCAGCGACCTACCTTCATCCTCATGTCCCTGGCATATTTCTCCAGCTCCTTCCTTATGTCAGCCCTTAACATCTTTGAGACATTGAGGACCAGCTGCTTCCACTCAATGGGCTGAAAGCTATGAGGCTCGTGGGGGACATACAGCCCAATCTTGACCTTCTTGACTGTGTGCAGGTACTTCTTGTAGGAGTCTTCAAAGTCAAAGATGAGGTCACTAAGAGTTCGAAAGGTCAACGGCTTGTCCATCAGCTCAGCCCTTCGGCTCATGCCCAGTGAGCCATAGCGGCCATTGCAATAAATCCCCAGCACAACGTGGTGAAAATAGTTTCCTGAGAAGTAGGTTTTAAAGCTGATGGGGAATCGCTCAATGGAAGGCTGTCCATTGGTTAAGTATCTTAGACCATCTGAGTCAAGGAAGAGAAGGGAGGCCTTGAAAATTCAGAGCTTGGGACTCCCAGGAAGGGAGGTGGCCCATATGGGCAAAGTAAGTGTCCATCTCTCTGCCTCTAAGCAGGT
>CM052893.1:25898622-25986046 GCA_028534135.1 Potos flavus
TCGGGTAACTACCCCACTGACTCCACACGACAGAGCAATGGACAAGAAGTACCACCAAAGCCTCAAGCCCATCTCAAAATCCCAGGATAACCCTGGCAAGGACCCAGTATTTCTGGAGAGGGATGTTGAAAACTCACAGTATCACTTCTCCGCTGAAAACCTGTGGTGACTCCAGGGTGATTCTGAGGTAAATAATAATCCAGGTGCTCCCCATGGCGGCCTGTGCCTGGTAAGTGCTCAGTCAGTGGATACGATACTCCACGCTCTGAGAATCTGTCTTCACCGTTTCTTCCCCCATCCCAATGGACTTTCCACGCAGAGGCTGGAATGTTCTACTCAAGCCAAAATTTGGTATGTGTCAACTCTTCTGCTTCAGTTTTCACTGTCTTTCATCTTCTCCAGACTTGGTCCAAATCCCTTACCAAAGTCCTGCCATGATTCAGCCCCTGCTCATTATTCCTTTGTCCAGTTTCATTCCCCCACACTCGGGACCAGCACACAGACCCACAGTCGATCCAAGACATTTTTGAAGGATATGCCAAGACCATAAAGAATCCATAGCCATGCTGAAGGGAAGTCATATATAACTGAAAGTCTTAAATGACTTTTAAATGACCTTGACATTACAAAGCTATGAAACCAACTCAACGAAATGCCACTAAACATAGTTTTTAACACGTGATGCTCCCTATTGCAGTAGAACTTCCCTTATGGCTTCCCTCTCACAGCAGCCTTCTAGGGCAGGGGATTCAAACCAGGCAGAGATTCTCGGGGTCTCATAAGAATCACGAGTGAGAAGGATGCTGTGGGCTTACTCTCTTTACACAGGTGGCACCCCGACTGGAACAGCACCACTGCTCTCTCTCCCCTCGCTCCTTCCCCCCCTTCCCTGACCTTCCTCAGTATGAGTTAAGTAGCCCCCTCCGCCCCCGCCCAACTCAAGAACCGCCATAGCTAGTAGCACTTGCTATTTAATCGCCTGGTATTATAACTGGGTATTTGTTCGCATCTCGTAGAGGCAGGAGTTGTGTTTCGCAGGCTGGTGTCTGTCCCGGGGCATAGCACAGGCCTGGCACAGAGAAGTGCTCTGTTAATGCTTGCGGCAAGGATGACCCTCCATTGTGAGGACATCTTCCTTAGACTTAAAAAGACTGCCTCAGTGAGAGCCAGTCCAAATACCCTTAAAAGAAAGAAGCTACCAGAAGCCAGCTTGCAGCCATGAGGTCAGCCTTGTCTTCAGCCCTCAATTTAAGCACAGATGGCTCCTCCCTATAACGTTACTTATTTTCTCTTCACTTCCTCCTGTGAGATGAACCGGCAGGAAGGGAGTGAAATCCCAACCTTCCGAGTCCCCTGACGTCCACTCCTGCTTGTATTCCAGGGTAAGTTCTCTGGGGCTGGAATAAGAGCTTTCCTCAGTTGTTTTTAGTGATAACGAACCCTCACGGGGTGCGTATCTCCTGTGCCCAACAGGCTGCAGGCGGGGCTGTGGAACCCTGCGGAACCCTGAGGAAGAACGCAGCCCTCCTCTAGAAGCCTGTCAGGGTCACAGACTCAAAATGGACACGACATGACCAGTATGGCAGGTCGAAGGAAAGAAAGAAAGAAAGAGAGAGAGAGAGAGAGAGAGGAAGGAAGGAAGGAAGGAAGGAAGGAAGGAAGGAAGGAAGGAAGGAAGGAATGGAGAAAGAGTTGCAATATGATCCTGCAACTCCACTTCTGGGTGTGTACCCACAAGAATTAAAAGCAGGGATTCAGACAGGGACTTGCACACCCATGTTCACAAGAGCCAAAAGGGGGACGCGACCCGGGTGCCCGCAAATGGATGATTGGATAAACCGAAGGTGGTGTATACAACGGAATATTATTCCTCCTTAAAAAGTCAGGAAATTATGACTTGTGCTACAACTTGGATGAACCTTGAGGACATTAGGCTTAGTGAAATAAGCCAGTCAGAAAAGGACAAATACTGCTTGATTCCACTTTCTGAGGTATCTGGAGTAGCCAAATTCAGAGATGAAAGTAGAATGGTGGTTGATGGGGGCGGGGAGGAAAATGGGGAGTTAGCACTTGATGGGCATAGCATTTCAGTTGGGGAAGACAAGAAGTTCTAGAGACGGCTGGTGCCCATGCTTGCATGACAACGTGAATGTTCTCAATGCCACTCAACATACACTTAGACAGAGTTAAAATGGTAAGTTTATGGTATGACTATTTTACTACAATGAAAAAAACCACATTCACAGTACATGTATGTCAAGCCATCATGCTATTCACCTTAAGCTTACACAGCGCTGTACGTCCATGGGGTCTCGGTGAAACTGAAAAGAGCCACCCCAGTGTGATGTGGGCTGTGAGAGAGGCAAGCCCAGCGGCCCCAGGGAGAGCAGAGAAGAGGCCACGGGACGACCACACCAAAATGAGTCTTGTGGGACAAGCAGAGTCAGCCACGTGGAGAAGAGAGAGGGGGGCAGAGCATGGGAGAGACCGCCAGTCCATTCTGTCACAAGTCACCATCACTAGGATTTGTTCCATCTTTATGGTCATCAGGAAAGCCTTGGGACCTGGAGCAAGTGGGTACAGGAGGGAGGAGACAAGGAAGTGTGGATGAGGGCAGGGAAGTGGCCAGAGCTTTTCTAGGGACGAGGGAGCAGCTGTGCCCAAGCTCCTGGAAGATCCGCCCAGCGTCTAACCCGCACCATGATTAAGCCCCTTCACGGTCAGCGAGGCCCCCAAATTGCTGCCAGGATTTGGAAGATGAATCAGAGGTCTTTGTCTCCGGCAGGCCTGTGAAAGTGGGCGCATGAGCAAAAGTAGGGGCTCTTCCTGAATGAATCCTGAACTCTGGACTAATGTCAAACGAGAGAAAACAAGGAAGGACAAGACGGGGGACACAGGCTTCCAAGCAGCAGCCGGGCTGACCTGTTTCCAAGTTGTTGAGGTGCTATTTGTTTCCCAGGACCTGCAGAGGGGCCTGTGGGAGACACAGACAGATGACCCAAGTCATGTCCTTCACTGTGCTCGAGAGAGAAAAGCAGGCCAGAGGGATGCTGACGAAGAGCAAAGAGAAAAGACAAAGATGCTGTAACTTTTGGAATTTAGGTCTGTGTTTCTTGTCTGTGTCCAAGAGTCAAATTTCCCTGAGTTCAGCAGTGCGAGCTCCATTCCTCCACCCTTCCCCACCTTCTGGGCACTTCTCTGTAACGTCACACTGGTAAAAACAAAGGAAAACCAAGGGCACACTGTCCTCTGATTTGGACAGTCCCAGAGGCCAGTCACGAATGTTTCCCTCACAATCCCAAAAGAACTGATTAATCCCAGGAAACCTAAAGTAGTGCTTGGGTCTATACAGCTGCGCAAGGACGCGGCTACCGTGTAAAGCATGATGGCCTCCGCCCAGGTGCACCCAGACCTCCGTCAGCTGAGTCTGAAGGTAGCTGCCCCGCCCAGGGAAGGGCCTGTGCTCCTGCTCTCCCTCACTGACTCCCCCAGCAAGTCCCCAACAGCCGTTCGCCCCCATTAAACTCGCAGGAAGCTCCGCCCAACAGCTGTGGCTGACTCCCGCCTCAGGCCCCCAGAGCCATCTGCGGCCTCCACCCCATTCTGCCCTCCGGCCGGGCTCCCCAAGCACACATCTCGTCTCCTGTGTGAGGAGCAGGGAGGAGGTAGGACCGAACCGTGGGGGAAGGGCCACAATAGGGCTCAAGTTCCCATTTTTCAAAGGTTAGCCTGGGCACCTGTGGACCATCTTTTCCAGACGAGGCCTGCCAGTGCCCTGCAGACTGCTGGGGGCCAGACACTGCCCTTCCCATGGACGTGCCCGGGAGACCAAGCCCACAGACTGCACCTGTCCTAATGTCCCCAGTCTGATTCTGAGCCACCAGTCCTTCTGCTGACGTCACACCCGCTCTTTCTATCCTGGGTTCCCTTCCAGCTCTCTAACTTTCCCTCTTTGTCTCTGTCACGGGCTCATGGTGTTCAACTAAACCAAAAAAGGGTGAGATCTCATCCTTGATCTTTCTCTCTTCTCGCTCCTTGAACAGCAGCTACCACTCCCTAAACACTTGCAGCTCCCCGATTCCAATTTCCAGTGCAGAGCCCCCTCCTGAGGATTACACCCTGAATACCCCACCCCAACATCCTACCCCTGCCCACGTCTCATATTGAACATATTCAAATCTGAACTCCCCTCCCCACTAATCTGACTCTCCCCATCAGCCCTTCCCTTGGGCGGCAGCACACCTACCCAATCACCCAGTTTTCCAAGCTGGAAATGTGGGCTCGTTGCCTCTGCCTCATCTGACTCTTACAGCTAATCGGCCCGCAGGTGGTGTTGATGACCCCCAGCTCCTCCCTCCACCCTCACGGCTTCTGCGCCGAAGTATCTTACCTCTCCGTCACCCTCATCCCTCCTGCCCACCCTCCACAAACTACCACCCAATCCATTGGTTGACTCCTTCCTCATCAACTCCTGCACTCAGCTGGCCTCTAAGTCCTGGAAATTCTATCTGCTTGATAGAACCTGATTTGGTTCAACTTGATGTCCCCTCACCTCCGTTCCCCTGACCAGGACCATGGTTCAAGCATCACCATTTCCCCCATGGAGCAGATCCAGCTCCTTCTCCAGTCTGCCCTTCAATCTGCCCGAGGAACCACCTCTAACGTGCACACCCCATCGTGTCATGCCTCTGTGGTGGAGCTTTCACGGGGGCTGCCCTTGCCTTCGGGGGGGAGGAAGGTCACACTTCTCAGCACAACACTCAAGGACCCGACTGGTCTTTCTTGGGACCACCTACCAAGTTCATGTCTTGCTGCATTCCCTTGGTCACTGTCCCTTTCAGCCAGCCACCTCAAAGGACTGCAAGTTTCTTTGCTCTTCTACCAGATCATATTCTATTTCCATCACAGCTTTTCTGTACCATATTCCCCTCAGGCTAAGGAGCCAGGAGTCTGGCGGAAAATGGAACAGAAAGTATGGGAGAGCCCAGACCCTTGTTTCAACTCTACATACTGCGGAGTCAAGACTCTACACAATTGCTTGGTCTCCTCCACAACCCACTCCTAGAATTTTCTCCGGAGATGCCTTTGGATAATCCCATTTCCCCTTGAGTGTCTATCCTGTTGCAATGTCAGATAAATGCAAAAAATAATGATACATGTTCTCTCTGTAGTCTCTCTAAGTTGGAATTCTCCAACTAACTAGTGGATCTGGCCTGAGAGCTGGGCCTGGGGCAGGCTGCAGCTAACAGCTTACATTGACGATGAGCCAAGGAGCCAAGCTCTGATTTGGTTCAACTCCAGAAGGTGAAAGTTAAAGAGAAGCACCAGGGGGAGCTCAACACTTTCTCCCAACAAGACAACAGGCATCATCTCTGTGAGTCTGGAACAACAAGGGCACAATGGGCCCCATAGTGAGGCCACCATCTATGAAGTAAACTTGAGCAAACATAACTTCAAGGATACATGCCCAGGATGACAGCTTCAAGGCATTTGATAGGCAAGGACTCCCGAGTCATTTCTTTCGCTGTTTCCATTAACCTGTAGGGTAGAGCACAGCAAAGCATCTCAGGACTGATTTAGTTATACAGTCTGTGTCTGTCTGTCAATCCATCAGTGTGCCAGTCTCCACACCAGGTGCCATGCAGGATTAGAGAGGGAAAGGGGAGAGCTCGCTGTACAAGATGGAGCCAAAGCACATCTGGACTTGGTCAAACTAAATTCCTAAATTCTCCACTCCTCTCTCCAAGAGTTGGTTCCTGGAGGTTAGTGCCTGTATGCCATGGCGTACTCTCATTGCCCCAGGACAAGGGGCATTACAAAGAGCAAGTAAAGGAGGTCACATAAAACAAACTTCAGGGGCGCCTGGGTGGCTCAGTTGATTAAGTGTCCAACTTTTGATCTCAGCTCAGGTCTTGATCTCAGGGTTGTGAGTTCAAGCTCTGCACTGGGCTCTGCGCTGGGCGTGGAGCCTACTTAAAAAAAAATGATATACTCTGAAACTGCATTGCCAAAAAAGAAGCCTGAAACTGTGTGACACTGGGTGTGGAGCCTACTCAAAAAACAAAAACAAAAACCAATGTCACAGGCCTTCCACACCCCTGTAAGAGTTAGTCTCCCCCACGGAGCTTAGCTGTCCGAGTGGCCCGACCCCTAGCCCCACCGCCAACCTGGCTCTGGGGCACCCCCCCACCCCCACCCCTTACAGACAAGGATGTTGGATCAGGGGATACAGGGATAAAGGGTGGGAGAGGAAGTTGACAGCTTTCAAGTAGGACAGTGGTCCCCTGGCCCATGGATCATGCACCACTTACCCACTCAGCGGTCTCATTTTCCTAATTTCAAAGAACTGGGTCCCTGTATGATTGTATCTGTGTGAAGTATGTAAAGGGAAAGTGATAGAAAACTCCAAATGTCCCAGAGACTCAGAGGGGAAGCTATGCATTGATTTCTCAAAGGGATGAGGAAGGAGGAGTGAGGGGCTTTCCGGTAAGTGTCCAGTAGCCACACGGTAGCCAAGAGCCTCTTAATCCTCACTGTCCTTCCCTGAAAATCTAATTTCTAACTTAAGCTTCAAAATACCTTGGACCTTTAAAATAGCTATTTTTAATCTGCTCTGTATTCTGTTTAGTGGAATACATGTCTTAATTCACTTATTAGCCTAAAAACTCTTTGGGAGTTAGGACCATTTATTTATTATCTTTATATCACCCACAAAGCCTGGCACAAGTCCAACATATTCCAGTTAGCAAATATTATTACATGAATGAGGAATAAATGAATAGATGGGTGGATAGATGGATAGATAAACGGGTGGACTGGTGGAAGGGTGGATGGATGAGTGGAAGGAAGGATGAATGGAATTGATGGAATGGAAAGGTGGGTGGATGGATGTATAGATGGATGGATGGTTGATGGATGGAAAGAATGGAATGGAAGGGTGATAGATTGGAAGGGTGGATGGATGGCTAGATAGAAGAGTAGAGGTGGATGGATGGATGGATGGATGGATGATAAATGGATGGAAGGAGTGGATGAAATGGAAGGGTAGATGAAATGGAAGAGTGGATGGATGGATGGGCGGGTAGGCAGGTGGGTGGCTGGATAGACAGATGGATGGAAGGGAAGGATGATGGATAGAAGGGTAGGTGGATGGCAGTAGGGTTTCTCAATAGTGTCCAGTCTCTGCAGCAAAGCTCACTGTAGAGACATCACCTTCATTTCACTGGACTGATACTAGACAATGGTTACTAAGTCTGAGGACACTATTACCCACAACTTGGGATTTAGCTGGTTGCCCAAAAAGTGTCAGGGACTGGCAAGCCTGCACCAGGTCATTCTGAAGGAGACCAAAGTTTCCCTGATGTCATGCTCTCGGAGACTAGATCTTGATTTTTTCAGAGCCTAAAGAAAAGTTGCTTTACGCATTTCTTTCCCGCTTCAAGCAAAATCCTATAGAAAAAAGCTATGTTGGGAAGAGTGCTCATGAATCGAGAACTTGTAACACTGGCAGGGGGTAGGAGAGTACATGTGTGACCCTACGTAGTACAGGCAGTGGCAGCAGGGGGCGCTGAGCACCCTCTCGAGGAGGGTTAGGATCCCCTCCTGGCACAGGGATGCCTGGCCACTCAGACACAAGCTCGCACAACAACTACTGGAGGGTGGGGGGTGGGGGGGCTCATTATAAGCAGACTCTGGGCCCCACCCCTGGAGATTCCGATTTCAGGCCATGGTCCTAACCCTCGATGTCATTAAGAGTCACTCTGCCTTGGACTGTTGTGTTGGAGGTTCCAGGGTGAGAGCCCGAAGATGATTTTAACAAGCTCACCAGGCTGGAAATAACCAGCTCGGGCCACGAGAAGAGCCCATCACCGTATATAGGCTTGCCCAGCTTTTGAAAAATACAATATAAAAAACCTTAGAGGGAAAAGAGAAAAACTAGGGGCTACGTATCCTCATCATGAAGTGATTTTTTTTACTTGACCAAAGATCTCATTCAAACAGTGAGATTCCTGGTATATTTAAAGTAGAATTCAGTGGGCAAAAATTCTACTTGTACGCCTAACTTTCTCCCTGTTCACAGATCTAGTCTATATACCTAGTGTGTAAAGTGAGACAAACCCATAATAAAATAACAAAAAATCGCCTGGACTTCCTTTCTCAGTTCCTTACAGTTATGAGCCCCAGAAAGTAAGTCGGGGGAGTGGGGGGAAGCCTCTTGTAAACACTGCCTTCAGAGTGAGGGACTTACTGAGCCCGACCTGACCCTCAGAAGGCCTCTCCTCATGCAGCGGAGCTCAGGGGGCACCGGTCTTTCCAGAAGCCCGTGCAAGATCAGCACTCCTGATGGCCAACACTCTGCAGCTATCAAAAGGGAAGGCAGGACTTGTCTTGTCACGTCCCAGACGAGCACGTCTATAACCAGGGCTAGCCTGGTAGCCAGGCACGCGTTACCGCGTCCCGGACAAAGCCGTAGGAAGTTCCAAGGACCTAAATACAAGCATACCTCCTTTTACTGCTCTTCGCTTTAGTGCCCTTTGCAGATACTATGGTTTCTTGTTTTGTTTTGCTTTGTTTTTTACAAACCGAAGGTCTGTGGCAACCCGGCACCCAGCAAGTCTGTCGGCACCATTTTTCCAATAGCGTGTGCTCACTCCGTGTCTCTGTGTCGCATTTTGGCAATACTCACATTTCAAATATTTTCATTATTATTATAATGCGTTCTGGGGACCTGTGATCAGCGATTAGGACTCACTGAAAGCTCAGAGGATGGTTAGCATTTCTTGACAATAAAAGCTTTTAAATTGAGGTATGTAGATTGCTCTTTTGGATATGTTATTGCATGCTCTCCATATATTATTCTAGATAATGTCATCGGGTAGCGTCAGCATAACTTTTACATGTGCTGGGAAACCCAAGAATTCACTGGACTAGCTTTATGGCCATATTCACTCTCTTGCAGCGGTCTGGAACCGAACCTGCAATGTCTCCGAGATGTGCCTGTGAAAGTCTGTTCAGAAGACAAAGAGGTCACGCTCGGCCTTCTTTGTGTGGTGGCTCCACCGGCCGGGGGACCAGGGGCACGATCCCAGCAGCCTGCGGCACTTTCCCTTTTCTGGCCCTCTCTACAGTCAGTGATCTAGGTCAGTGACCATCATTATGGGTCAGGGAAGAAAATGAAAAAGCAGATCCTTCAGGCAAACTGTGAAAAGTTGGCTGAGAACGTGCTGTAGAGTTTATGGGCAAATGAGCAAATGATATGTAAAGTACATACACATTTGCTCCTATCACGGCATCCCCAGCCAGCTCATTCCCTTTCATCTGTGGCTGCATGATCCTTGTGAAGATCATGTCCTAGCCAGAAGTGGGGCGCCATTCTAATTTCTGTCACCTTCTGGAATGTTCTATGAGAAGTCAGTCATGTCCAGGGAGGCTTGACTCTTGGGGCCCAGTGCTATCCTGGCAGATGTTTATATCATGCTCCCCAGGGGTCCCAGTTTGGGGATCAGCACCAATAGCAGATAGCCTACTCGGGGTTAGGGGTGTCGGCTCCACCCCTGGAGGCTGGTGCCACCTTGCCCTCTACTGTGGCTTCAGGATTCCACTGGGAAGACGCCATGCAGGGGAGTTGATTGCCTGTGAAGTGGGAACTGAGAGGCTAATGATGTAATCTGCCTACCCAAATCAGTAGCAGTTGGTGTTACTCCCCTCTGGTATGCCCCTCCCTTCAGAGAAGACACAAAAATCCACAGGAAAGATTCCTACATGTAGTACAGAGAGGAAGGGCCTCTTCTGGGGCACATGGGACATGTGTGCAGTGCCCCATGAAATCCTTTCTGCTGAATTCTATGTCTTTGGGGACAAAGGACAGAGGTCGGCAGAGAACTGACCTCTTGGACAATGTGCTGGGGGCTAGGGTGCCAAGAGCGGCCTCAGTAGGGCGTCTGATGCTGACTGAGCTCTGAGATGTTCATGGACACGGGCGAACGGTCCGTCCCTCTCACAGACACCTCTGACAGCCCAACTCACATCTGATTCCGAGCCCTGAAAAAAATATCAGCAGTGGCCAATGAACCAGCCACCTCTGCTCCTTCGTTCTTACAGTGCTCCTTCGTTCTTACAGTGTTGCTGGTGCGGGCCCACAGAACGATCTAATCCTGCTACAAGCAAGCCAAGGACACTGGCAGAGAGAAAGACCAGAGTCCGACTGGTCTGAATTCAGCCTGCACCCGCACGGCTCCTCTGTGCTTTTCCAAGCTCACATGAGGGGAGAGGACCCCCATTCCAAGGCCCTATTTCTTCCTGCAGACGGGAGCAAGGCTGCCGGTCTAGGGCACCTGGGGAGCCAAACGCGGCGTCAAGTGGGCCTCCTACAGATTGTGAGCAGTCAGGATGAAGGCAGAAAAGTGAGAAAGGAGAGAGAAAGAGCAGAAAGAAGCCCAGAAGGGAAGAGGGAGAAAGACGGACAGTAGAGGAAGAGAGGAGGAGGGAAACGAAGATGACTAAGGAGGGGAGGGGGAGGGGGAGGAAGGAAGAGGGGCTCCAGGCGGCCACTGCTGCCTCACTGTGTCTTGCCCTCCAAGCCTGCACCTGCCTAACGGGGTAAGGGTCTGATCATGGCAAGTACATCCCCTATTATCACGCCTTCCAGACTCACACTGGGGCACCCCTCTATGCCCAGCCTCACCAACCTTAGAGAGCACGTGCTGACCAGCCGGGGACAGACCTACCACCAGGCTTGAGGTCACCACGCCCGTCCCCGTGGGGTCCGCCCAGACCCTGGTTGGAAGGATACTGTAGTGTCTTCATGTAGGTCTGGATTGCCTGCAGCCAGTCTGGGATCGTCATCGACAGCCTGTAGTTCGGAACCTGGGGTACTGAAGGCTGCAAAGAAGTAGAGAGAGAACTCTTTATCAAGGAGATGCTGCGGGGCGCAATGTCTGAGGGCAGCCACGGGGCCGAAAGCACCAGAAAGCTGCTCCTGACAGCAGATGGCCACCTGCACAAGGTCTCCCCAGACCACAGGGTCCTTTGCCCAAGTTCTGCTGCTCCGCCTTCCCTCCACACACTCTGCCCTGGGGCACCACGGCTCTCTATGGCCCTCTGTGGGTTGTGAATGTGAACACAGCCTGCCTCCCCACGGGAGCCTCAGGGTCGTCTCCTTGAAGGACCATGTCCTATAGCGTTCCCCACTCAGCCTGGCCCAGGCGTGCCCCAGCCACCCGCACACTTTTACTGCATGTCTACACCTTTTGCTGCATGGCTGGTATCACCCATTATACTCCCGGACACCACTGAATACAAGACCTATGGCGCCCTGAAGAAATGTAACATGGCGCCACACGTGCCTTCTCTCCTCAACACCATGCCCATCGCGGCCCTTCCCCGAGTTTGGCCCAAGTGGATTAGAAAAGATTCCGCTCTTGCCGTGACTCTCCCCAGGCAGGGCAGCCCCTCTGACTCATGAGCCATCTTACCCTTTCACCCCTCATCGCTGCCCAGGCACCTCTTCTTTTCCTCGCCTGCGCCTTGGTCAACACCCACCGAGTGTCTACGACTGAGTGCTCGAAGTTCTAATCACTGCCGGGAAGAGAAGAGCAACAGCAGGCAAGGACTGGAAGGGGGGAGGGAAGCGCCTCTTCTCAGGAATTTGGAGCTAAGACACCAGCTCTGAGACACCAGGCAGCTCTGAGCACCCCTGCCAACGGGGCCAAGAGCAAGAAGGAGCAGGGGCTTCTAGTCCAGCCCTTCTCTTCCTGGGAAGCAAGGGATGGCATGTGCCTTCCTCCCCCTGTACGCTTCTGTCTCTTAAGCTTAGCCTCCGGTGGGGCGGGGCTGTGGGTGACAGAGACACTCAGCCCCTGTGAGCCGGGGGCTCTACTAGAGCTGCTGCCACCAAGGAAAGGGGAGGCTCCTCCAAGCGTAAGCCACTTAGGGAGGAGCAGAAGGGGCCGCAAGGCGGATTAGCCCATCCTTGAGGAAACAGGGAAAGGCAGGCCCTGGGATTTAGTGCTTAGCTGATGGAAGGTGAAGCTGCCGGTGGAGAGACTTGGGGACAGTGCGGGCAACCTGGCTGGGCACCAGGGACAGACACCACCACAGGACATGCTCTGGCTCTCTCGCTGCTCTCCAGGCTCAGGCCCCGAGGTGACGTGGGAGGGTGCGCTGCCCCTGGGCCTGTGGCGGGGCCCCTTCCATACTTCTGCGCCTTCTACACCTTCCGTAGCTTTAGCTGCATTTGCTTAAAATGCTACTTGACGTTCGTTTCCTCTCAGTGCTTCTCTTTTCTCTTGGCTTTGCAACTTTCTGCTTCACAGCAACTGCCCCTTCAGCGGAAAGGAAACTAGTCACACGTCCTACTTCACACCCAAGGTGCTGAGTGTATGTGTGTGTGTGTGTGAGTGAATTGAGGGGGTGTGTGTACACACATACACAGCTGTTCTGCAAACTACATTTTGTTTACAAAATATCCACTCAAATCACATTTCTGTCTTGGGAGAGTAATTTTGGGGGAGCAAAAGGTTCCAACGTGACCATTCGCTCACGTGACCCTCCCCTATGCGCAGGTGCGCACATACACTGAGGAAATGTATGTATTATGTATTATGAAATGTTTCCGTGTATTGCTGCCCTTACACACCCTAGGAGTGTTGATCTTGTCCCTGCTTTTGCAGTAACATCCGCTGATCTACCCATACCTGGAATTCTGGGTAAGAATGTACCAGAGATTTCACAGAGAAGTGAGGAGAGAAGGGGGGATGTGAACAAACATTTCTTTCGCACCTGCTATGTTCCAAGCTCTAGGCCAGGGGCGAGGGAACACGGAGACGGAGGAAGGAAGGAGGGGAATTAGACAGCATTAAGGCACAAGCTTATTTCTACACAGAAAAGTGCCGTTTGAATCTATTTAATACAAAAGATGGTAAAAGCATGGGGAAATGCCCCAAAGAATCACCAGCCACCTAAGGGATCCTCAGAGGGGTGTCCCTTGGCCAGAGCCCTGTCATAGTCACAGAGACTTGGTTCAGAGGTGGCTATGAGGGCCAACCACCAAATTATTTCAACTCCCCCCAAGCCCAGCAGAGCCCACGAAAGCCAGATGGTGGGGTGGGAAACAGGCAACAGCTGGTCCTCAGAATAGCAGCCCGGTGGCGCCCAGAGGCTTTTAAAAACAGCTGCCTGGTTACCTCAGGCCGGCTGAGAGCGTGCGGGAGCTGTGGCCACATTCCATCAGCCCCAGCTGGGGAGCAGGGCTGCGGTGGGGAGAGGAGCTGAGACAGCTGAGGGGCTGATGTCATCAGGCTACAACTCACCCTGCTGTCTGGGACGGCTGGCTGGGGCTTGGGCTGGCGGCCGGCTCCCAACCAGCACCTCTGGCCGCCAATGTCCCCACAGGACGATACACTATACAAACCAGGCGGGCTCCTTGGCTGGTAATTATGAGACAGACACAAGATCCGAGTCCCTGTTCTATCACCTACTCGCTGTGGACCCTGTCGAGCTCCATGACCTCTCTAAGGCTGTTTCTTTCCTGATAAAATAGGAGACTATCACCAACTTCAAACCGTCTGGGCCGGGTGTGAGGACTGTAGGCCCTAACATACAAAGCCGGCAACTTGGGATTGGCGCTCAGTACTCTGGAAGGGCTGGCTATGTTATTATTCATTAACGATGTGTTTTCGGGATCTAGCCTGGGGAAGCCTGGATGGTCTGCACTTTTCTGGAACTGGAAGAGAATCAGCAGGGCGTGAGTCTCTGCACGCTCGACGTGGAACATCACAAAGATGCCTTCTCACCCCAGTGGAAGAGGAGAACAGTCACTTCCCCCCGGGGACAAGTCTTCACCATGAGCCAATATCCTTCATTCATGAAGAGTTCGTTCAAAGTTTTAAGAAAACTCTTCAGGGGCACCTGGCTGGCTTAGTCAGTACAGCATGTGACTCTTGATCTCAGGGTCATGAGTTTGAGCCCCACGTTGGGCGTAGCTTATTTTTAAAAATATATGTATATACATACAGTGGAATATTATTTGGCGTTAAGAAAGGACATTTTGACACCAGCTACAACATGGATGAACCTTGAGGACATGCTAAGTGAAATAAGCAAAACATAAAAGGACAAATACTATATGATACCTCTTATACAGTCATCCCCTTTATCCACGGGGCATACGTTCTGAGATCCCCCAGAGATGCCTGAATCTGCAGATAGTTCCAAACCCTAAATATATTATGTTTTTTTCCCATGCATACATATACCTGTAATAAAGTTTCATTTATA
This sequence comes from Potos flavus, assembly GCA_028534135.1. NCBI lineage: Eukaryota > Metazoa > Chordata > Mammalia > Carnivora > Procyonidae > Potos > Potos flavus. The sequence continues at coordinate 25,912,900 of CM052893.1, forward strand.
AATTAGGCATGGTAAGGAGATTAAAACAATCAATAAAATAGAACAAGTATAACAATATACTGTAATAAAAATTATGTGAATATGATCTTTCTCAAAATCTCTTATTGTAGTATACTCACCCTTCTTGAGATAGGAGGTGATAAAATGCCTACACAATGAGATGAAATGAGGGGAATGATGTAGGCATCATGACCTGGCGTTAGGCTACTATTGACCTTCTGACCACAGGTCAGAAGGAGGATCATCTGCTTCCAAAGGGTAGGTAACCATGGGTGACGGAAACTGTAGAAAGCGAAACAGTGAAGAGGGGCTCCCACAGTATCAAATTCATACAGACAGAAAGCCCCAGGCGAGCTGCTCTGGGAGGTGATGAGCCCCCCATCCCCACGAGGTCTCTGGGAAGAAGAATGGATTCTGCTGAGATGGGGGAGACCGGTCTCCACCAAAACAAACATTTCCTGATTCCCATGGAGAAAAGGGGTTCGCACACACAAAACCAGGAGGAAGATGAAGTCACAGTTAGAAGTAGGGTCAGCGATCGGGAGGCTGAATTAGATTGGCAGCATGGGACAGCAGGAACAGGCCTCTGTCCCCTGTGGCCACCTCTCTTCCAGGGTTAAAAGGTTCCCAGGTCCTCCTTAAGTAAAGCAAGGCTCAGTCAAGTAAGGACAAAAATCTGAAGTCAGAACTGCCAGCCAAGACCAGTGTTGTCCTCATGCTCAAGGAAAACCTAGCAGGGGTAAATTACAGCTGACAATGAAGCAGGAAAGATCCTCATTGGGCATAATGAAGATCTCCTTGACCTGCTGTAATAAAGCACTGACTGACTGCAGCAGGAAGCTTCTGAGCCCTGTCAATCCCCCCAAGGGCACACACAGCTCTCTGGCCTGCAGAACTCAGATGCTCAGGTCACCAGATGCTCCAGGTTGGGGACTCAGCCAGATGGCCTTTCAGGTCTCAGGTCTGGCATTCCTAGACCAGCCCAGGAATCTTCTCAGCCACACCAGTGTCCCCAGGGGGCAAGGGAAACCATCTGCCATGCCATCACCCCCAGGCTCTGCAGCATTTCTCCGCAGCTTGCTTTCTGAGGTCTCATAGAATGACCACCACTCATCTCGCTCCCTCCGTCTTACTAACTGTATCCTTGGCCACCAGACTCAGTCTGCTTGCTGGCTTCTCTCCAAGGTAGAAAGAGTTTCACTCCTGAGTCTCTATCTCTATCCAGTGAGACTAATGCATTATGTGCACTGGAAAGTCCCTTTTAAGCAATAGCGAAAACTCTCTCTTTTTTTTCTTGGAGCTCAGATAAGCTGGGAAAAGAGACAGTTCACTGCTTTGCAAGTTTCAGAGGTGAAAGTCACTGTCATGAAAAAAAAATTGGCAAAAAGTCTAGAAATGATTCACGCTGAGAAGTCTGACTGGTTGATTGCAAAATTCATTCACAGCCTGATAAATCATTTGCAAGGGAGAGACAGGGGAGCACTTAGCCTCTCCAAAGAGGAAAAGTAGGGTGGGATTCCTGGGAGGGGGCGGTCTGTGCATTCTTGGCACCGTTGGTGTTACCTGGAGGCTACCAGGTGGCTTACAGCTTTTGCTGGAGGAGGATGTACATGGCAGTAAGCAAACAAGAGTTTGGCTGGAGATTCAAAGAACCCTTGGCACCATCAGACCACACAGTCCCAGGACAGCAAGCCCTCTCCCTCTCCCTCCCCCATTTCTAAGGCTTCCAAGACAAACATCTCAATTAAGCAAAGGGGGTGGGGACTGGCCCAGAAGAATGGGGGAGCATAAGGGAGTTCGGAATGGGACCGGGAAAATGGACATCGCCTCTACTTGATACGCAGACTTAAGTGTTCCCATCATTGCCCACCCCACCCCGCCAATCGAAGTCTCTGACCTTTGCCAAGAAGGTGGCGTTCCTGATGGCGCCCACCATTTCTCCCCCCTTGGGGTGCACCTTGGCCACGTGCATCCACATGCGCTCCCAGGTGTGGCTGTCGATGGGGAAGCCGCTCTTGTTAACGTGAAACAGCACCCCGCCGTCTTTGTCCTCCTCCTCCGAGCCCCCGCTAGTGGCGAGGCTCACGGGCCGCGCGTGGCTGCTCCGGGACCGGGTGCCTTTGGCGCCTTTGGGGTGGGGGCAGCGGTGAGTGTCGGCCGCGGAGCCGGTCATGGTGGGGCCGGGGCGGGGCGCGGGTGCAGGGGGCGCGCAGCTGCGGCGGCGGCGGCGGCGGCGGCGGCGGGGGGGCGTGTGCGCGCGGACGCGACGCGGGGATCAGCGCCCCGCGGGGACCGCCTTCTCCATCCCTCTGGCTGCCGCAGGACGCGCGAACCTGGAGTGGCGGCTGGAGCTCCGCTTACGGGCCGAGCCTGAAATCAGTGGAAACACAGCACACACCACCGGTAAGTGGACACCAGAGGAACCGAGGCGGGGGACACTGTGTCCAACGGCAGTGGCGCCTCGGAGTAGCCCCGCGTCACTCCCCGCTCCCCCCCGCGCGCCGACAGACCCCCTCCAGGAATTGCACACGAGCTTGCAGCCCTGCAATTCCCGAGGAAGGCGACTCGAATTTTGCCCCAAAGCTTCACACATCCCCCAGATACCCGGAGGGGAACCACGGAGCGTGGAGGGTGCAGAGTGGACAGGTAGAGAGGAGAAAGACAGCTCGTGCTGCGTGAAGGAGCAGGAGGTCCCCGCAAGGCTTCACGCATTCCTTGGTGCCAGATGTGGAGGAGCGCCAGCCGAGCCCAGAACGTGCCGGCACGTGAGCGCCCCGGCTGCCGCGAGGGCGCAGCAGCAGCCTCGGCTTGCAAAGGCGGCCGCGTTTCGGCCGGGCAGCCCTCCTGGAGCCAGTGAGCGAGGGCCGGCTGCGGCCCCGAGGCGCCGGTGCAAGTGGCCCCACCCGCCCCTCTCCCCGAGTTCCAGCGCCAGGCACCCGGGGGACTGGCTGCGGGCGGGGCGCGGGGCGGGCGCGCCCCAGCCCCGGGACCCTACCTCGGGCGGGCTGGCCTCATGGCCGCGGAGCTTCTCCGGGCGGCGGGGGCGGCGGGGGCTGCTGCGGCGGCTGCGCCTGGGCCTGGGGCTGCTGGGGCTGCTGCAGCCGTCGCCTCATTCCATGTCCCATTCTCGAATGTTATTCTGTGACATATAACCGAGTCACCCGGGCAGCCGCCGATGTTCCGAACGCGTCCATTGGCCACCGCAACAAAGAGGGGCGGGTCCCGCGCTCGGGACTCTACAACCGGGAGCTCCGCGACGCTCTGATTGGCTCCGAGGATTCCCGGGCAGGAGGGGAGAGGAGCAGGGGGAGCTGGGCGGCCACGCGAAATCCAATCGCTCTCTTGTCCTGGGAGCCCCGCGGGGCTGGAGCGTTTCTCCATGGGACTTAAGATCGAGTTTCCCCAGGGATGGTGTCACTACGAAGGTTTGCAACTGTGGGAAGCAGAGGAGAAACAAAGTCACCCAAGAAGTGACCCCAAGGCATCGGAGGGCTTGTCCTTAGAACTTCGTTCCCTGAGGAAGGCTGGACACAGTCACCTGCCCCTAGTAGGGAGTGATGGACGGTTTAGGCAGGGGCTGTCACACGAAGGCACAAAATTAAATCTTTTTTTTTTTTTTTAATCTCACATTACAAATTTTCCAGTTTCAACAAGGGGGACAGCATGTACCTTCTAACATTAGTCATGATTAATAAATTCCTTTTAAACGCATGCTGATATGCGCCACTAAAACCCACGAGGCCAGCCAGACCCCAACTATTCTCTCACAGCTAGAGTTAGAGCAGGGGCTGGAGAGATAACTTGAAAACCATGGCGAAGTGGGAGCCTTTCCACATTCTCCACAAAATACTTTTGCCTTAAAGACACCTTTTTTCTCTCTCTCGCTTTTTTTTAAAGATTTTATTTATTTTATTTATTGGGGGGTGAGCAGAGGGAGAGGGACAAGCAGACTTTGCACTGAGCAGGGAGCCAGTTGTGGGGGCTTGATCCCCCAATGGAGAGATCATGACCTTGAGCTGAAATCAGGAGTCCATCACTCAACTGACTGAGACACCCAGGAGCCGCCCCCCTCCTACTTTTTTTTTTTTCTTAAGAAAAAGTAAAGGAAACTGAGATGGGAAGAGCACCAGACTAGACACCAAAAGTCCAGGTTTGTCACTTGGCTAAGCTGTGTGACCCAGGGCAATCCACTTGCCTGTTTTAGGCCTTAACTTCTCTTTCTGAAAAGAGGAGAGTAGGACACCCACCTCCACCACCCCCCCACACACACACACACACTCAAGGTCTATTCTGGCTCTAAGGTTCTGTGATTCTCTGGTTTCCTCTCTCAGAGACACTCAAGAACGTGGCCATAATATCTTTTCTCTTTAAATTCCGTGCCCGCTTTGGGAGGGTAAGCAGTTGTAACAGCAATGCTAAGTTAACCTGGAATTAAGAGCATGATCGTGGACGAGCCACTGATGGTGGAGGGCACAGTGAGCGGCCAGTGCCGACAGAGGCCCTGGAGTACAGCTGAGAGCCAAGGCCTGGGCGAGGAGACCTGGGTTCTGGACAATGAGAACAATAATATAGATCCATTCAGACAACAAGAAATGGGCCGATTCAGAAAATTGTCTGAATGATGCAAGTGAAACCACACCGTTGAAAAAAAACCAGGAAACTAAAAGAAAATTATCCTCTCACCATATAATTGCCTCAGGTTTCATTTCTCCATTGAAAGAACACATGCCTCAGGGAGTGACCTGTTTTCTCCTCTTGAACATCCTTCCTCTCTGCTCACTCCTCTCTCCAATCCGCCCCTCTCTCCTTACTTCCTCCAAGTTTCAAGTCCACGAGGCGATGAGGATGAAGACCTGTGTGCACAGGATGAGAATTTGGCCTCACAATCCTGCAGGAGAAAATGGAGCTCTCAAAGCCCAAGTGATCAGTTGGCGAACATCGAAGACTGTCTGGCAAGTTCCACCTTCCTTGGCATCGATTCCCAGCGTCCCCCTCAGGCCAAGTCCAAACAAGTATAATTACCCTGTTATACCAGGGCCTGGATCCTGCTCTGCCTGAATCAAATCCTATGGACCAGAGAGGGTTATCAGTTCACGTTCCTGCTCCAGGCGCCCCAGAACTCCCTGATAGTTGGGGGAAAAGCATTTGTTGTTCATCTCCCAAACTCCAGCTGTGTGTTCTCTTCTTCCCTGGGGCGGGGTGCAGTAGGGACCCAAGTGACATGGCATATGAAGAGAGCTAAGAGATTTGGCTCCTTTTCCTGAAAGGTGATAAGAAGGCTTCTGAACTGAACTGTGCCATCCCAAGTGAAGGACTGAGAGACAGAAGGCCCTTTTGTTGAGAATTCTTTTGCATTAGAGAATTGTGCTCATTGCATGGACCGGCCATCTCTGTTCTTCATTTCCTTGTGTACTTAGTGTTACCTAACGCTGAACCCAGGCTAGACAGATGATGGGTTCTGAAAGCTCAAATAGTAAGAGTGATGTGGCCATATATATACACACACAGTGGGACACAGAGCCAACTTATGATTTGAACAGGGGCACATGGTGACTAGATGCTCAGCCTCTGAGAGCATGGTCACTGCCATCTGAGGGCATAATGACTGGAATAGCAGACGTGTGTAGTGGAAGGTTTGGAGCGAGAAAAACGGGTCAAATAATGTCTCCTTCTCAAGTGCCAGCTGCTGGAGTCTCAGAGATATTTCAGACCAAATCCCACCTGAGGCATCGTATATCTAGCTCCAGCACTTGTTGTTGTTAATAGCCTTGTTAATAGCCTGTATCGAACACACCTTGGCTAGAACTCACCTTTCTCCGGGCTCCACAGCTGCCCCACAGCCAGCCCGATAGGTGCAGTTCAGCTGCCGAGAACCGACTAGTCACCTGCCCCAGGCAGGTCCCTCTTGGCGGCTGCTGCACAGACGGGCTGCCCCCCCCCACATGCGGACTCTCCGACTCCCCCACGACTTCTAGACTCAGATGAGATGCCACACTGCAGGATGTGGCTTCTAAGCAGCTATCGGAAGGGCTAGATGATGTCTCTTAAGGAATCAGTTCCTTTCCATCAGTGAGAAACAGGAGGTGGGAGGGAGCTGGGCTGGTAAGTTCGTTCTCTGTCCTCCCTTCTGTGGACAACTCCGAGGCGTGATTTTCCAGCAGAGCCTGTCTGGAGATGTCCTGCGTGGCTGAGCACACGTCCCTACTGAGTGACCGGCCCTGGCTCCCGCAGCTGGTCGTAAAGAAGCTGCCGGCGTGAGAACACCCCACCTTGCATTGCTTCTCATCCTTTCCTCTCCCGGTTCCCTCTTTTGCTCACTCTGGCTGTGTTCTCTGGCAGATTTACTCGTTGCTTCAGATTCTGCTTTTCTAGGGAAACTGAGCTAAAACAATTGGTTCCACAAGTGGTTCTAGAAAGCAAATGCTCAGGATGGCTTTCGGGCTTGTATGGCTTCCCTGTCTGAAATGAGTAGAACTCTTTGCTGGTGATAAAAGGGAAGGCAAGAACTCTGATACGCAGGAGCACCGCAGATTTCATTTGTGTTTAATTGGGGTGAATTGGGTGGAGAGCAAGACATTAAGAGATCAGGTGGCTGTAGCAGTCCATCAGTTTGGAAACAATGATAATTATAAGGTACAAGAGACCTTGGAAACAGAAAATGACAGGCTCGGCGCTGTTAATTACCCGCTCATGGAATGCTTGCTCTGAAAGCCAGAGAGCCTCCACCGCAAGTTTAAGAGTCTTATTTCATGCTACCGTAGGATAGAGTCTTAAAACCAAACCCAGGACCTGATCACACAGGAGCGGAACTGCAAAGGTTACGAAATACATGGCCTTCGCAGGCTTCCGTGTCAGAGTCAGAGGCCTGATAGGGAAAGAGTGCCACCCGGGGTCCTGCAATAGGGCTGTCTCAGTGGATGAGCATTCTTGACCCTTGTGAATGCTCCTGCCCAGAGAAGACCCCCTTCTCCATGGCTTGTTCTCCTCAAGACCACTTATTGCCTCCATCGATACCCAGGGCAAGTGCTTAGCACAGCCCGCGCTGGAAAGAAGTCCCACTCCAGGAAGAAACAGTGTCCCAGCCAAAGATATTATAGGGCTTGGCTCACGTGCACTGGCAGGAACTGTGGAAACTGAGTGGATCCTGAATATGTTATATTTGGGGGATGGGGGTGGAGGGGGAAGCAGAAAGCTCAGTGGGGGAGAATTCACTGATTTGGGGGATACTCCTACAGGACTCAGTATTTAGTTTTAGCAAGAACGTCTGGAGCTTGTCCCAATCCCCTTGTTTGTTTGGATGGGTCTTTGAAGCCTGGTCTCAACAATAAGCAAAGTGGAAAAAGCAGACTTCCTTGTGTGGTGAAGAGGAAGGCATCAAAAGAATCAGGAAAAAGGGAATATTATAAAGTTTTATTAGGGCATCTGGGTGGCTCAGATCATGATCGCGGAGTCCCGGGATCGAGCCCTGCATCCGGCTCCCTGCTCAGCGGGGAGTCTGCTTCTCCCTTTGGCCTTCCCCCCCACCTCATACTCTCTCTCTCTCTCTCTCTCTCAAATAAATAAATAAAACCTTAAAAAAAAAAAAGAAGGTTTTATTAAGTAAAGCTCAAGAACTAATCACCTGACTAGTCCCGTGGGCCAGCCCCCAGGCCACTCACTTCACTAAGACAATAAAGGATGCACGAGTAAGGAGGCAGTTGGTAGTGGTACAAGGATTATCCCTGTAGTCCAAGGGCGATGGTAGGGGGAAGGGTGCTGTGTACGTGGGCTGCCTACTAGGAGCAAAGATGACCAAAATCCCCGAATTGCAGAGGCGAGGTGGGAGCACTTAATCATCAAGGACAAGGTGAACATTTCACAAGAGACAGCAAGGTAGAAGAGCGATCAGGGTCACCTTCTCCGCATGGACTCATGCTGGCTAATAGATCCTGGTGTTCCTGAGGGACGGGTATGCGTATAATTTATTTTTCACCTTGAGCTCCTTTTAGGAGGGAAAAGGTGTGCTAGTAAGGATTACATGGGGACAAATGGTATATCCCAGGACCGTCCCAGTCAAAGTGACAGCTATGGTCACCCTTCCGAGGGTGGGAGAGAGGAATAGCCGCTCAGGCTATCGCTTGGTTTGTAGAATCAGAAAAAAATAGCCGGTGAGCAGCAGGTTGACTCTGGTCACCATAATGAAAGATTATAGACCCTCACCTCATTTCCAAATCTAAGCCAAATCTGGCCCAAAGCTATTGCCATTGCCGGGTGAGCCCAACTGGCCACCTCCAGGGACTGATGCCAAGCACCCAGTCTCACAACATTGCTCGGATAGCCACCTGGGAGCAGGTAAATTTACATGGACCTTCTGCCTTGGAGGGTGCAGAGAGTTGACTTGACCACAATCAATATAAACAGCATATATGGGTTTGCCTTCCCTGCCCACAGGGCTTCAAGCAGTACCACCATCTGAGAGTTTCCCGATCACCGTATCCATGGACACGTTACCTTAGATAACATTTCCTCAGAACAAGAGACCCATTTGATGGTGAAAGATGGGCCAAAATGGGCTCATGACCATGGTCTCCTGCTCTTAGCCTGAATCTCACACCCAGAAACAGCTGACCCGATAATGTAGTGAACAAGCCTTTTGGAACTCAGTTCAGGCAAAGCGAGGGTACAACACCTTGCAGAGTTGTGGTACTGTCCTCCAGGTTGTAATATGCTTTGAGCTAATGACTTCTGTTGACACTTAATCCTTAGTAGCTAAAAGAATGAATCCCAGAACCAAGGGACGGAGGTACAGGTGGCACCTTTCACCATTAAAGCCCATGACCCACTTGAGGAATTTGTGCTTTTTGTCTCTAAAGCTTTGGACTCTGTTAGGTAAGTGGTTCTGGTTTCCAGAAAGATCGCCCTGCCAGGATGCACCGTAAGGTTCCACTGACCTGGAGCTGCGACTGCCTCCTGGCTGTGTTGGCCTCTTCAGGCCAGAGGGCAAAGAAAGGAGTTAAAGCATAGTGATTCTAATTACCTCGAGGGGCCTGGATGGCAGGGAACCCAAGGGACTCGCTGGGATTGCTCCTGGGAAAGCAATAATTTGGCAGTGATGGCAATTAAGCTCAATAAAGGCAGTTTAATTAAGAGCGTCAGACCTTCTCCCGCCTATGAAGATGACCCAGTCAGGCAACCCATCTGGATAAAGCAGCTGAGGTGTTGGACGAGAGTGAAGGAAGTCTAGGAGAGGTCACGGAGAAGGGAGACGATGAGTATTAACCACAGCCTCGGGACCAGCTCTAGTAGCTCGAATCAAGCTGACTGTAGCTCCACTCGTTGACTCTGTTCCCTTCGATCTTCTTCGAGATCGTAACTCGCCACAACCTTGAAGGGAACTTCATAGCTGAAGGGATTTGTATCTGTCTTGGAAGAAGGGTAAATCCTCAAATCCGGACTACTCACCCACCCTCCCCAGTAAAATGGACATTTCAGGCAGAGCCTCTGTCCTCCCCTGTCTTGTTGGGAATCGGTATTTCACGTTGGTTGAAGGTAGTGGATGTGACTAGTGGAACTCAGGTCACCTCTTTTGTGTCTTACTGGCAAAGAAAATTGGAGAGGGAGTTTTCCAGATTTTATCTTAGAGAAAGAAGAGTCACATGGTGGGAAATCCCCCTAGACATAACCAACGTGTTCAAAAGAGGCTGCGCGATTCTGAAACTATTGGAGATGTCTGATAGGATGAAGCAAATGAGTCTGTGCCCTCATAGTGTTGGGGGACAGGCTTCGCATATGGACGAGGGAACATAACGTGGGATGTGGAAAGGTAACGAAGGACCCTGTGGGATGAACTGGAGTTAGAGGTATTGATGGGAACTCAGTCTTTCTAAAACCATAGGATGAATCTAATTATGAACAAGCTTCGGACCTATCCAAAATAAGGAACGTTCTGTCTTTAAAACTGGATGTTTTAACTGTCAAGGTACTATAGGACAAAGAAAATCTGTGGAAATATTCCATATTAAAGAAGACCAAAGAGACATGGCAACTAAGGGTGACACCTGATCAAAAACTAGATCTTGACCTGCAGGGGAAAATTATGTGAGTGATATTCTTAGACCAAGTGACAATATAGTAATATAGATGTTCAAGTAGATGAAAGTATTGTGTCTATATTAAGGGACCCCTGGGTGAGCATCTGACTTTGGCTCAGGTCATGATCTCAGGGTACTGGGATTAAGCCCCGCATCTGTTTGTCTGCCTGTCGGGCTCCCTGCTGAGCGGGGAGTCTGCTTCTCTTTCTCCCTCTGTCCCTCCCTCCACTTGTGCTATCTCTCAAATAAATACATAAAATCTTTAAAAAAGAAAAAAGTATGGTGTCTATATTAACTTTATTGAAGTGGATAAACTCTCCATGGTATGTCCCAGGGACTATCCTGATTCTTTTTTTTTTAATTTAAAGATTTTTATTTATTTATTTGACAGAGAGAGAGAGAGATCACAAGTAGGCCGAGAGGCAGGCAGAGAGGGAGGGGGAAGCAGGCTCCCCGCTGAGCAGAGAGCCCGATGCGGGGCTCAATCCCAGGACTCTGAGATCATGACCTGAGCCAAAGGCAGAGGCCCCAACCTACTGAGCCACCCAGGTGCCCGACTATCTTGATTCTTATTCTTGGGAAATACACATCGAGGTATAGAGGGGGAAAGGGCCACTGACTCTCAAGTGGTTCAGGAAAAAAAAAACAAAACACTGTATGTGTGTGCACACAGGAACACGTGTATGTGTGTGTGCGTGTGCATGTGTGTGCGTGTGTGTACAGAGAGAAAGTGAGAGAGGAAATAAGACAAAATAGTAATGGTAGATGAATCTGGGTAAAGGGAACATGGAAATTCTTCTCACTCTTCTTATGCTCACCACTTTTCTGTAAGTTCGAAGTTATTTCCAAGTAAAACATTTTTAAAAGGAAGGGGAATGAATAACCCCTGAGAACAGAGTAAATGTCTACTATAATAAGTCTGTGAGATAGGTGGTATCATTTCCATTTTACAAAGGAAGTAGCTGAGGTTTTAGAAGATTAGGTAACTTGCATAAGATGATATAATTAGTAAGTGTCAGAACTGGGAATTACACTTAGATCCTCCTGATCTAGTGCTTTTCTTTTTCCTTCCTTTCTTTCACTTTTTTTTTTTAATAGGAAGAACATGGACTTAAATGGTAATCACAGACAATTCCCAGATGTCCTTATGACCAAAAAGTTTAACTATCGTGATGCTTCAAATTTTCCCTCATGGGGAGTCCCTTGAATTTCAGGCTTATTTGTTTTTCTGAAGAGGGGGTACCAGAGGGTGGGGAGCATGGAGGAGAATGAGAAACAGGCTGAACAAGACCAGGGGAGCCGCCAGGGAAGGGACTGCACTGGCAGCAGTCAGGGCCCTGGACAATGGTCCTTCCGACCAGGTGTAGGGTCCTTTGAGGTCATTTGGCCCAAGGGAGCAGAAATTTGAGACTTTCTTGGATTACAGCTATTTTTCATCCAGAGAATAGGAGAATCATCTGCTGTAAAATTACTGCCTTCTGTCACAATGGCAGCTTTCAGAGGAGAAACCTGTCGTCCCCCTCCGGACAGTACATTCGAAGGCCCTGTGCTTACCCCTTAAAAAAATACCATTGACTGCATTGCTTTTCAATAACAAATGTTATTGAAATGTTATAACAAATGTTATAACAAATGAAGTCCAGCATCAAGACTCCAGCAGATTGAAGGCGATGGTGAAGATTCACTTCCTGGTTCATAGACGGCCATCTTCTCCCTGTGTCCTCCCATGGTGGAAGTGACAAGGGAGCTTTTATAAGGGTGCTGGTCCCGCCCATGAGAGCTCCACGCTTATGACCTCCTCACCTCCCAAAGACCCCACCTCCTAATACCATCCCATCGGGGGTTAGGATTTCACGAGTGAATTTCAGAGGGACACAGACTCTGTAGCAGCAACCATCTTGCAAATACTTGGATTTGGCCTCTGTGGGATTTTCCTGCGGTCTACCCGGAGAGGAGCAACTGCTCAGATGCCTCAGGAGGGCTAGGCTATGGTGAGAATGCTCTCCTTTTCATTCTTGGGTACTTTAGGAAGGTGAAAATGAAGTAAGCTGAACAATATAGCCTCTGTGTCCCGAAGGAAAATGGGAACACGCTGACCCAGGCCTGCCCAGCTGAGCAATGAGACCTAAAGCAGTTACTTTGGATACGTGTGATCGGGATCATACAGGAGCTACACTGGGGAGTTTCCGACATTCCAGGAACCTTCTGTGATATGAAGGGGACACCACCTGTTAATCTTAGCTCTGCCCGTAACATCCTGGGTGAGGCATGTAGCCACCTCTTGGTATTTGGGGAATGCCTCAAAACAAGTATTATGAATATTCTTGGCAATTGGAGTTGGACGATCTTCCCTGAAGAGGATGAGAGCCTGCACACCTTACCACACCTGGCCACTGAGCAGTTTCTCTGGGTTCCGATCTCTGTTCTGTCCCCTGAGAAACTCTGTGCAGATCAGGTTCCCCCTGCATCAGTCAGGGACCAGGTGGAACTCTCAAGAAGGTTTAAGTGAAATAAACCTTTTGAAGGGTCTGTCGGCAGAGGCACTGACAAGATGAGGGGAACCGTTGAGGACGATGAGGAACCCGGAGCTGTTCCCTGCCCTGGGCCTGAAGGAGCCCAGGGAGAGCAGGAGACAGAGGTGCCGTCCACTGAGGGCAGCCTCCTGGTTGGGGTGGACAGAGATGACTGCTGACCTCGATCTTCAGGACCCCACCAGAGGCCCCAGTGCCTTCCAGGGAATCTCACACAAGGACAGGTAAGAGATAACAAGAACTTCACACACATGGGAAAACAAGGCACTCATGTATCCAGACCATAGATAAGCACGTTCAGAGGCTGAACATCTTTCTGGGGAGCTGAAGGAAGAATGCGAGCTCAGCGCTGTGAAAGGGGGGCGGTTGGATGTTCCCTGAGGAGAGCACCCGGTTGTCTCTCATTGACTGTCTCCCTTAGACCTCCCTGAGCATCCACTCTGAGGAAAGGGGTCCGCATTAGAAATGTGCCAACATGTCTTCCTTTCTTAATTGTAACACTCTCCTTGGCTTTATGAAAGACGACAGCTGTCTGGGGAGCAGAGTGGGTGCTCACGATGACGTAGCTTTTGGCAGAAGCAGCACTACAGAACGTGAGAGGAAGCCCCCACCCTCAATATTATCATCATATATTATTGCTAATATTTACCGAAAAGGTACTACGTGCCAGACGCCGTTTTGAGGGCTCTTCAAGCATGGACTCATTCCATCCTCACACAACAACCCTAGGAAGTGGGTCTTGTTAAGGACTGAATGTTTGTGTTGCCCTAAAGTTCTATGTTGAAGCCCTAAACCCACCTCACCCCACCCCGGCCGCCAGTGTGGCTTTATTCAGAAATGGGGCCTCAAAAGAAGTAATTATGGTGAAATGAGCTCCTAAAGGTGGAACCCTGATCTGATAGGGGTCATGTCCCTGTAAGGAGAGACACCAGAGGGCTTGTCCCTTCCCCCTGGTGCTCACACTGAGGAAAGGCCATGTGAGGACATAGCAAGAAGGCCTCGGTCTACAAGACCAGGAAGGGAACTTTCACCAGAAACCAAATTTGCTGGCACCCTGATTATTCCAGTGTCCAGAACTGTGAGAAAATGAACATCTGTTGTTTAAGCCCCTCAGTCTGGGGTATTTTGTTATGGCGGCCTGAGCTGACTGAGATGGGCACTATCAATACTATTCCCATTGTATAGATGAGGAAATTGCAGCAGAAGAAAGCTAAGTGGTCTTAAGGTCACCCTGTTTGCCTTTGCCTTTGGTCTCTTCCCCTCTCAGGGTCCTGCTTTTCCTGTAGGAAGTGGGCAGGTGGAAACAGATCAGGGACCATAAACTCAAATGTCAACAGGAGTCGGACAGGTAACAGAAACAAGGGAAGCCGGCTGAGAGGGCCCTTTGCCCACTGAGGAGGTCAGGTCCCTTTAGGGAGGGCTCCTGCCTGTCAGCTCCCACAACGTGTTAGCCGAATGCTGGCGTGCTCAGATCTGCAGTTTTTCAAGACAGACTTGGGCGTCTGGATCTTTTTTAGAGAATATGATTTCTCCCACATTCCATCTTGAAACAGTGTGCAGGCTAATGAAGACCTATCTATGGGCCATGTTTGCCCTACGATGGCCAGTGAGCGCCCCCTCGGGACTCCATGATTTTTCTACACACTTTTCTCCTCCTGCCTCTTCACTTAGCCATGACTCTTGGCCTTCGGCAAGATTCCCTCCCATGTGCGGCCTCTAAGCCCCCTGCCTTTAAGAAAATGAGTACCACCATGATCCAGAAAACGTTTTAAGGTACAGTCAGTACAGAGAGCCCCGTGTCAACTTGGTTGAGCCACGTGACTCTGAGTCCATTTCCTCTTCTGAAAATGGGTCCAATCGCCCCTACCTCACAGGAGTTCTGGAAGGATTAAATACGACTGGGCGTGAGGAGGGAGCGGGCAGGGAGTGAATGAGCCGTGGGTAGAGCCCCCGCTGGGGCTCCGAGACGTTGTGTGAGTGCTCCCCATCCTTCATCAGGCGCCTCAATGTTAGGTGTTTGAGCTGCTTACGTGTAGCAGACTTGGGCTTCTGTGGCCGTAACAGGCTTGAACTAGAAATGGTCGGCCAAATTCTAAAAGGCAGCAGGGAGTGATCTGGAGAGGCCCGGGGCATGGCCGGGAGGTAGAGGAGGAATTGTCAGGGATGAGCACCGCAGAGACTAGCCCTGAGAACCAGGAACAAAAGAGCCTCCTGGGCTCTGGAGCCGGATGGAGGCATAATTAGTCAGAGTGTTTGTAATAATGCACCGAAAGTTCTACTCAGGCTTAATAGCTGCCTGTAAAAATTCCAGGAGGTCCATTTTTAGTTGGGGCTAATGAGGGTTAAAAACTCTCCAGACTGCCCACAGTACTCTCAGTGAGGCCCCCCAGGAGGGGGTTATTTACTGCACCACTGATTTGGGAACAGTTTATCTACTCGGGGTCATCTTTCACCAAAGCTGTTATCAGTGTTTTTTTGGCTACTGGGTTTTTTTTTTTTTTTTTAAACAAATGAGAGCAGATTATGTGTGTTCCAAGGCTGTGACTCAGGTTAGCTGTCTGCCAGCGGTGAGCAGGGTCCTCTGGGGCCAGCCCTCGTCTTGCAGAACTGTTGGGGGGAGGGGGTTGCCAATGAGAAGGATGAAATAGAAGGAGGCAGAACTCCCTTTCTTCCAGGTCTTTCTGGGAAACAGTCGGTGGGGGTGGGAGGCTCTGGGGAGGACTTTGGCCGGCAAAGGAATGAGTGGGTTCAAGCAGCCGAAGTGGAGGAAGAAAGAGCAGAAAGGAACTAGCCAGGGGCGGGAAAGGAGAGACGCTCCAGGGGAGGTGTGCTGGAGACTCCCCAAGAAGCCGAGGGAACTGAGGCACGTGGGTGTTGAGGGAGGGCGGCACAGAGCATGGAGCAGGAAGGAGGACAGGATGAAGCTGTGTTCCGGGCTGCACTGAAACTCGGGTTAAATCTAAATCCACTCTGATCAAGAAAGGGTTTAAAAGGTGTGACCTTAGGGGGTGCCAGGGTGACTGAATCGGTGAAATGTCCGACTCTTGGTGTTGGCTCGGGTCATGAGCTCATGGGTCATGAGATCGAGCCCCCACATGGGGCTCAAGCTCCACGCTCAGCATGGAGTCTGCTTGAGATCCTCTCCCTCTCCCACTCCTTCTCCCCCTCCCCACTCACACACACACTCGCTCTCTCGCTCTCAAATAAATAAATCTTAAAAAAAAAAAAAAAGGAATAAAAGGTGTGACCTTGGGAAGGGTATTCTGTCCTAAATGAATTTTTAAGAGCACTCATTGGATTTGGGGGCTCAGACCTGCCACAAACTGGCTAAATAATCCTAGGTACTCCTCCTCCCCCCTTCTGAGGCTTAGCCTGTAAAGTGAGGGGGCTGGACTGGATCCTTGGTTCTAAACCTGTGCTACACATTAGAACCACCTGGGGGACCATGCCCAGACCAATGAAATCAGGTTAGATTCTTTGGGAGTGGATCCAGGCATCAGTCTCCCACAACCTGGAATACTGTCCACAGCCAAGTTTGAGACCGTCTGGGGCTAGATGGTCCCTAAAGGTCTCATTCAGTCCTGGCATTCATTAAGACTTTGAGGAAAGGAGAGAGAGGATGATTGGCAGGCAGTCCTCAGTAGAAGTAAGACACGGACCAAACGGCTTCTTAAGAGTTCCACTGCCCACGCGATTCCATGATTTGAGACTCCAAGGGGATACTCAGGCTCTTGGTGCCAAGTTCCAGCCAACTGTGTT
The DNA here is from genome assembly GCA_028534135.1 of Potos flavus. Lineage (NCBI taxonomy): Eukaryota > Metazoa > Chordata > Mammalia > Carnivora > Procyonidae > Potos > Potos flavus. The sequence continues at coordinate 25,929,260 of CM052893.1, forward strand.
TCTTCCCCCCTTAATTCATTCCAGAAGTATTTACTGAGCACCTACTATGTGCCTGGCACTGTTGAAGGTGCTGGGGATCCAACAGCGAACAGACCCTCTCTTGTGTTCAACTCCTGGAACAGATCTAAAATCGCAGGCGGGAGAGGAGGGGGCAGGATGGTGCAGAGAGCCAGAAGGGAGGGGGGTTTGAGAATCGGATGATTCACACAGAGTTCCCCAAACTTACACATCATGTCATTGAACTGAGTGATGAAGTTACTGGGGACCTGTCATTGTTACATTAATCCCGCCTGCCTTTCCTCCTTCCCCTTCTACTGGGGAGCCATCAGTCTCTGCATTCAGCAAGTCAGTTCTGGCACCCGGTTCCAACGTGTCGGGGGAGGGGGGTGGTACGTGGTGACCAACACCACCAGGTACCTCTCGGACACCAGCGGGGGTGCTACAGTTTCACCCGCTCTGAAAGATCTGCCTGGAGATAGGGTCAGATCCTGTGGGGTAAGGGCTCCGTCCCGGAAAACTCTGCCCCCAACCGCACTTCAGATACCAGTTGGGAGTTCCCTGTACTTCGGACCGACTGGCTGTAAATCAGAGGTTCCTGTGATCCCCTCCTTGGGTTTGATTAATTTGCTACGGTGGCTCACAAAACTCAGGGAAACATTTTAGTTACTAATAAACTACCAGTTTATATGTCAGGAATGATCGTATGGAAGAGACTCACGGGATAAGGTAGGGGGAAAGGGCTCAGAGCTTCCATGCCAAGTGAGATCCTCGCCCTGAATCTCCACGTGCTCACCAACACAGAGCTCTCAGAACCCAGTCCTTTTGGGGTTTTACGGAGGCTTCAGTACAATGACCCAATTGATGAAATCACTGGCCATTGGCATCTGATGCAACCTCCACCCCCTCTCCCCTGCCAGAGGTAGGTGTGTGTGAGGAGGTGAGACCAAAAGTTCTATCCTAATCATATGGTTTGTTTCCCTGGCAACCAGTTCCCATCCTTAGGTAATTTCCAGAAGTCTCTCATTACCATAACCAAAGACACTTTATCACTCTTATCACAGGAAATTCCAAGGGTTTTAAGATTCTTGTGCCAGAAACAGTGATGAAGACCAAATATCTATTTCTTTTTATAGATCACAGTATCACAGCAAGCAACCCAAGGGTCAGAAAAACTCTGCTCCGCGATCCCAAACTCCTACTCCCGGGTCTCCAGCCTGCCTTCCCAATTCAGTGTGAGCCCCTCACGGCTGAGGACTGGGCCTCGAGTCTCTGGGGGAGCAGATGGCGTAGTTCAGAGTATCTGGGCCACAGACAGATACCCCGGATTCAATCTTAGCTCTGCCTCTTGCTGGAGGCTCTCACAATGTGATCTGGGCACCGTCCTAACAGCACCCCAACCCCCAACCTCCACTCTGCACCTTCCAAGTGGGGATTATAATAGCACCACCTTCCACATTGCTGGGAGGAGTAGGGACGTTGTGAAGACAAAGGGATTCTGGCACCTGTAACACTCGGTAGGCGGCGACTCTGATTGTCCTCCAGCGGGAGACGTTAAGCGTGCGCGTTCTGATTAGGCTCCTGGAGAGACCGGCATGGCCGTCCACTGTGGTGGCATCTGCTCTCCTTCTCGTCTCGTACCTGACGCCGTCAGAGCAGGCATCGGAGAGCTTGGTCAGGAGAACGCTAGCTGTTGTAACAGGGAGATCCTGAGATCTCAGCGCCTTCATTCAGTAGGAGTTCATGCTTCTGTCCTGTGCAGGATAATGGCATGGGGAGGGAGGAAGGGGGCTCTGCCCCATGCAATCGTGTAGGATTCCAAAGGCTCTGTCACCCTCGAGGAAGGCCAGGACTTTGACAGCCAAGTGCCAAACAGGCTGGGAGAGGGGAGGATCATAAGGGAGCCTTCTGTGGGCCAGGTCAGGAATGGCATCCCTCAGCACCCATTCCACTGGCTGGAACTCAGTCATATGCCACAAAGAGCCTGGGAACGGGGCCAGGAAGAAGTGCTTGGGGGGCCTCTAGTGCCTGGCCCCCAGGGGTCTTCTGAGCTGGCAAGATCCTGTCTTCTGATCTCAGGCGCCCAGCACCCATGGCACTTATCTCATCTGGGATGGGGCCTGGGACCACTGTGCCTGGGGCTCCTTCTTCCTGTCTCCTTCCTCTCTGACCTTCTCTAGTTACTTTCCTCCAATTCCTGTTCTCTCTCCAATAGCACCTACCCTCTGTTGAACTCCTGTGGTTGGAGAAAGGTTAATTGTTTGGCCATTGAGGGCTTTGGTGGAGAAGTGCCCTAGGGACTCAGTGACAAAGGATGTTGGGGGAGGGGGATGTCAGCAGAGGAGCCTTCCAGGGAGCTGTGGCCACCTCCACCTGCTTCCTGAAATCAGAGAGTCTGATCCCAGGCCCCTGGGTTCCCAGGGACCCGGGAGAGCTCTTAGCCCCTCATACTGTCCCCGAACAGCAGCAACTGTATTGCCTTAGAAATGCAGATTCTCAGCCCTGCCTTAGACGTGCTGAATCAGAAAACCAGCTCAGAAAGATTGATAAGCTGCCCAAAGCCACACAGCCGGTAAGAAGCAGGACAGAAGTGTTTAAACAAGTCCTTAGGGGATTCTGGCGCAGGTCTAAGAATCCCCTAGACGGGTAGCAGAGTGCTTCACACTGCCACCCAGTGGCTGCAGAGCAAACAACAGCCCGGCCTCCAGCTGGACAAACAGGCTTGAGGGGGCAGCAGTGCTATCGTATAGATTGGCTAGCAAGTTCTGGAAAGCACAGGGGAGTCCACAGGTGTAGCAGGGGACTCGCCCAAGTCTAGCCTCCTGGACAGTTGTTAAGACTTAGCCTAGAGTCCAGCCCAGAGCCAAACCCAAACTCCGTTGCTAGAAGGCCAAACCCACCCGCGTTTACTTGACCTGGAGACCAGGCATAGCCGGCTGGAGTGGGCTCTACCATCAGACCGACAACCCCATCAGGGACAGGCTCCATCAGCCTCACAGCGTGCCAGAAAAAGCAGAGCTCCTTCTTCTCTGAGAGGGCACAGAACTCCACCTGGGACCCTGCCGGCGAGGACCCTGAGACCCCAGGCTGGCCTGGCGTGCCGCTCCCTGGCTCTGCCAGACACTTGGGGATCTTGGAGGTGTGGGGGTGGAGAGAGGCTGGAGGGACAAGAGAAAATGCGATGATCCCTCAGGGTGCAGCCCTCCCCCACCTGTGTGATGGGCTCAGCGCTCTGGGGACTGACTCTGATTTTTCATTTTTATGGAAAGACCTAGTAGCTATGGGGTTCCCAAGTGATGTGCCCCGCTTGCTGGTTAGGCAGACTCTAAGGGAGGAGGAAAGGCACAAGACCCCGTGTCTGTAGGGCATCCCACACTGTGTGGGGGACTTGGAGTCATGTCTCATTTAATCCACATACACAGTAAAACTCAGCTCAGAGAGTTTAGTAACGTGTCCAAAGTCATACAGCTAGGAAGAGGTGGGGCAAGCATTTACTCTAAGATCTCACCCCTATGCTCTGTCCTCCACTCTCTCCTGCCCACTCGCCACTGCAGAATCCCTCTGGGCTGGCTGCCGTGCCAGGCGGTTCTTGCATCCAGAAACCCATGGGATCCAACAGCAACAGAGCCTCTCCTTGTGTAACTGCCCCGCCCTGTGCTCCCAGGCCCCCCCCCCCCAGAAACATCTCTGATAAGGGAGGAAGCTCCGACCAACTTAGGAACTGGGACGTTGGCCTCTGTCTGAGGTGGGAGGGGGAGCCTCTGCATCCTGGAGCAAGGCTAAGGTCAGGAGGGTGCCCCTCTCTGCCCTCGGGGCTCCCAACCAGGGATGCAGAGCAGAGCCTGAGAGGGGGAGGGCAGAGGAGGGAGCAAAGGCACTGCTCAATGCATCCAAAGGAGGGACAGATGGGGTCCTGGGGGTAGCCCGGCCACCACAAGCCCCGGTGCGGGTGAGTCCTGAGCCAAGTCTGGACGGGGGTCCCCTGATGCCCTGCTCTCCTGAGTTCACTGGCGAGCCCCAGCCCCCTCACAGTACAGGGTATCCAAAACCAAGGCGGCTTCTTTAAGATAAATATACTGCTGCAGACCTGAAACTACATAACTGTCGCTAAAATAAACACGAGAAAAGCATGATAGGATTTCTACTTTAAACTTTATTCAATATACAGTGGTTATCAAAGAGCCTCACGTAGATGAACCTCACTCTTTCTCTGGTCGTCTGGCTCAGGAGTATGTGGGTGTGGTTTGTTGGACTTTATGCCTTGCCAAAAGATTCCAGATACCCCCAAATTTGGGGGTCACCAGTGTAGCTCACTCTCGTCATTATTATTTGAAGCCTCGAGTGGCTACCTCGGTATGCCAGGAATGTCTTCCCCAGCCTCTGTCCCTGACCCACATCCTCACGGGGAGGCGCAGGGCGTGGAGCGGACTTAGAAAGGGAGCTTTCCTGGGGGAACCAGGGGCGGCTACCCCCAGACAGGTTGGGTATGGGAGGCCTTCTTTCTTGAGGGTCTCTGTGGACGTATCCGGGCAACTGTCTTATGGATGCTGGGCGGCGGAAGTTCCTTGCCTGGGGCTGGAGCTGCCGCCAGCCACTCCTGACTTGGGGCTTCTGACGTCGCTTTTCCAGAGGAGGCAGCAGGCTAGGAGAGAGGCTAGGAGAGAGGCTTTCCCTGGGCAATCTCCCCAAGTGAGAGAGGAGTGAGGCCCTCACTCCATTCTTTCCTAGCTATGCAACTTTTGGCAAGGCTGAGTCTGAGTTTACTCTTCTGCAAAATGGTTGTAATTAGTGAGGCTCCAGAATTTTTCACAGGAGGCACTTAGGGGGCCCTCAGGAAGGAGGTGGGGGTGCTGGGAAATTGTCTACAAGCACACACACACCATTTAACTTAGATTGCAGGCTTGTGGGGAGGGGTGAGTGGGGGAACTCGAGGCAGGGCTGTGCTGAAGCCCAGCCATGTTTCGGTGCTGCTGTGGTTATAGGAACCAAAGCGGCCTCGGTCACGGGGTCAGATGAGATCATGCAGGTGAACGGCTTTGGGAATTGTTCTCGACAGATGGAGCATGTCATTAGCCCCTCCTAAAGTGGGACCCTAAGCGTTTAGTTGGGCCAGCATTGCTAGCTAATGGGTCGGTGATGCTGCCCATGGACCCTTCTGCAGAGGGGCCACCACTAAGCCCTCTGCCCAGCCCTGCACGACGCTTTGGTTGGTCATCTGGGGGCTCCTTCCTAACCCAGACATGTGGTTAGATCTTCCATGCCCCCGAAGCACTGTTTCAGGAGAAATCTCCCCACTCATCGACAGCCCAGGTAATTCCCCAAACAGGCGGTAATAATCATAGGCAAAGACGGCCACAGCCCAGTGGCTTCGGGAACTCGTCAGATGCTCGTGAAAACTTCCGCAGCCCCATCCCCGGTCCGGGGAGTCAGTTTCTGGGAGCAGGCTTGAACCATCTGTGGGTTTGTTTGGTTTTTTGTTTTTTTTTTGGTTTGGTTCTTTAATCAAAGGCATCCCTGGTTATAGTTGTGAAACTACGTGTGAGTCTCAGGCAGGGATGCTCACGGGGTCTGGCCTGCTGTGTGGGACAGTCGTCCCGCAAACCCCTCTATCTTTCCCGTTTCTAAAGAGCTCAGCTGTCCGGGGAGGGTGCTGAAGTGAAGGAAGACGCAAAACCTCCCGGCCACGTGTCCTTTAGGAAGGAAAGTCAGCCCAGGCTGTGCAGGAGGAGACTGGAGATTAAATGGAGGACTGGGGAAGGTCAGGCTTTAAGGGCATCTGGAGCTTTTGCTAAGGACAGACATGCCTGACCCTGTGGGAAAAGACAGGGAAGTAGACGAAGTCTCTCAAGGGGCACAGGTGGCTGCTCCTGTCAGACTCAGCTCAAGCAACTCTGTGGGCAGCTTGCCCTCCCCTGCTCCCTGCCCGCCTCACCTCTGCCCACAGAGGCCAACCTCGATAAAGTGCCACAGCGTGAGCCAGGCACAGACCCCCCCAACACACACACCTTCTCATTGTTCAAATTCCCCATGTCTGTCCTCACCAAGCTACTCTCTCAGAAGAAAGAGGCGCTTGCTTCAACCCAGGAGTTCTCCCTGTTGGAAGTGGTGAGTTCCCCCCCCGCCCCCCTCCCCCCAGTTTCTGAGGCAGAGCCTCTTCTCCCCTTTGCTGCCTTTTCTCCAGACCAGGTAAGGGTGCTGCTTGCTTTCCTGGCTTAGTGGCAGTCAGGGGCTGTGGGGATGGGGTGCCTGCTGCCTTCACCAGGGAGGAAACTGCTCTCCTGGAAGCCAGTTCTTCTAACCCCGTTGCCCCTGCTCCCACCTGTAGCGCACCCTGTTTCCTGAAGTAGTCCAAAGGAAAGGGGGGGAGGAAGATACAGGGCTGACAGGGAGGGGGGACGGCTGACACTCTCTAGGGGTCAGCCTGGCTCCCCCTGGGCTCCGCGGGGGGCGGGAGTGTGTTCCTGCACAGAATCCCAGGCCCGCGGGCTGTGGTGCCCGCAGGCTGGAGAAGGGCCAGCGGCACCACCTGCGTTCCTTCCCTGCCACAGTCCCCGATGCACCTGCTGGGCTCAGAACCGTCCGGGTGTCTGAGAAACCAGATCCCTACATTATTCCTCTTCACAGGGGACACACAAAAGCCTCCCATCTGGACAGCGAAAAGAACAGCCAGGTCATGTTTCCAGTCAAGCCCCAGGAAGCATTTCTGGGGCAGCTAAGGGGAGCATCTGGGGGAGGGGCGCTGAGCCCCATGAGACCCACCTGAAGAGGCCATGTGTGTGCTCAGCCCGCCTGGGGAGGCAAGGCCAGCTGGCAGCTGCTGGAAAGCTGTTCTCACTCAAAGTGTGGTCCTCGGATCAGCAGCATCTCCTCACCTGGGGACTTATCAGGAATTTGTATTCTTAGGCCTCGCCTAGACCTGCCGAATCGAACATCCGGGCTTGGGGCTCAGCACTTTATGTTTAATAAGCGGTCCGGGTGATTCTGAGGACACTGGAGAGAGAGATCACAAGTAGGCAGAGAGTTGGAGAGCCTTTGGTTAACGTAGGCCACGCTAGCGAGCCCTGGGCTTGGAGGCAGGACCAAGGGTGCTGTGGGTGACACCCGGGGGGACTCCAGTCAGAGCAGCCTCAGCCATCTTGCTTTTGGGTGGAAGGGAGGATGCCCCCCACAGTGGCACCCGGACGGGCCTCGGGCAGCATGGCTGGAGGGCACAGCGGAAGCCACGGGAGTGGCTCACGGATTCCACTGAGGCGCAGTCTCCGACCAAAACACCTGACTTTTCCCATCTTACACAAGTTGTGCAAGACACTTAAGCTGAGTCAGCCCATCTACCAACCTTCCCGGAACAGGCTTACCTTGGAGGTGCCGCGGGTTCGGTTCCAGACCACCACAGTAGCGCGAATATCACAGTAAAGTGAGTCCAGTGAATGTTTCGGTTTCCCAGTGCCTAAGAAAGTGATGTTTACACAGGATTGTAGTTTAGTAAGTGTGCAACAGCGTTATGCCCAAAAAAAGACATATTTTAGTTAAAACATACTTAATTGCTGGGGCGCTTGGGTGGCTCAGTGGGTTAAAGCCTCTGCCTTCGGCTCAGGTCATGATCTCAGGGTCCTGGGATCGAGCCCCACATCGGGTTCTCTGCTCAGTGGGGAGCCTGCTTCCCCATCTCTCTCTGCCTGCCTCTCTGCCTACTTGTAATCTCTCTCTCTCTGTGAAATAACTAAATAAAATCTTTAAAAAAAATACTTAATTGCTAAAAAATGCTAACCATCATTTGAGCTTTTAGCGAGTCCGAATCTTTTTGCTGATGGAGGGTCTGGCCTTGATGCTGATGGCTGCTGGTGGATCAGGGTGGCAGCGGTTGGGGTGAACACTGGGGTGCCTGGGGCAATTTCTTAAAATAAGACAACAGCACAGTTGGCCGCCTTGGTTGACTCGTCCTTTTGTGAACGATTTCTCTGTCAGCATTGAGAACATTTTACCCACAGTCGAACTTCTTTCACAATTGGAGTCAATCTTCTCAAACCCTTCCACTGATTTATCCACTAAGCTCAGTAATACTCTAAACCCTTTGTGGTCACTTCAACGATCTCCGCAGCAGCTTCATCCGCAGAGTCCATCTCGAGAAGCCGCTCTCTGTCCTCATCCACTCAGGTTTCATCATGAGATTGCAGCAGTTCACAGGTAATAATAATGAAAACGTTTGAAATATTGCGAGGATAACCAGAATGTGACACAGAGACACGAAGTGTGCCCATGTTGTTGGGAAAATGGCACCAAGAGACCTGCTTGGGGCAGGGTTGCCACAAGCCTTTAGTTTGTGAAAAATGCAATATCTTCGAAGCGCAATAACATGTGATACACCTGTATTTGCCTCGAAAGTGTCAGTAAACATGTGAGAGGTTGTCAACGGCTAATGTTCACCACGGCCCCATGCTGTGTAGCCCAGACAGTGGGAGTGTGAGGACACTTGTTTAACCTGTGTGGGTGTGTGGGTGCGCGTGTGTGGGTGTGTGGGTGTGTGTTAGGGGGCAAGTGACTCCAACTGGTTTGGAGATATGGCTAAAATGAACTGGCACATCCCTGTCCCCCTCCTGGAAACATGCACACACATCCCCTCAGCAATCTAGTGAAATTACAGCAGTGAGTCCAGAGCAGTTCCTAAAACGACCAGCAGAGGGAGTGCTTGTCCCACCGTTGGAGTGGAAACGGGCCTTCCTGCCCGGTGCCAGGCAAAGGTCTAGCAGCTGGGTTTTCAGCACTAATAAGGAAAAGCCAGATTTACTGGTAGGTTAAAGAGGCACAAGCCTAAAGGAGAATGATTTCAGGGACACAGAAGGTGCAAAGCCTCCCATAATCCGACTGGATAATTGAGGCTGTCTGAGCTTTATCCATTTAGCCTAGACCAATTTAAAATACAAATACAAGGGCGCCTGGGTGTCTTGAGCATCTGACTTCAGCTCAGGTCATGATCTCAGGGTCCTGGGATGGAGCCCCATGTCTGGCTCCCCGCTCAGTGGGAAGTCTGCTTGAGTCTGTCTCTCCCTCTGCCTCTGCCCCTCTATGCTCTCTCTCTCTCTCAAATAAATAAATAATGCCTTTAAAAAATAAAATAAAATAAAAATACAATCCAGGATTACACTTCAGGGCTTCACATCTCAGTGAAATGATTGGGAGCTGAGAGAAGGTTTTGATAAAGTAGGAGGGGAGCGGGGGCCAAGAGACATAAGGGGCATAAAACAATGAAATTGGGGCTTCCCAAGTATCATGATCCTCCTCTGTTCAAAACAGGAGAAAAGCCCTTCCTGAAGCTCAGGAGGAGGGGCTGCACATTGGTGTCCCCCAGCAGGTAACACCGCTTCCCTAGTGCTCCCTTTTCATTTGCTCATGTTCAGTCTCTGAGCAAGTGCTGTGGACTCTGAAGGTTTGTTTTCTCGTCTTAGAGCATTTTGAGAAAAGGACACTATTTTGTATTTCCAGCTCCTACCATAAACCCTGACACAATCGCATGTGCTCAATACACATCAAATAGATAAATGAATGCATGTCCATGAGTAGAGAAACATTAAGTCATTTACAGTATATCAACCCCATGGGGATATACTTAGAATAACTATTTTAAGTAATGGCTATTTATTGTTTTGTCTTGTTTAGTTTTGTTATATTTACTTTTAAAAATATTTTATTTATTTATTTTTGCAAGAGAGAGAGAGATTGAGTGCACAAGCAGGGGGTGGAGGGCATAGAGAGAAGCAGACTCCCCGCTGAGCAGGGAGCCTCATGTGGGACTCTATCCCAGGACCCTGGGATCATGACCTGAGCTGAAGGCAGACGCTTAACTGAGCCACCCAGGGGCCCTGTTTTGTTTTAAATACTGGTTATTTGAAAAGTACTAAGAGAGTAGATCTTAGAAGTTCTCATTACAAGAAAAACAAAATGTGTAACTGTATGAGAGGTTGGATATTAACTAACCTTATTGGGCAATCATTTCACAATATACACATATGTCAACTCATTATGCCGTACACCTTAAACTACTACAACGTTCTATGTCAATTATATGTCAATAAAACTGGAAAAAATAAAAATAGAAATAAAATAATGGTTATCAAGGCCATGGAACAACATGGAAAATGCCTAGGATATTATATGAAATACACAAGGTGCTTTCTACCTGTGTAAGATTCTGCGTGCATGTGAACAAAAAGGAAAGAAGGAGAAAGTTGCATATGGGTGGAGGACTTGGGTAGCTTCCTTCTTAGCTTGTTGTTTAATCTCCTTTGTTGTGGGTTGTGCAATAAACACAGACACCACTTTTTCCTGAGTGTCTCGGTTTTGTTCTTTGGTGTCTAAGTACCCTGACTTCCACCCCGTCTGTCCAGATCTCACCATCTCTTTAGAATTCAGTTTTGTTTCATTTTCTTTGCACCATGCCAAGCGTTGTGACCACATGTACACGGAAGTGGCTAAGTACTTTGGATATCAATGATCTTGAAGGCAGCTGCTATAAAAAAATGTCAAGTTCAAACACTTAAACACATGTTCTCCCAAATCTGTCCACTGGCTCTAAGTGTTAGCAGCGGTCAGTCCCTACCTTTACTGTTTCTCACCGTGGGAATAACAACGGATCTCGTTTGTTAAGGCTCTACGGTGTGCCTTCTACTTAAATTTCATCCTCACCACAAACCTGCAAGGTAGAAAATATTATTCTAGTTAGTAAGAGAAGAAACAGAAATTCAGTTTAAATTCCATTCCTAAGATCATAGTCATGTTTCACACCTTAGACTTTAGGTTCCCAGAGGACATGTTTTTACCCTACACACCATGACGGATGCTTTCCCAGCGCCTACACTGCAATAAAATGATGCCCATCAATAACAGAATCCAGCCGTACAAGCAAACTAAACTGTCCTGTGAATAATAGTACCGAGTACTGCGTAGGTTCGCAGGTAAGGAGTCTATGCCCATGCATCACCCCTCCAGGGACATCTTTTCTAATACTAATCTGATTGTGCGTTGGGAACCTCTGTCCACACATAAGGCCTGCCCTGGCCAGAACGACCCAGAGCTTATCGGTCTTCGTTTTGGGTCAGGATATGTTTTGAAGGATTCGGGCTTTTCGTTGAAAAAGAAATCACTGCCGCTCTTACTTCAGCTTCACTTTCATGCCTGATGAGCCCTTATGAAAATTTAATCTCTCGGCTCATCTCAGGGGTTAGGGGCTACTTCAATCCCTGGAGGAATCAGACGTGTCTCTGAGAAAGAGAGGGGCTCAGGCAGCCTCTACTGATCAAGACCTGGAGGCTCCAGCCAGAAATCAAGTTTCTACTGGCTTCTGTTTGTTCTCTTTACAATGACCATTTCATCATGGGCTTGAAGTAACAAATGAAAGGGGAAGTGCAAATTAATACATCAAACAAGATTAGGCAGAGGCCTAATACATCATTTGTCTAAGTGGAAAACGAAGTTCACACACCTTATCTTAATAAGTCTCCCCCACCTTTCTTCCCCCCCCAGTATCATTCTCCTCTTTTCTCAAGGCTTTAGGGTCTCTGGACCACATCTCCCCCTCCTTTCTATTCAAACCTGCTCAAGGACAACCCTAGACCCTAGTTCAGATTTCAGAGAAGGTATTCCCTCTTGGCAGTCAGTGGGCTTTGAAACCTTGCCTCTCTTTGGGGACCCAAAGATGTTTTATCTCCTGTGAGGCATCGTAAAGGCATTCTCCAGGCATAGGATCCTGTAAAGAACCCTGCAGTCATTTCAGGGCGGGGTGTCACCTATGCAGATGGCTCGCTCCCCTCGCAGAGAGGGAGGGCCAGTGTGGTCTAGGCGGGCGTCTCGATCCGGGAAGCTGAGACCAGCCGGCGGGCTACAGGAGAAACGACGGGCTTCGGAAATGGGTTACTTACCTAGAGATGGTTGTGATTCTAGTGAAAGGTCTTAGATTTTAAAGGCCCTATTTATTATAGGGTGACCGTAACAGATACAATACTATATAGTTGGCTTTTAAAAAAAAATATTTTATTAATTAATTTGACATTGCACAAGCACGGGGAGCGGGAGGCAGAGGGAAAGCAGGCTCCCTGCTGAGCAAGGAGCCTGATGCAGGACTTGCTTCCAGGACCCTGGACCAAGCCAAAAGCAGATACTTAACCAACTGAGCCATTCAGGTGTCCCCATAGTCGTTTCATTTCAGTTTCATGACCTTTGCCTTAACATTTAGCTACCTATAAAGCTAAATAAAACTGGAAACTTCATCTTGAACTATCACAGTGATTATAACTAAAATAGAATGAAAAGAGGTACTGGTGACATTTTTACGGCCTCGAGTAGCGTCTTCGTTGCCCCTGCCTGCTCTCTTCTCTTTGGCTTCATTAACAAAACTATCCGTTTTTGCCTTTCTTTCCCCACAGGCTCCGTTGTGTCTCCAAGGACTCTTCTTCCCTCTGGCTCCTCATGAGAGGCCTTTGAACTTTGACCCTGCTCTCCTGCCCACTCTCCCTAGTTTCTCTTGCTGTCAATCCCTGATCTGCGTTGATGACAGACAGTCTCTTTTCCAGAAGAGTGGTTCTCAAAGTGTAGTTGGCGGAACCTTCGGAGTCCCCAAGACCCATGTCAAACTCTTTCATCATCCTAGAAAGAAGTGATTTGCCTTTTTCGCTGCACTGACATTTGCTCTGACGGCACAGAGGCAGGGATGGAAAAAACTGCTGGTACCTTCGCACTGAATCAAGGCCCAGGCATCGAGCTGCTCTGGGGGCCGCTGGGTTCTTCCCTGTCATTCAGCAGCAGCGAAAAAAAGAAAGTCAGCGCCCCCGAAGACTATCCTTGACGAAAACAGTCAAAGCTATTAAATGCCGATCCTTGGGCACATGACTTCTCAATATTGTGTGATGAAGTGGCACGTGCACACGACACACTTCTGAACACACCCAGGGATGAGGATCACTTCGAGGAAAAGCTTTGGTACATTTATTTGAGATGCAAGCTGAACGAGAGGTTTATTTCCAAAGAACGTCATTTTCACTTGAAAGGATGGCTGACAGATAAATTATGGTTACTTAGATGTGGGTTCGGCAGGTATTTTTTCAAAAAGCAATGAAGCAAGTCCCTCGCTTCAAGAAACAACTGACAGATTTTTTTTTCCCTCCCCAATGGCAAGAATCAAGTTTCCAAACTAAAATTAGCATTCTGGAAACCCTTTATCTGCCAAAACAAGTTTTAGGAGACTTGTATGAGCTTGACAGCTTCCCAGCACTGAGAAGACTTTCTGATGAGATCAGAGGTCTTAACGAGTGTGATCTATCTGGCATCACATAATGAGATATATCAATATTTGGAAGAGCTGCATAACTCAGTGAAATAATACTTTCCAAATGCCAATGCAGAATATTACAAAACCATGCATGGTCACAGATCTACTGGAACTACAAGACAGACCATTAGATTTTAATGTTCACAAAGTAGGAAAGGTTTCTTGATATGGCTTCAGAGTCCACATAGCAACTAAGCTTTAAGATACTACCAGCTCCCACTTGTGATCATATTAAAGACTATCCACAATTCTCTGAAAAGGCTACTAAAATACTTCTCCTTTTCCAACTGCACATGTGTGCGAAGCTTTTCTTCAAACATGTCAAAATAGCCTATCCCTACGGATTGAATGTAGGATCTCATAGGAGAATCCAGTGGCCTTCTATGAAGTCAGACATGGAAGATTTTTGCCCTCCTTAAACACTAAAAAGTGTCATTGTTCTCACATTTATTTTGGAAAATAATTATTTTTCATAAAAATGTAATTTATGAAGGGGCGCCTGGGTGGCTCAGTCAGTTAAGCGTCTGCCTTGGGCTCAGGTCATGATCTCAGGGTCCTGGAACTGAGCCTCGAGTTGGGCTCCCTGCTCAGGAGAGAATCGCTTCTCCCTCTCCCTCTGTCTCTGGCCCTCCTCACGGCTCGTTCGTTCTCTCTCTCTCTCTCTCAAATAAATAAATAAAATATTTTTTTAAGATTTTATTTATTTATTTGACAGAGAGAGAGAGATCACAAGTAGGCAGAGAGGCAGGCAGAGAGAGAGGGGAAGCAGGCTCCCTGCTGAGCAGAGAGCCCCATGCGGGGCTCGATCCCAGGACCCTGAGATCATGATTTGAGTGGAAGGCAGAGGCTTTAACCCACTGAGCCACCCAGGTGCCCCTAAATAAAATCTTTTTTAAAAATATAATTTATTAAGATGTAATGAAGTTATTTTTAAATGAATAAAATAGTTTTTAGTTTCTAGTAAAATAGTTTTTAGTTTCTAGTACGATTAACATTAACAGCTATAACTCGGAAAAACAGAAGTTCTTTGGGTTCTTCAATGATTCTTTAAGATTTTATTTACGGGGTGGGGGAGAAAGAGAAAGCACAAGCAGGGGGAGCAGCAGGCAGAGGGAGAGGGAGAAGCAGGCTTCCCACTGAGCAAGGAGCTGGATGTGGGCTCGATCCCAGGACCCTGGAATCATGACCTGAGCTGAAGGCAGACGCTTAAGCCACAGAGCCAGCCAGACAACTCAGGTTCCTCAATGATTCCTAAGTGCAAAAGAATTCTGAGACCAAAACCTTTAGGATTCACTGCCCTAGACTAATCTCTCATCCAGCCTCAAGTCTCAATGACACTTTCCTTAATCGTGGCCAACCAGCTTATTTGCATGCAGGGCTGACTTCAGGAGGATGTAGAGTGGGCAGCCCCCTGCCAGGTCTGATTTGAATAATGTGGTTACCACTCCCTTCCCCCTAAAATATCTTCTCTATTGGCCGCTCTCCAGGACCTCACATTTTCCTCAGTGATGTAAGTCACTTGAACTTCTCTCCTCAAATCCAAATACTTTTAAGTGGTAATTTGGTGCTAATTACCGATCATTAATGCATAAAAACAGTAGCCAAAACTTGAGTATTGGCTATGTCAAGCTTTCTGCTAAACATGAAATTTTTTATGTATTATCTCACTGAAGCTTATAAAGAATGAGCGTTCATCATACCCAATTTTCCAATGAAGAAGTTGTAGTTTGGTTTTACGATGTTAATCAGCAAGGCCTTGAGGGGAAAATGACACCTGCTGTGGGATGCAGGTCCCACACAGGTACATGCTACCAGGAGAAAAAGGGGAAGTCTGCAGCATGGGTGCAGGGCCCCCAGATGGCTCATGGCAGACACCTGTCTGCCCAAGGAGGAGCCAGGCACCGAAGAAGAAGAGACTAAGCCTTTCCTACTTTGCTGTTTAGTCCTGACCCTGGGGGACTTTGTCTCCTTGTGCTCCGCAAAACTCCCTCCTTGGCCCATTTTGAAATCTTACAGTCCCTTTCCACTTCCCATGGGAACCTAGGCATCAGAACTGGGGGGAAAAAAAAAAGCTATACAAAAATGACCATTAAAAAAATAAATTTATTTCAGGTCTGAAACCCTGAAGAACAAGCATACCGACGAATAGTACAAAAAGCAAAAATTAGAACATGAAAGATGACTTAATACAGGCATTCTTCTGGCAATACTCTGAGTTTACACACAAACATATTTTTAAAGACATTTCTCCAACATTCACAAAAGGCAAAAGCTAGTGTTTGGTTGTTGTTGTTGTTGTTGTTGTTGTTGCTGTTATTTTGCCACATTTATAAATGCAACAGCTTTTGAAAGCATCCAATTTCTTTCTAAAATCACTTCATTAAAACTTACACAAGTAAAACAAAACAAAACAAAACTTACACAAGTGTTGGTTACCCAACTCCATTTTCCAAAGATAAGACAGAATTATATGACATTCTTGTTTGACATGTTACAACTTTAACTCAAAATATAGAAAAAATTATCAATCCATTTTGTGTTTTGGAACATCCTATTTCCTCCTTTTTCTAATCAACAAAGAAAGACACACATGACATATATATATATGCTGCTTTTCAGAAACAAAGTAGTTCAACTTCTATCTGTAATTTTTTTCCAAAGCTCTGGAACTCAACAAGTACACGATTATTTTAAACAATTGATAGCTCAAAAATAAATATAATTATTTAGGAGGGATTTTAGAATACATTTTTGGCCATAAAACCTGTGATGTAAGTATCTAAGAAAGTTAATGATTCAGTACATTCTGCCTGCCCCATCACCAACTGAAGAAAAAAGCAAAAAACATGCTAAATTCCCCATATCCACCAAGTATCCATCACAGCTATTGATCTAATTCTCCAGGGGATTCTTCTCTCCCTAGATTTAAGATCCTGTGGTTCAGTGATTTGGTCTACCCCATGATAGATGGTATTTAAGATTCAAAAAAGATCTCTGAGATCAAAGTGAACACATTCATTATATGGATGAGGAAACTGCTGGCCAGTGAGTGACAGGGACAGCTAGAAACAGAGCGAGGTCACAGACCCAGAGCTCCTGATTCCCAGCTACGTTCTCCTGGTGACACATTTTCCAGGGTAAGAATCTACATAATTTACTGTCATTTGATTACAGAGAATGTTATCATTCCAATATAAAGCAATGCACAGAATATGCCCAAATCGGAATTGCTAATTCACTTCAAGAGTATTCAAGGGCATGCCTGACTGGCATTTTTTTTGGTTGATGTGGACATAATGTGAGTATCATGGCTGCTTAGATGTCATTATTGTAAAGATATTTCCCTATCAGCTTAAGAGAGTCAGGACAGGAACATTTAAATTCTCATTGTAAACAAAACGCAGCGGTAGGCACTGTAGAAACACATTTGGTCCTGTTTTCCTTACCCTGAGCATGTAGCAGAGCAGACTTTTTTCCAAGTGTGGAGACTATGTACACTCTGGTGAAGAAAAGAATACACTCCCCCAACACAGCAGGGTGCACGTGCCCAGGCACAGTATTCCCCGGGGGAGAACGGTCACACACATGATAGCGCAGAATGAAGACAGCATTTCCAGAGGTCTCCACCAGATGAGAACCCCTGAGCTATGTTACCATAGATTTCTTTACCTCTGCAGCCTGCAAGCCAAAGTATTAGGCGTGATGTTAAGAAACCATGAAAAAGCCAACAACACATATGATGGCATTTTCTTGCTAGAAAGTTGTACACAGGCATACCTTGTTTTATTGTGCTTTGATTTACTGCCCTTCACAGATACTGTTTTTGTGAAGTTGTTGTTGTTTGTTTGTTGTTGTTGTTTGTTTTTAAACAAATTGGAGGTTTGTGGCAACCCTGCATCAAGCAAGTCCATTGGTGCCATGTTTCCAAAAGCATTTGTTCGCTCGTGTCTCTGGGTCACATTTTGGAAATTCTTGCAATATTTTAAACTTTGCCATTATTATTCTATTTAGTATGGTAATCTGTGATCAGTGGTTATGACTTGTGGAGAGCTCAGATGATGGTTAGCATTTTTTAGCAAGAGGTCTTTTTTCATTTAAGGTCTGTACATTGTTCTTTCAGTCCACTGCACACTTTATAGACTACAGAAGAGTGTAAACATGACTTCTATATGGACTGGGAAACCAAAGAATTCATCTGAATCACTTTATGGTATTATTTGCTTTATTCTGAATGGTCTGGAGCTCACCCTGCAGTATTCCCGAGGTATGCCTGTGTTGAAAAACAGAGGGTAAACAAGGCAGTGGGTACAAAATCACTCTATTTCAAGTAGGAGCGAAAAGAACAGTATTAGCATTTAGACCATGATGGGAAGGCAGTGCAGAGAACTAGATAATGAGCCTGTGTCTGGGCTCCTTAGCGTAATCAGAACGCGAGTCTAAGACCAAAGTCATGGGTTCAACGTGAACACAGAACAGTTTTGATGGCCACTGACAGTACAGGTTACGAAGCACTGTTTAACAAGAACAGAAGAAACCGGAGAACTCTTAGGGGTTCCCATGGAAGTCTCATCCCCACGCTGTCCTTTGAGGGCCTGGAGGTGCCATGTTGGTACTCCCACTGACATGGATTGGACAGCTGGTCAGAAGAATGGAAAGGGAGCCAATTGGTACTATATTGCACACTGAGTTCTACACGGCATGGACTCCTAGGTGCCTTAAAGGGATCAGACCTCCACGTTATCACTTTAGAAAGCCTCTGACTTTCCATTTTCCATAAAAAAGAAAACACTTTCAGAAAATCCATGTCACGCAGCCTACTTTCTGATCGGCGACAGGAGAGATTAACAATGGGATGCTCAGCAGATAAATGGTAGTGTTAACAGGCTGTGAGCCAAAGTATTTTAAGCAAAATCTTGCTTTACGTTAACAATGAAGCAAGACAGTAATTGTAGCCTGGGGTCACATAATAATTTTCAAGTAAGTATCCATCTCCTGTCACGTATAAACCGAGACTTACTGCTCAACTATCACATGACGTTGACTTTTTCTTTCACCTCAAATTGCCGATTCTGACTGCTTGGACACCATCATAGTTTTGGATTCTTGATCTGTGGGACTATCTTCAACTGGTACCTGCAGAAAGAATCAGGAGGTAAAAACACCTGACAGCCTCTGGCATATGCCATTATGACAGATCAGCCGTTGGCTTGGGAATACAAAACTGCTGACTAGACACAGTGATTTCACACATTTCTCAGGAGTATAATCATAGGGGCGCCCGGGTGGCTCAGTCAGTTAAGCGTCTGCCTTTGACTCAGGTCATGATCCCAGGTCCTGGGATCCAGCCCCGCATGGAGCTCCCTGCTCCGCAGGAAGCCTGCTTCTCCCTCTCTCACTCCCCCTGCTTGTGTTCTCTCTCTCACTGTGTATCTCTCTGTCAAATAAATAAAATCTTTAAAAAAAAAAGGAGTATAATCACAAAAATATTCATTACTTACAGCTTTAATATCACCGTTCACAATTCCTATGTTTATATTGTGCCTTTTGAGATCAGACTTGATTAATGCTGAAACAGAGAAACATCAATGGAGTTACCAAAGGGTATATATGAATGCATCTTTCTCGAAGCAGTACAAAGTCTTTTTTTGATGTTGTCCCATTCCGCACACTGTAGTACCATCACATTCAATAGTATCCTCATAGCAGGAAAAAATGCTAACTGAAGCCACTAACTTAATTAGCAATTCATTCATTAGTGAACAAATACAAGATGCTAGGAACCCAAGATACAAAGATGAAAAGCACCGTGCTTTCCCTAGAGCACCTTCCAATCTAAGGAAATACTGACAGCAAACGACTATAACATGGTAGGCTCATTGCAACCACGTAGGCTATGTAGAAGGTGTAGTGGGAGCATGGAAGGAAAAAAAAATGCCTCTGTCTGTCCAGAGAAAATCACGGAAGGCTTGCCAGAGGAAACACATTTGAACTGAAACTTGAAAAATGAGTAGGAACTTGTCAAGCAGATAAGAAGAGAGAGGAAGGCATTCTGGGCAGGCAGGAAACAGTACATGCCAAGAATGCAAGACAGGAGTGGAACAGCCAGGAATCTGGCCCCGGAGGTAGTTTGAGATCACTGGAGCATCAAGTACAAGGGGCAGGAGGCAGGATATGTGGCTTGGTTGTTCAGTACCGTGTACACTGCATGAAAGTGTTTACACTGCCATCTGAATAGGGAAAAGGAATGCAGAAAGAAATCAGCCAAGTGGGCTAACAGGAGAAACAACACGGTGTAGCAGCACTGCTGGACATTAAGCTTTGCTTCTAAATCCATGTTTACGCTAACGAACCCAGACAAAGGACGGATAAAAGCCCTTTTCTGGGCCCTTTCTCCAGCGGTTGGGCAGGCTGGGCTCTACTCTCGTTCCTGCCCATGTCTATTCTGATTATCCCTAACAAGGGCAAGAACTCGCTAACCATTCCATGTGCTATTTCCCCCACCGCACACTATCGTACTCGCCGACGTGATTAGGCACGTTCTCGGTGCCAGACACGATGCTGGGAGCTTTTCAGGAGCCACCTCAGTGAATTTGTGTAGCAACCCTCCAGGGCAGGCTTTTTAATACCCTGCTATATGAGTGAGGAAAGGAGGATTTGAGAGGCGAAGTAACTTGTCTAAAGTCACACAGCCAGGGAGAATCAGGTCTGCCCACTCCAGAATCTTTACCGAGTCTTAACACAATGATTCTGGTTTTTATGCATAGTAACATTACTGAAGTTAAAATCTAAAAAATGAATTAGTGGATTCATATCCTTGGAAAAAGACAAGTAATATCCTGTTTTATATCTCTTTTTTCCCCTTGAGTTCTGCCAAGCCATTGAGAATCAACAGATATGAAAATTAAATATAAAGACAATATGACGTAAGCACGTTTGCCAGGAAAATGCCCTAATTTACCTGTTAAAAGGATGCCTAGAAACATCCAAATACAAAGGAAAATGTTCCCTGCCTTAGGACTATAGTCGGACGTGAGCTTTCCTTGAGCCAATGTGAACAAAATTCCAAATATCTAAAATAAAATAAAAGAAATAATTGTTAAATTTGCTTCTTTGAAATAAGTGCAATGCTTTCCCCAGAACTTTTCCTAACTATTTTATTCATATGATTTAGCTTCTAGAAACACTGAAAGGCAGAATTTTTCAAATAAAAACAATATTTAAACTTGTTATCCACTAGAATAGTCAGCAAACTAATCATCCCAAACTTAAGAGAAGTCAGAGGTTTACCTGTGCCGCAGCATTAAGAAGACCAGAGGAAGTACCTTCGGATTCAGGGTAGGTGATTTCAACAGCAAATTCAAAACCCAATGGGAGGTAACCGGTCATGAAGAAACTAGGAAAATAAATCCAGAATTATAGAAACAATTAACTGAGGGATAATATCACATATTGAGGTAATCATTCTACTTCTAAGGCTTATTCTAGTGATCAGATAACTGAATATTTTGAACTTAACATGTGAAAGTAAGGCCCTATGATTATTCACCAATCAGCCCAATGACAGAAGAACTGAGAAGTAAGTTTTTTTTTGAGAAAAAATTTACCTCTAATTTGCGAAGTCAGTTGTTTTTCTAACTAAATAAAGTTACCTGGACTAAGGAAGGCTTATCCATTTTTCACTTATCATATATACCAAAAAACAATTTTAAACTACTTTTTCTTTATTTCTAAAGAATTACCCATTTACGTGCACAGGACAGATTCTTTAAAATTTAAAATATCACAAGACATTTGAACGACCTAAAAATTTACAACCACAGTAGTCATACTTCAGAATTGTAACAGCATGCTATCATTCCTCCTACACACACACACACACACACACACACACACACACACACACACACGAGATGCTTACCCGAGTACCCCTCCAGTAACAAACACGATGATAATGTATCCAAGGTCCAACGTGAAAGTAAATACAACCATTCCCAAAAAAGACAAAATGTAAACTATCAGAGTAGTCTGTCTAAAACAAAAACAAAATTGTTAGTATTTTGCCTGATTTTCCTAGGTATATAAAAATCACGTCACTGGGGCACCTGGGTGGCTCAGTGGGTTAAAGCCTCTGCCTTCGCTCAGGTCATGGTCTCAGGGTCCTGGGATCGAGCCCCGAGTCGGGCTCATTGCTCAGCGGGGAGCCTGCTTCCCCCCCTCTCTCTGCCTGCCTCTCTGCCTACTTGTGGTCTCTCTCTCTGTCAAATAAATAAATAAAATCTTTAAAAAAAAAATCACGTCGCTAACCATTGCTCTGTCCATATAGTAGTAATAAATACCTTGGTTTTCTTTCTGGTTTTTTTTTTTTTAAGATTTTATTTATTTATTTGACAGACAGAGACACAGCGAGAGAGAGAGAGCACAAGCAGGGGGAGTGGGAGAGGGAGAAGCGGGCTTCCCGCTGAGCAGGGAGCCTGATGCAGGGCTCAATCCCAGGACCCTGGGATCATGACCTGAGATGAAGGCAGACGCTTAACAACTGAGCCACCCAGGCACCCCGATTCCTTGGTTTTCAAGATTAGGTTTCTCTTCTATGGAAGATGTTTCCACCAAAACATGGACTTTAAAGCTTACATTTAAGATTCAACAGCAGCAACTGACAAAACTCACGCCATATCCAATGTTCAGACAGGAAGGAATATTCATATAGATCAAATCACTTTTGTGCCACCAAGTGGGATAGTTCCCTATCTGTAGCTCAAGATCGAATTTAAATTCCACCTCTTCCAAAATGCCTTTCCTAACCACTGCAGCTTACAACATTGTCTTTCTTCCAAATTCCCTTATCATCTTAGACTCTAATAACTGTCACATGACAGACATCTATTGAGCGTATGACATCTATTTTAGTCTGTTCTATTCTTATTTTTCATATATGAATGCTTTATTTCCCCATTTAGACCACAAATGTCTCAAGGACAGGGACGATATATTGCTTGTCACAATCCCCCACTGAACTACCGCCACAACACAAGTTTGGTGAATGAATGGCAATTACTCTGAGAACAAAATCAGGACAACAAAGAAGACATTCTATGCCTATCATGTTTTCTAACTGTAAAGTAGACCAAAGGATAGTAATAACTTTAATCCTTTACGTATATTCCTTTTATCTACAGATTGAGTGGGTTTCACTGTAAGCTACCATTTCATAATAGAAACCACAGCAAGTGTTGTCTTAAATTATGGGAGAGTTATCTTGGAGAATTTCAACACGAGAGGTCTTTGGAAGGGCTCAAATAATGGTACCAAACATATCTTGGGCCTTGAAAGGTACATAGGATACATGGGTGACAATTCCATATTTAATTCATTCATTTCATTTCATTCCATTCATTTATTCATAGTTCCATTCATTCATTTCTCCCAAGCAGATGGGAAGATTCTGCCTTTTAAGAAATGTAGCTATTCTTGGCTTAGGGGCCCAAGATGGCAGTCTAGGAAGACCCTGAATGCATGTCCTCCCACAGACGCATAGAACCTCCATAGAAAGGAATTCCTCCTGAAGAAGAACTGAGGACTGGCTGAACAGCTTCTGCATAATAAAGGGTAGAGGGAACACACAGAGAGCAGCAGGAGAAACAGACAGGGTGCCAGTGGGAACCCCACTGCAGACCCAATGACCTGCAGTAGGGACACATATCACTGGGCTGTCCCTGTGCAGATTCACCCACCCTGGTGCACAACAAAAAACAAAAACAACAGTGATTTAAGGGGCAACTAGACTATGAGTGAAGGAAACCCATTTACCAACCCTAGAGTGTCTGCCAAACAGTGGGGAAACTGCTGGAACTCACTGTGGAGTTGGAGACGCTGCTGATAGCCGCTGTTTACAGTGGCCCCTTGAGAGCACAGGTGGGAACAGAGTCCGTTAGCCCACACTAGCTCCATCTGTCCTGCAAGGGGAGCCCTCCCAGACTGCATCTGCTCCAGGTCAAGTTGTCCCACCTGGGCAGCCCCAGTGCAGGGCACCCCCGCCAGTGCTCACTCTGGCTCTAGCTACCCTCCCAGACTGCCTACGAGTGCCCCAGGGACCCCCTGGCTCACGCCTGCTCCAGGTCCCGCTACTCCGCCCATGTGGGCCTGGCATGAAGCCCCTGGGACCACCCCGCCCAAATGTGCTCCAGCTCTAGCCATCCCACCAGGGCGGCCTCCAGCTGGAGCACCCCAGGACCTCTGGTCCAGACCAAATGCAGCTCCAACTGATCAGCCAAAGCAGCCAGGCACACGGAGTCTCCACGGGGGACGTTCCTATATAAGGCCACTCCTTCAAGACCGGAAGAGATACAAACCTCCAGTTATAAAATAAATAAGTCATGG
This sequence comes from Potos flavus, assembly GCA_028534135.1. Classification (NCBI taxonomy): domain Eukaryota; kingdom Metazoa; phylum Chordata; class Mammalia; order Carnivora; family Procyonidae; genus Potos; species Potos flavus. The sequence continues at coordinate 25,952,952 of CM052893.1, forward strand.
GGATGAAAAGTACAGCATAGGGAATATAGTCAATAATATTATAATCACTTTGTACGGTGACAGATGGCAGCTACACTTACTGTGGGGAGCACTGAGTAATGAAAATAGTTATTCCTCTATGTTTATTGTAGCAGTATTTACAATAGCCAAACTATGGTAGCAGCCCAGATGTCCACCGATAATGAAAGGATAAAGAAGATGTGGCATATATATATGGTGGAATATTATTCATCCATAAAAATGAATGAAATCTTGCCATTTCCAACAACATGGATGGATCTAGAGAATAGATCTAGCTATATGAAATAAGTCGGTCAGAGAAAGAAAAATACCATAGAGTTTTACTCATATGTGGAATTTAAGAAACAAAACAAACAAAGGAAAAAAAAAGAGAGAGAAAACCAAGAAACAGACTCTTCACTACAGTGAACAAAGTGATGGTCACCAGAGGGAGATGGTGGGGGATGGGTGAAATAGGTGAAGGGGATTAAGAGCACACTTCTCTTGATGAGCACTGAGAAACCGTGGAACTGTCAAATCACTATATTGTACACTTGAAACTAATGTAACAGTGTACGTTAACTATACTGGAATTTAAAAACTTAATTAAAAAACGAAAATAATTGTTGAATCACCACACTGCACACCTGCAACTAATAAAATATTACATGTCAACTATACTTCAAATTAAATAAAATAACAAAAAACAAAGCCAAAGAAAAAACCATTACCAACTCCCAGAAGGCCCCTCCAATCACTGCTTCCCTGCCTCCAAGAGTAGCCACTATCTTGACTTTTAACAATATAAATGTGCTTTATATAAATGGAATCACACATCATAAAAGTATATATATACCTATTCTTTTAAGGCTCAGTGCAAAAGATGCTGCCCCTGAAATCCCTTTTCAGTCTCACAGTTGGTATTCCTAAGTTCTTCTTTTGATTTTGATTATATAAATGTAAAATTAATACTATATTTTCATATTATGTATTATAGTATAGTTAAGTGGTGCTATAGTGTGGGGCACTTTAGGCAACGACTTTTAAAGACTTTTTTTCAGGGCACCTGGGTGGCTCAGTCATAACGCGTCTGCCTTCAGCTCAGGTCATGATCCCAGAGTGCTGCGATCAAGCCCCACATTGGGCTCCCCGCTCAGCAGGAAGCCTGCTTCTCCCCCCTCCCCCACTCCCCCTGCTTGTGCTCCCTCTCTTGCTGGGTCTCTCTCTGTCAAATAAATAAATAAAATATTTTAAAAAATAAAATAAAATAAAATAAAGCCTTTTTTGCGAGATTGTATGTATGTATGTATGTATGTATTTATTTTTTACATAAACTCTACACCCAACGTGGGGCTTGAACTCATGACCCTGAGATCAAGAGCTGCATGCTCCACCAATATAGCCAGCCAAGCACTCTTAGGCAAAAACTTTTTACCAAAAATGCCTTATGCTCAATAACAATTTTTTGGTAGGAAAGACAACTGTTTGTTTTTAAGCTTACAACATGAGAAAAGAACAGGATAAAGTTTCTGTCAGAAGTCAAATATTTCTCAGAAAGGGCTTTTATAGAATAGCAATGATCCCTTCTAAAGACATATGTATGCATGATCATTATTAGAGGGGAAGAAGCTTCATAAGGTATCCAAATTCTCAAAGTTAAAGTAAGTATGACCGATAAAATAAGACAATATATAGATTTCATTCAGAAATGAAGGGAATCTAAGCATGTCTAGAATCCAAGTCTTTTAGTAATAATAACACTTTTTAAATTTCTTAAAAGAAAAAGCAGTTTTCATTAAATCCAAAATACCCTAGGTTGTACACCACACATCTATCTACTATCACTTACTTGTATGTTTTGGTATGATCTAGCCACAAGCCACAAAGAATAGAGCCCACCATTCCAGCCACTACCAATGTTAGCCCAATCCTTCCAGCATTGACTTCTTCTCCCTTTAAAAAATTTTTCATAAGAAGTTAATCAGATACTTCTAATTCAGAAAGATCTTTCACACCCATACCTTTCATAGTCAATGGAAATAATCAGATAAAATTAAGCATACAATATACTAGGAAATTTAGTACATCTGTTAGGGTGAGGGGGGTAGGGGGCTGGTAAAGCACATATCAAGGACATTCTATTTTCAAACCAGAAAAAAAAAGAAAACCTAAAATGTGGGAGAAATAAAAGAAATTTTTCTTGAAACTCCATGGTTAGAAAGTGCAATGATTTTTGTTAGAATTCTCATGTAATTCACAGAAGTTTCAGAAGGCGATTAATTGATAGTTTTTATATATTACAACTGCTTTCTCCTTTCGAAAGTAAAGACAGGTCACAGCTTGATACTTACTTCTTCATATGTGGGTTGGTTTCCTTTAAAATTGTTTGTTTTTTCCCATATAACCAGTCATATTTCTTTTAAAAAGTACTGAAAAAAAGACTTAGGTATTGTCACAGCAATAATACCTTCTGCTTTCCATTTTGTGTGGTTTAGAAATTGGATTAAACATATTCTCAATTAAAACAAACGAGAATCTATTAAAGCAACAAGGTCATAAGTCTTTTTTTAAGATTTTATTTTTAAGTAATCTCTACATCCCACGTGGAGCTTGAACCTACAATCCTGAGATCAAGAGTCGCACAACTGAGTGAGCCAGTGCCCAATAAATGTTCAATCCTGTGATCATACTAACAGGAATTACACAGTTTAAGAAACATTCTTGGCCAGGCATGTGACACAGTATAGACAGAAACTTACCTTATAATAGGTGAGTATCATTTGATTTAATAATGTTGAGACTGAATAAAATGCTCCAGTTATGATACCTACAATAATAAACAGAAAATTATAAATGTACCATTTATTAGTTCATAACATGATATGAGTACTCTGTGACAATGGTGAATATAGAACGTATTTCTCAGACAGCTGCCAGAGAAAACGAAAAACTCTTGCCATTCCATTTCAGGCTGTGGAATGATCAATATAACACCTCAACTTACTAGAGGTTACAAGAGTAAAATTCTGTCATTACACCATTTATTATTATGTAGACTCGGATATGCCAACCATAACTCCTGTCTCCATGCAGAACACTGAACACAACCATGAAGCACCGAACGGATTGCTTACTGAGCTCCTTCATGTACTCGAGCTAATGAATGTTCAAACATGAGACCGAATCTCTGCCTCAGAGATCTCACCCCTGGGGCACCTGGGTGGCTCAGTGGGTTGAGCCTCTGCCTTCAGCTCAGGTCATGATCTCAGAGTCCTGGGATCGAGCCTCGCATCGGGCTCTCTGCTCAGCAAGGAGCCTGCTTCCCCCTCTCCCTCTGCCCGCCTCTCTGCCTGCTTGTGATCACTTTCTCTGTCAAATAAATAAGTAAAATCTAAAAAAAAAAGAGAGAGATCTCACTCCTGCATCCAAGACTTCAAGGCAACTAGTAAGATAATATTAATAAGAGAATATTTAAAAAGAAAAAATAAAAAACAGTTATCAGAAAGCATAAGACTGGGTTTGAATCCTGCTGATTCCTGGCACCTTTGTAGAACTTTAGGTAAGCCTCTTAATCTAGGGAGACTTAAGTTTATTCTTTCTTTCTTTACTATTATATTTTTCAAGCATAGAAAACAATGCAGAAAATAATTTAACAAATAGCCTTACCCATCACCCAGCTTTGTCAAACATTCACATTTTGCCACCTTTGCTTCAGATTCATTTTTTTTAGATCTCTAATCCTGTTCTTCTCTCCCAGTCTTTCTCAGAGATAACCCTGATCTTCATTTTAGTGCTTATCATTTTATTTTATTTACTTTTTTTTTTTTTTAAGATTTATTTATTGATTTGCAGGGTGCCTGGGTAGCTCAGTTGGTTAAGCGTCTGCCTTTGGCTCAGGTCATGATCCTAGGGTCCTGGGATCGAGCCCCGCATCAGCAGGAAGCCTGCTTCTCCCTCTCCCACTCCCTCTGCTTGTGTTCCCTTTCTTGCTCTCTCTCTCTCTGTCAAATAAATAAAATCTTTAGAAAAAAAAAAGATTTATTTATTGATTTTAGAGACCGGGCACGAGTGAGGAGGGGCAGAAGTGGGGGGCACAGACTCCCCACTGAATGGGGAGCCCGACCCAGGGCTCAATCTTAGGACCCTGAGATCATGACCTGAGCCAAAACTAGAGTCAGATGCCCGACTGAGCCACCCAGGTGCCCCAGTGCTTATCATTTTTGATATTACAATATATGTGTAACTATAAATAACAATTATTTTGCATGTGATTGAACTTTATACAAATATATTATTTGTATCTATTTGTAGCTTGCTCTTATCACTCAATATTACAGTTTTGAGATTTATCTGAGTCAATACTTTAAATTCTAGTTCATTAATTTTCTCTACTATAGGATAGTCCATTATGTGAATATACTTCAATTTAATTATCTCTTGTCCAGTCAATAGACACTTAAGTCTTTTTCCAGTTTTTCACTATTTAAAATGATTTCGCAATGAATATTATGTTTTTGTTATTGTATACAGGATTTCTCTAAGTATATACCTAGGAGTAGAATGTCTATTTTCTGGGTATAGCCAAATTGTTCTTTGAAATAACTGTAGTGGTTTATACTCCCGTAGAATTCCTTTACTTCACATTCTTGCCATATATGTTTTCATCAGATTAAAAAAAATTTTTCTTTGCCAATTTGAATGCATGTGTATTGTGTCTTACTCTGGTTTTGATTTGCATTTCCTTGATTAGTAGTAAGGTTCAGCATCATATATGAACAATATGCAAACATATAAATGCTTTATGGTTTCCTTAACCTCTTTGCCCTTTTCTTACTGAGCAGTAGGAGTTATTTTTGCAGTGTAGGTACTAAGCCTTTGTTGGTTATACGCATCGCAGACATTTTCTCATAGTCTATGTTCTGTCACATTTCACATTTATGGTGCCTTTTTAGAAAAGATTATCTATTTTTTTTTTTTTTGAGAGAGAGAGAGAACACGCATGCAGGGTGGGGAGGGGCACAGGGAGAGGAAGAGAGAATCTTAAGTGGGCTCTATGCCCAGTTTGAGCCCCACGGAGGGCTTGTGCTCATGACCCTGAGATCATGGCCTGAGTTGTGAAATCAAGAATCAGATGCTTAAGTGACTAAGCCACCCAGGGGCCTCTAAAAGACCATTATCTTAATGTAATCATATTTATCAATCTTTTCCTTTAGGGCTTATGTGTGTTTTGTTTGTTTATTTATTAAGATTTTATTTTTAAGTAATGTCTACACCCAGTGTGGGGCTCGAAGTCTCAACCCCAAGTTTAAGAGTCACAGGCTCTACTGACCGAGCCAGCCAGGCATCCCTTCTCTTTTTTATATTAAGAAATTCTTGGGGTGCCTGGGTGGCTCAGTGGGTTAAAGCCTCTGCCTTGGGCTCAGGTCATGATCTCAGGGTCCAGGGTTCGAGCCCCTCATTGGGCTCTCTGCTCAGCGGGGAGCCTGCTTCCCCCTCTCTGTCTGCCTCTTTGCCTACTTGTGATCTCTCTCTGTCAAATAAAATAAATAAAATCTTTAAAAACAATTCTTTTTTTAAAAAAGATTTTAGTTATTTGAGAGAGAGAGAGAGAGTGAGTGAGAAAGAGAGAGAGAGAGAGCGCGCGCACAAGCAGGGGGAGGGGCAGAAGGAGAGGGAGAAGCAGATTCCCCTGCTGATTGGGGAGCCCAACATGGGGCTCAATTCCAGGACTGGAGGATCCTGACCTGAGCCTAAGGCAGACGCTTAACTGACTGAGCCACCCAGGCATCCCAAGAAATTCTTTTAAGAATACTAAAGCCGGTTACCTACATTAGAACTTGAAAGTTCTCATTTTCACCCTTTGGTCTTTAATCCATTGCAATTCATTTTTTTCATGGTATGATATAGAGAGCTAATTTCATTTTTCCCATATCCCATATAGATAATCAATTATCCCAGGGCAATTTACTATATGGTTTCTCTTATACAAAACATCTAGTTTTCATATACACGTGTTCTGGTCATTGGAGCTGTATGCGAATACAGCAGTCCCCTCTTATCTGCACAGGATTTGTTCCAAGTCCCCCAGAGGATGCCTGAAGCTGCAGATAGTACCAACCCCCACATATACCATGTTTTTTACTGTATGTACATACATATGGTAAAGTTTCATTATAAATCAGGCACAGTAAGAGATCAATAGCAATAACTAATAAAATAGAAAAATTACAACCATATGCAGTAATAAAAGTTATGTGAATGTGGTCTCTCTCTCTCTCTCTCTCAAAATCTTATCGTCCTGTATTTTTTCTACTAATTGTGATGATGTGAGATGATGAAGTGCCTACGTCATGAGATGAAGTGGGGTGAATGACCTAAACCGTGTGACGCAGGATTAGGCTAGTGCCGACCCCCTGTGACGGTCAGAAGGAGGAGCAGCTGCTCTCTGACTGAAACCAGAGAAAGGGAAACGAGGAATGAGAGGATCACTGCATTCTAGTTTTTCTCTTTCTAGACTCTCAGGGGCATGGCCACGTGACTTTCGATGTGAGCAAAAGTGACATGTCCTGGGACGCCTGGGCAGCTCAGTTGGTTAAGCGTCTGCCTTCGGCTCAGGTCATGATCCCAGGGTCCTGGGATCGAGTCCCACATCAGGCTCCTTGCTCGGCAGGGAGCCTGCTTCTCCCTCTGCCTCTGCCTGCTACTCTGCCTGCTTGTGATCTCTCTCTCTCTGACAAATAAATAAATAAAATCTTAAAAAAAAAAAAGTGACATGTCCCGCTTGCTGCCCTAGTGATTGTATCAGCATGTGCCAAGATGTCGTTCTGGATCCCTGAGTTAACTCTGGTGAGCAGCACCTTGCCAATTCACACTGAACATGCAGCACCGGCAATAAGTGAATTTTTTTTTTTTTAAGATTTTATTTATTTATTTGACAGAGAGAGAGAGATGACAAGTAGGCAGAAAGGCAGCAGAGAGAGAGGGGGGAAGCAGGCTCCCCGCTGAGCAGAGAGCCCAATGCGGGGCTCAATCCCAGGACCCTGAGACCATGACTGAGCCGAAGGCAGAGGCCTCAACCCACTGAGCCACCCAGGAGCCCCAATAAGTGAATTTTTGACATGTTCGGCCACTGAGATTCTTTATTAGCAGAATTTCATTGCTGTCATACAAACTAGCCTGCAAGTGGATACACAGAAGTAGGTCACTGGGAGCTCTACTCTGTTCCAGTAACCTAATAGTCTATCCCTAGATTATCCATGGCAGCTTAATTATCATTGTTTTATAAATCCTGATACCTGAGAATGTGTCCCTCACCGTATTCTTCATTGACATTATCTTTGTTGTTCTTGGCCCTTACTTCTTTCGCAGGAATTTGACCATCAGTCAAGTTCCCTTACAAACCCTGTTTAAATGAAAGGTTGCAGGATGAGACACAGAGCTGTCGAAAGATCGTATCAAAAGACCCTGAGTAACTGGCCTTTGTTGCTCACTTCCCACTGAGTTCAAATACATATAGAGACCCGGCGTGGTCAGCCTGGGGAGGCCAAGGAAAACTGGCCTGAGGGTACTCCACTGCGCTGTACTGTACGCTGATATTGGATCGATTCCAGACTGGAGTAAAGACAGCAAGAGTCAGGGAAAAGGATCATAAGAGCAAGAAATACTGTTTTCTGAGCCTAGATTGTTTGAGTTTCAGAAAGCAAATAGCAAGAGTGGCGCAGTGAAGGATCACATTGTCTCCAAATAGCCTTACCTCAAGAAAATGTTACCTTAGACTCTTTGGTTCCTAAGTTTTGGACACTGTATATAATCCTGAAAACCTGTCCTAGGAGTATAGTCCCCATCCAGACTATCCCATGTGCAAATTTGCTCCAAATTCGTATATATAATACTAGTCATGGAGGGGGACAGGTGCCCTGTCAAAAGGTGAGATGTGACTCACTCATTCAAAACCATGATCCCTAACTAGGCACCCCTTCGGTGAAGAATACGAGGTCAAGAAAGTTTTCCAACTCTCCTGGGGAATATTATCAAACTCTCCACAGTGTTTCTCAATGCCTTCTTCCTGCCTTTTTTTTTTTTTTTAAGATTTATTTATTTATTTTAGAGAGTAAGTGAGGCAAATGTTAAGCCGGCTCTTGTAGGACTGCTTAAGGGAAAAAAGGCGCACATTTCAGGTAAAAGAATAATGGCACAAAATTACAGAGACTAGAATTTACAGCATATGTGCTCGTGGAGGCACGTTTGTGTGTGTAAATGTGGTCTGTGACAAGGGGCTGGTTATAAACTGGCTCAAAGAAAGTCTTATCTTGGGACATAGTGAGAGATAAAGAAGGTAGGAATCTTTCTTCCTTTAACAACAGGCTAAAAAATGAATTTGCTCTTACAGATAATAATCACCCACTGTTATTTTCTCTACTTCCTAGTTACGTGTTTCAGGTTTAAGCTAACCAGTGGAGGTAACCAGGAAAATTAAGAAAAGGAACTATGGCATGCTGAAGTAATTTGATGATAGGATATAACATCTGGGATTTGCTTAAAAATATTCCAGGGGGAAAAAATTTCAGGAAAAAAGTAGAGGAAAGAGATAAAGCAAGAATAGCGAAATGTTGATAATAACAGCTGGGTGATGATAGGTACATAGGAATTCACTATATTAAATGTTCTACTTTTGTGTTCAACTATTTTCACTGAAAAAGGAAAAAAGGATGAAGTAATCCTGGTAAAAGGGTGAGTGAGAGGTTAGGTCAGGGCACAATTTGTTATGACTTGTAAAACAGTTACGTACTAGGGTGTGCACTCCCAAAAAGATGTAAAGAAGAGAAAGAATAGCAGTGAGTGACTTCTGAAGACAACTAAGACAGAAATAGGGGGTGTTGGCAGTTATTATAAACCGTGTTGATATAAAAAACAAAGAATAAACTGTCAGCAAACTCTGAAGGGAACCAAATGGGTTGGTGCCTGCAGTCAAAGCTACAATGTCAGGGTGAGTATCTGTCAGTTATCCTGAAATATCTAGAAGGATGAGAATTGTTTTCCAAGTTCGAACTGGTTAAGGTGATCGCATTAATGTCTAGTATTGACTGAGTCGTCAAAATAGATGCCAGTTTGCACAGGGACAGAGAAAGGGATTGTTGATGACATTTCCCACATGCTTAGGGCAGTTCATAAAGGACTTAAAATACTCGGTGAAAACTCAAAAGAGAAGACAGTGGGGGCGCCTGGGTGGCTCAGTGGGTTAAAGCCTCTGCCGTTGGCTCAGGTCATGATCTCAGGGTCCTGGAATTGAGCCCCTCATCGGGCTCTCTGCTCAGCGGGGAGCCTGCTTCCCCCTCTCTCTCTGCCTGCCTCTCTGCCTACTTGTGATCTCTCTCTGTCAAATAAATAAATAAAATCTTAAAAAAAAAAGACAGTGCTTGTCTATTTGAGATCTATTATATTTTAAAAACATAAGAAATTAGATTAAGAAATTATTAAGAAATTAGGTTAAGAAATTTTTAAGAAAATCCATCTTGAAGTCTTTGCTTTTAGTTCAAAAGTTAAGTTTATGCCTATGCTATCATTATTTTTATAGTTAACAAACCTATCTCATTAATTAAAGCTCAAACCACTAGATTAAATGAAAAGAATCTACAATGCTCAGTTTTATACAGAAATCAAAGAAAGTAAAAGAAAACCACTTACCGTAAGTGATCAATAGAAGGACAAAAGGAATGTTTTTAAATAGGTTCCTTATTGATTTCTTATAGGAGTACTCAGCAGGGGGGCTTTTTTGAAGAACTGCTTGAGCCTGACTTGGTGGATACTGAGGTTTTTCTTTGAATGCTGGAAACACACATGGAAAGGTGTTAAATAGATGGTGTTAAATAGATGGATCTTCCTTAGTGAGCAGACTAAATCAATTTAAGCTTAAAGAGGTAATTAAAGTCTTATAGTGAGCCTTTCATTTTCATTAGTTTCTGAAGAATATCCTCTCAGTCCTCTGAAACCGACTACAACTCGGATATCTGGCCAATTCACATAACTGCAAAACCATCAATAATATGTCACAACCTTGTCCACTGATTATTCCATTCTTAGTTAAGAAAGATTAATTTTTATTCTAGTAAGTATTCAACAATTCCATTTCTAAACTTACTTCAATTTGTAATTACAGGTAACATCTGATATAAGCAAACCAATATGTTACTGACCTTTTAGAGGACGGTCTTGAGTTAGTATCTGTTTTCTTCTACTATTTGATACAATAATTACACGGCTACACGTCTAGAATTGAAAAGGTCCAGGTAGATTCATGGGAGGGAGCAGAGCTCACCAAAACATCGATTAACTAGGATATACTGAAAACTTATCAAACTAAAACAGACTTCTAGTTTTACAGGTGTCATAACTAATTCAAGAGGATACATACTCATGAATATTTACTTTTGAATGTCCTTATGTCGGAGGACTGGTAGACATAAAATGTATAAGTTGTTGCAATCTCTTCTCTTCTGTTCACCCTATCTGCTCCTTGCACTGTTGAGGACGCCTGTGGCCCTTTCCTGAAAGTCTCTTTGGGTCCTAGTTAAGATAGGAGATACCTCTTTTTGTTAATAGTGGTAATATATAACTCACACAGTGGTAAAACAAAGTTTCAGAATGTAAAAACCATGCTTACAAGGTAGTCATGGGGATTCAGTGAGTCTTCGGTCTCTTAATTAGGTTCTTATATACTCTGGTAAAGTACAAATGGCTCAGATTTGAATTCAAATGCAAAGAGAAAACAATTTGTATTAGTCTTCAACTTCACTGAATTTATTTTCTGAAGACATGTGTTATCTCTTAGTTTCAGGTAGTCATCTGCCCTGTTGGACAAAATCAGGCCCATAACTATCAGCTACACAGTACAGTAAAGTTGGGTTTCCCTCTATAAACAGAGGAACACAAAACCACTGATCTATGACCCTGTTTACTTTGCGTTGCTTCCTTCAAAAGATGAAATATGGCTTTTTCTTTCCATTGAAACTAAAAAGCGATAGCCTTCTTTCTTCTCCCCACCAAAAATGTATGCCAATAAAATAATTAATTATGGGGGCCCTTGGCTGGCTGAGTCGGTAGAGCATGCAGCTCTTGACCTTGAGGTTATGAGTTCAAGCCCCATACTGGGCAGAGAGCTTACATTAATATTAATAATAATAATAATAATAATACCACTCAAGCAGTTGTTCTCCAAAGTAGCCAAAGGATTTTGGGGCACCACATTCAAACTTTTTCTCCCATGAAGAATAAGAAGGAAATCTACCATGCTTAGGACTACTTCTACTTTTTGGAATTAGATAATAACATTCTCTTTTGATTTCATTATTTGTCCCTGTATGGTTCAAGCAGACATTCCACATATGAACTTATTACAATATACATATAGGTTTGTATACTGGCTCCGCCTCATATCTTTGTGTAACTCAGAAGTCAATTCCTGTCTCTCAACTATAGTTTTCTCATACATAAAATCGAAATAACAAGTCATTATGAGGATTATATGATATAATGTATGCAAAATGATCTTGTAATTATTGAATGCTACACAGAATACAGTGTCATTTTCAGGACTACTTATTTTTTTTAAAAGATCTACTTATTTATTTGAGAGAGAGTGCACAAGTAGGTGGAGCGGGAGAGGGAGAAGTAGACCACCCCTGGGTGCAGAGGCCAACACGGGGCTCGATCCCAGGACCCAGAGATCATGACCTGAGCTGAAGTCAGGCGCTTCACCGACTGAGCCTCCCAGGTGCCCCAGAAATACCTACTTTCAAAAGTCAGAGACTTTGGGGTGCCTGGGTGGCTCAGTGGGTTAAAGCCTCTGCCTTCGGCTCAGGTCATGATCTCAGGGTCCTGGGATCGAGCCCTGCATCGGGCTTTCTGCTTGGTGGGGAACCTGCTTCCCCCTCTCTCTCTGCCTGCCTCTCTGCCTACTTGTGATCTCTCTCTCTCTGTCAAATGAATAAATAAAATCTTAAAAAAAAAAAAAGTCAGAGGCTTTATCTCAGGAGCTTGAAATTCTTATAGACTAAGTAAAACATATTTCTGTTTAATGTTTACAATAGCAGCCTATTTATACATATCTTGAATATAAGAATCAAAAAAATAGAATTGTACATATGTGTTATATACTCATGTGTTTAAGTACCTTAACATTAAATATTTTGATTGCCTTTACTTCTAGTTTCTCTCATCCACTTATGTTAGTGAATCAGGAAGGTAAGCATTTAATTTGCACACTTGAGTTAAGCAAGAGTTTACTGCCCTCCTACACAAGGAGCGCTTTCACACACAACAGCATTGCCACTTATACAAGAGGAATTTGAACTAGAACAAAAACAAAACTAAATACAAATTAAAATGACATATTTTTATATATAACATTTTAAATATGGAACTAGGGTACCTAGGCTCAAATTTCATCTTCAATATTCACTGTGACCATGGATAGATTACATTCACTTCAATGCTGTGTCCTACTTTCATCTACTGAATGGGAATGATAATAGTACTGCCCTCCTATGGCTACGAGGATTAGATGATACAGCATGGAGTGTGCCTTTAAACGTGTTTGGTATTTACCAAACCACCAAATGTTAGAGGCCATAATCGCGTGGTGTATGAAGAATGAGGTACTAGCGTGAGATTTGGTGGAAGGCTTGGGTTAATTCCTAGAAATGCTAGATGGACTACATTCATGAGTAAGCTCCATGAGGGAGGGCAATAATGTTACATGGCATGAAGCCTCAAGATAGTATTTTTGAAAGACTGCTGAACACCAATTTAGGTTATGTAACATTGCTGAAAAGCAACAGCACAGCCAAATTTATAAAATTTGTTTGGGCTTCCAAAGTATTTATGGGAAGTATTTAGAAGGAAGTTGGCTTGTCTCTTAGTAGTTAAGCACCTTTAAGTAGGGATTTTTAAAATAATCCCAATCTTCCTCAATAGCAAGTATTTGAATATAAGGAAACAGATAATTTTTTTTGTTTAAATGTCACGATTCTCAACCCAAGACATTCATGTCACAACTGTATATTATCTTGCTTTTATACTATGCTTGGTATCATAAGGTTAAGATTACGGGTCACCAAGTAAAACTTGACAGTGAGCCCTTTCTTCCCTGCTCCATCTCCACTGTCTATTCAGAAGCTACGAGTGCATAAATAAGTAATAATGTACATGGATAGGTCTCTTTTAATTTCTCAAATAACATAGGTACTAGGTCAAAGGCCACACCTATTATTACTGCCTTTTTGTCCCCTTCCTTTGACAAATAAAAATCTTATATTTGTAGCATCTCATATAGAAATGCTTAAACACATGTGTCATGTATATAATTTCACATGTAGAGATACCTTATACAGAACCTGTTCTCTCATTTCTTCCAAAGAGATAAAGCAATGAAAAGACAATAAAAAAAAAGGAAAACCAGAATTGATGTGAAGATACACAAGCAATCGCAGGAAGGAGGATTTTACATTTTAATAATCCCTATTGCTAACAGAGGATCCACTTATGCAAAATATATACAAACTCTATGTCATCTAGCAAATCAAACATGGCTACCAGAGAAGCAGACTTAAGAGTTTGTTTTTAAAAAATATACAGTTGGCCCTTGAACAACACGGGGCTTAGGGCCACCAATCTCCTACAGCTGAAAATTCATGTATAACTTTTGACTCCCCCAAAACTCAACAACTAATAGCCTACTGTTGAGCACAAGCCTTACCAATAATATGGCTGATTGATGCACATTTTGTATGTTATATGTGTTACACACTGTATTCTCAAAATAAAGTAAGCTAGAGAAAAGAAAATGTTACGAAGAAAGTCATAAGGAAGAGGAAATACATTTACAGTACTGTAAAATATCCATGTATAAATGGACATGTGCAGTTCAAACCCATGTTGTTCAAGGGTCAACAGCAGATTTCTTTTAAAACTTTGTTAAACTGGGGCGCCTGGGTGGCTCAGTGGGTTAAAGCCTCTGCCTTCGGCTCAGGTCATGATCTCAGGGTCCTGGGATCGAGCCCCACATTGGGCTCTCTGCTCAGCAGAGAGCCTGCTTCCCCTTCTCTCTCTGCCTGCCTCTCTGCCTACTTGTGATCTCTCTCTCTCTCTGTCAAATAAATAAATAAAAAACTTTAATTAAAAAAAAAAGATTTAAAAATAAATAAATAAATAAAACTTTGTTAAACTGCTGAAATAGTACAGGGATAATTTGTCCTTTTTCAGGAGTCTATACAAAGCAAAAAGGTCACTCCCTAACTGAAACACAAAAACCAACCATGAGGAGATTTGGCATGTCAGAATACTTTATATGCTACCAAGAGAATATCTTTTTCATTATCTGAAGGGAAATTAAATGCATGGGTAGTTCATATATGAAGGCAGTCTCTATCAAAACAGTCTTCAACCTACATGCCTTTGAAAACTTTGTGATCTAGAGACCACAAAATTTGAATTTTTCATTACTATTAGAGCCATGGTAAAAATTAATCTTATAAATTTAAAAATTCCAGCTATAATGCAATTTAATGTAAACATTAATGATTAAAAGATGATCTTTCAACTTTAAAGTTGCTTTCTTCCTCAAATCAAGTTAAGATATCCTGAGTGCCCAAAGGGCAATATTACAGTTACACTATCAACCACATTCCTGAAAAAACCTGTCCTCCCTGCAAGCAAAATTTTTTCCCATTAAAAATAAACTTTAAAAAGCAGACCTTCCCAAACCTTCTTCCAAACTGACGATGGCTGCTTGCAGCTGATTTGGACTGACTGCTTCAAGACACAGGCCCAGACGAGAGGACTCAGGGACGAGTGGTGACAGCAGTGCTTTGCTGGACAAGCAGGCAGTGGCCAGTGTGAGGCTCTGCTGAACAGCTTGCCACTGCCCAGGATCGTTCACTGGTCAACATGTTCAGATCCAGTTAATTGTTAAATTGGGGATCCTTGGAAGGATTTCTCATTAAAAAAGAAAAAAGGTAGTAGCCTCTTTGCATCATTTCAAAGCATGACAAGAATTTGTTCCCGGCTGTATTAGCGTAAGCTGCAGGACATGTAGAGGAAGATGCAAACGGAGGCAGGTAGCATGTTGGAAACCACGGTTATCCAGGAAGAAAAGTTAGTAGGGAGAGAAATTAGATGAATTAGTCTTCAAACCTTTTACGCTATTAAAATAGATGGTAGCTGACCCTAACATATCCCTGGGTGTGCAGCATTCATTATCTGAACAAGTGCAACAGCAAGAATGAAACAAGCAAATGGCATTCGAGATATTATCATGAAAATGTTCAGGGGTAGCTATTTTTAGTTCTGTATATTTGCCATGCAATTATCTTTTTAAGCAATAGGGAAAATAATTTGCTTACCAATTACTGTTAAAAGACATAAAAATGTGGCGAAGGATGACGTCCCATAAAACATGGTACTGATATTACAAGCCAGAAGATCTGTATTATTCTGTGTGTTGGGCACTAAAACTGGTGGTAGCAAAAAGCCAACTGCAGTTCCAAGCTGAAAAATAAATAATCCTGTTAATAGCTACTATTAATAAGAGAAAAAAAGGACATACTGGCAATTAATACAACATAGAGGAGACAGCTAGTATATTGAAGATGTAAGGTGTACATTCTAAAGCACCATGTTCTGGGGTGCTGGGCTGGCTCAGCTGAAGGAGCATGGGACTCTTGATCTCGGGGTCGTGAGTTCGAGCCCCAAACTGCGTGTAGAGATTCCCCAAATAATTAACTATTTAAAAAAAACAACAACACCATGTTCTAATGTTTTTTTCACTACTTTACTGTTAAAGGGTAGTTGCTGACAAATGCCTTCCCTATTCAACAAATTCCTACTATTTGAATGATTCTGCTGTAAGGATGTGTAAGATACCTTTCTTACCCTTTAGATGCTTACAATCAAAAACAGGAACAAGAATATGCAGAGTAAGGCTGAGAAAAGATGATATATAGAACGGGAGAAAATATTTGCAAATCATCTATCGAGGAAGGGTCTACCATCTAGAATATATAGAGAACTCTCACAACTCAACAATAAAAAGACAAACATCCAATTCAAAATTGGGCAAAGGACTTGAATACACATTTTTCCAAAGAAGATAAACAAATGTATTAATCAGTAGGGAAATGCAAATCAAAACTATAATGAGATACCACTTTATACCCACAAGGATGGCTATAATACACAAACAAACAAACAAAAAATTGGAAAATGACAAATGTTGGCAAGATGTGAAAAAACTTCAACCCTTGTACTCTGCTAGCAGGATTGTTAGAATAGTGTATCCACTATGGAAAACAATTTGGCAGTTCCTTAAAAAATTAAACATCAAACTATGATATGACCTAGCAATTCCACTCCTAAATAAATACCCCAAACACTAAAGATAGGTATTCAACCAAATATCATATATTATACATGAATATTCATAACAGCCCTATTCATATACATGAAAATTCATAACAGCTATTGCCCTATCTGCAATAGCCAGAAGGTAGAAATAAACCCAAATGTCCGTCAATGGATGAAGGGATAAAATGTGGTACATCCATATAATGAAATATTATTCAGCCCTAAAAAGAATGAAATGCTAACATGGATGAACTTTGAAAACATGCTAAGTGAAAGAAGCCAGACATAAAAGGTCACACATTGAATGATTCCATTTACATGAAATATCTAGAACAGCTAAATCCATAGAGAGAAAAAGCAAAATAGTGGTTGTCAGGGGACAGAAGAAGGGGTGATCGAAGAGTGACTGCTCAGTGGGTATTGGGTCTTCTTTGAGGGTAGATGAAAATGTTTTGGATCTAGTAGAGGTGATGGTCGTACAACACTGTGAATGTACTAAATGCCACTGAGCTATAATTTAAGATGGTTAATTTTATGTTATGTGAATTTCACCTCAGTAAGAAAAACATAAGGTTGAATATGAGAATCACAATGAAAGAAATAAAAGTAAAGTATTAAAGGAGCTCAATAGAGAAAGATAGCAGATTCTTTCAGGGATGGAGATGAGGAGGAAGGGCCCAAGATTGGTTTCCAAAAGGAGGCTGAGGCAGATAGTTAGAGTGACCAAACACTTCGTTTGCCTCTTTACAAAAAGCTGGATAGACACCATTAAACAGGTGATTACAGGAGAGAGTGGTAAGTACAGTGATGGAGAGGTAGAGGGTGCTAAGACTGGGAGGACCATGTGACCTATCATCCAAATGAGAACACTATTCTGAGTAAAAGGGACTAAATGAGTAGTTATCCAACGAACAGCTCTACACCTGGATTATCCCCGGCTAACTAGAACATACAGTCACCCTAGCTGAGAAGCTACTTTGAAGGAGCACTTTGTAGAAACTTGGGGTTCAGGAAAAGTTTCTGGAGGAGCAAAGATCTGAAGAAGAACCTGGAGTTAGCCAAGTGAAATCAGAGTGTTTCCAGCCAAGGCAATATCATGTACAAAGGAAGGAGGAGAGCATGACCTTGCGAGAAGCTGTAAGTAGTGGACAATTCCCCTCAGAGCAGAGAAAGGATGTGGATGTGAGGAATGGGGGGTGTGGAGAGGTGAAGCTGAAGAGTTGACAGGAGGTGGATCCAAAGGGTCTCACATGGTCTCATTAGAGAGATTGAATTTTATCCTCGGGGCAATAGAAGCCATTGCAGAGTGCAAGGGAGTGTCCTGGACAGATTTGCACATCAGAAAGACCACAGTGGATGGATATGGAGAGTAACAGGAAAAGAGAAAAGAGCTGCAGATAGGAAAATCAGCCAGTAATCGCTAAGTAAGGGCTGCCAGTGGCCAAAGCTAAGATAGTGGCAGTAGAAATGCAGAGAAATGAGCAAGGAGATGAGGTAAATTCGGATGGGCGGGGTCATATGGAAATATTCAGCTGGCCTGTATCTACATGAGTCTGAAGCTCATCCATTTATTCAACAAATTTTTATGGAGACTCTAAAATGTGCTGGGCACTGTGTTAAGTGCTGGTGAGACAACTGTATACTCTCAGACCACATGCCTATTTTCATGAAACTTACAATCTAATGGTGGGGATGGGAAATGAGTAATAACAATTAATATATAAGCATAAATATATCAGACGGTGATAAGCGCCATATGAAGATAGTATGATGATGTAATAAGAGAGCGACTGGGCAACTCTAAATGGGATCCTCAAGAAATGCCAGGAAATGATAATTTAAAATGAATTTAAACTGAGGGTTGAGTGACAGTAAGGAAGTAATAATGTGATCCTAGGAGGAAGAACATTCCAGGCAGAGAGAATGCTTCTGCAAAGGCCCTTACGCAAAATTCAAGCTTAATGTTGTTTAAGGAGCCGAAGAAGACATATTAGTATAAGGTTTTGTAACCCAGAGTGGAGAGTTTAGATTTTAAGTACTATGGGAAATCACTGGTGAGTCCAAAGCAGAGCAATGACAGGATACATGTTTTTAAAGAGTCTCTCGGGTTAGAGATCTGGCAGTAGAGATGGACAGTGAAAAGCCAGTATGCAGGAATCAGACAGACTTGGGTGTGAATGCTGCCACCAGTTAGCTATGTGGCTTCTGGAAAATAATGTCATCCCTTCCAGTCTCAGTTTCTTTCTCTATAAAACGGAGAGACTAATGGTTCCTCCCTTACATTATTAAATTCAAGGACACAATGCATGTAAAATATTTAGCATGGTGCCAGGTTCTTAATGAATGCTCAGTACTGTTGAATATTATTATAAATGATCACTCCATAATTTAGGCTAAAAATGAGGGCCATGAACAGGTGCACAGCTACTGCAGCCTAGGAAGGACAAAAATACCTAGGAAGAACGTACGAAGAAGGCAGAGGTGTGCTGAACGTCAGAGGGAAATCTGCCTTGAGAAGAAATTTCCATTTATTATCCATAAATAGATAATCCATAGATATAGAGTTAATAATATTTCTGTCATGCTCAATGAAGTACGAATATGGAATATAATTTTGTAAATGAAAAACACTTTAAGAGTTCCTATCTAAACATATGGAAGCAACCAACTAAAATATCAGTTATAAATTATTTTGAATACACAACAACTACAGTTCAAACTACCCTTTCTTCTGTACTTTTAGAGAAAGAAGATAAACATAAATGTAGAGTTAGTCTTTTTATGGATTTTAGCTAAATCTTATTGTGATCTTGAAACAAATGTTAGACCGGAAGTAAGAGAGTAACATTCTTTTGTTACATAGCATGTAGGAATATAGGCATAGAGAGAGGTGAAGTTCGGGTATATAGATTTTTAATTACATTCTTCTCAAGCTGAATGAACACTTAATACAATGTACATAAAGTATCACAGGGCTCCATTATGCAAATTTTAAATGACAATGAAAGAATCAATCTGCAATTACAACAGACACACACACAACATTCTACTTAGTAATGCTACTGGAATGCTACTGGAATTTGAACCTATGGTGTTAGAAGGACTAGGAAGCACTTTAAGGGAGAATTGGCAAAATAAGCCGCCCTTTTAGAATGAGTTCCATGATCTGTGATCTGACTTGCATTTTCCTACTGTTAAAAATTGGTAATTGGACTCAGTAATGTTGTGAGGTCTTTACTACCAGAACATTTATTTAGCTGTCATTTATAAGTGTCATGTACCAGGCACTCTGCTGATTGCTAACATATGAAATTAAACAGGAAGGGCGCCTGGCTGGCTCAGTTGGAAGAGTGTGCAACTCTTGATCTCAGGGTCATGAGTTCCAGCCCCACCTTGGGTGTAGAGATTACTACAAAAGATAAATAAACTTCAGAAAAATAAATACCTAAGTAAAACAAACCAAAATAAAACAGGAACTGTTCACATTGATCACTCAAAATGAGAAAAACTTCCCAGAATCCAACACCTTCCTTTTACAAAGAATACACTGGGGATGGCAAAAATACCTACCTAAGTCTCACTGGTTATTATACTGACAAGTTTTCTATGATGTTAGGGATATATGGGCCAGTTCAGTTAATTATTTTATAGGTAATTCTCAAAGCAAGATGATAAGGTGGTCACTTCAAACTGGTTTTGAAGTTCTGTCCTTACAAATAAATCAAATACCCTCTTTAATCCAAGACTGCCTCCTATAACTACACATCTCCTTTCGTTCACTTATACACAGCTGCCTCCTCCATATGCCTAGCTCATACAGCCTATGCCTTTATCTGGTCCATTAAGGATCCGATTTTCATCTATCACTCTAATTCTTACCTGATTGCCTAGCACGGCGGTGGCACAAGCTGTGGATACCTCCTTGGGCCCAAACCACACTGAGGCGATGCGGGAGGGTAAGCCGAGGATGAACACCTGGGCCACGGAGCAGAGGCACTGGCCCAGCATGGTGACCCAGAAGAGATGCTGCTGGACACTGGCGCACTTGATCCAGGCGCCCAAGGAGTTGAGGCCAGAGCCCAGCAGGGCGGTGAGCCGCAGGCCTCTGGTGTCCAGCAGCCACGTGGCCGGGAAGATGAGGGGCACGTAGGCCAGCATGTACACCATGGACAGCCAGTCGATATGCAGGGAGGAGACGCCATAGAAGCCCTCGAAGACATTGCTGATGATGCTATATTGGATCCACTGAAAGGCGTTCACCAGCGAGTACAGGCTGAAGATCAGGAGCACCACAAAGCGCCGCGCAGAGAGCGCCGTCTGGGGCACCCGGGAGTCCTCGGCCTCGGGGGTTTCCTCCCCGGGGCCCGTGGGCAGCAGCCTGGTCTGGGTCTCCTCCTCTGGAGCCAGCGGAGTCTGCGGCCTGCCGAGGGCTTCAGCCGCGGCTGCGAGGCTGTCCCGAGACACTCCGTTCAGGGTCAGGCAGCCGGCTTTGGGCCCGTTCTGCAGCTCGGCGCTTAGCTTTCCGGGCCCGTTCTGCAGCTCGGCGCTTAGCTTTCCTGGGAGCTCTCCGCCCGGGACCAGGAGGTATCCATTCGCGGGCGGGTGCCCGGGTGCCACCGCTGCCCCCTCCTCATCGTCCAGCTTTGCCATGTCCCCGCGCTCCCCCGCGCCCCGGCCCTCCTCCCCCTCCCTGCAGCCCCCGGCCCAGGACCCGACGCCCTCCCGGCACCCCAACCCCAGCCCCTTGGCCCACCGCTCATGCAACCCTTTCCCTGGCCGGGTGAGCCTGGGTGCGAGCCGCGAAGGTCAGCCCGCACTGCCGGAGGCCGCAGGCGAAATAGCTGTCCTCGCGCGCCTCCGGGCCCGCGGTCACCCTGCGCCAGGCCCCGCCTCAAGAACGTCATCCGACCAATCACTGGGCGTCTTCGCCCGGCGCGAGAGCCAATCGGGGAGCTTCTGTCAGGGAGGAGGCGGGAGCAAATTTGCGGGGAGAGGAGGAGGAAGGCGGGACTGGAAGGTTAAGGCCCCGCGTTCTCTCTCGTGGAAAGATGCAGTCGCCGAGAGTAATCAACCTGGGAAGAGGGCGGGAGGGGGTTCAGTGGGGGTGCAGAGGGGGTGGGGAGGGTGAGCAGGAGGGTGGGAGAGGGTGGGAGGGGCAGTGGGAGGGGCAGAACGGAGGGTGGGCGGGAGGCGGCCCGGGCACCTCGGCCCCTCGGAACTGGGAGCGAGGGGCTGGGAGAAACCCGGGAGACAAAGCGGTACGCATCGCCCTCTCCACCCAGAGGGGCTCCGCGAGGACTAGGTCCACTCTCTGGCAGAGGACGAATTTGGCCTCGCGCCAGCACAGCTGTCCGTCAAGATCGGACTCCGCCTTTAGAGCAGACAGGACCACATTTCAGAAATTCGTGCCACCTCGGCAGAGGAAAAACACCAGAAAGCGCTGCAGTCCAAATAGATTTCGTGAGAAATCTGCCGCTTGTGAAGTTGGAATCCCCCGCCCCGCTGATGACGGAGGCCGGCGAGACAGACGCGTGGTGCCTGAGCAGACCCGGTGACTCCACATTCTCCCTCGGACCACCTCCTGTAGTTAGTGCTTACTGGATGCGCACATTCAGTGGGCTCAGTGGACTCCAGGTACCAAACTTGTTATGTGTGTTCCAGACACTGGCGTGCCCTAGGGAATTAAAAAATGAAGCAGTTCCTGCTCTCAAGAGCACGTGTACGTAGCCTTGAGAGTCTTCTAGAGAAAATGTCCCGCCTGCTGCTACTTAGGAAACTAATTTTGAAAAAAAAACCAACCGAAAGACTCCAAATATTCATTATTAAAGTGAAATTGAAACCCTAAGTATCTAACTATGGTTTTAATCTAAAAAAGTGCTATCTAGAAGCCTAAAACCCCCTATATCTTCTTTTTAATGCCTCTTAATATTATTATTTTGGTGATGTATATCCGATATATGCCTCAGATATATATCAGATACCTCTCAGTACAGGTGAAATACTATGTAATCCTAAACTTTAAGGAATATGTGCATTTTATTGTCTTCCTTGGCCACCCTATATAAATTGCCACATGCCCCTCCACCCCCCCTTAGTCCCCTTCCCTGCTTAATTCTTCTTCTTAGTCCTTACCACTATCTAAAATGTCCTGTATTTTACTTATTTTTTTCACGTTATTTTCTCCCTCCCGGCTACAAGGTAAGCTCCGAGGGCAAGTCTGAAAATCTATGGCTATTTCTTGAATGACTGCAGCTAACAAGCATTGAATTACTATTGAATATTTTAAATAATTACTTGCTTTGTAAATGAATCCATTCCTTTTTTAAAAACATGCAAATTTTCCCTGCAAATATGATTTTCTAAACATTGATTTAGATAATATTTCAGATTATTAACCTGTATTCTCTGAATGAGCAAACCACCAAATGTGGAATCCAACGGACTTCAGTCTTAGTTAAGAAGTTTATTTCATGGATTTCTGAAAAAGATACTATTCGCCTTGCTTAATATTCAGCACAACTTATTATTCAACATTCAGAGGCATTTTTAAAAAAGTTCATGTAGCATGAAAGTTTCTACATAGCTCGCAGAAAAGCTGTTTAGAAAGGGAATCCAGTGGGTAGAACTTTAAACGGACCCTTCTTTGCTTGCCCCAGTCATACCTCCATTCCAGATAGTCGTAGTAATCATTCCCACCCCCTTCCTGAAACTAGAAACTAGCAGATTATATTAGGCCTCATTTCCCCATTAGCCAGTGTGTGTTGGCGATTGTCTTCTGTTAGATCTGAATAATAACTTCCCTTTCTGCACAAAGGCAGCTTCCTGAATGCACTTCTGCAAGGAGGCCATTCTTTTTTTTTTTTTTTTAAGATTTTTATTTATTTATTTGACACAGAGACAGTGAGAGAGGGAACAGAGAGAGACAGTGAGAGAGGGAATACAAACAGGGGTACCGGGAGAGGGAGAAGCAGACCTCCTGCTGAGCAGGGAGCCCATCTCGGGGCTTGATTCCAGGACCCTGGGACCACAACCCGAGCGGAAGGCAGATGCCTAATGACTGAGCCATTCAGGCGCCCCAAGGAGGCCATTCTTTCTGATTGTGTAAGCTTCTTCTGTTTAGAGATAATTTGCCTTCTCTATGTCCTTAGCAAGAAGGATGGGGCTGAGAGTCCTCTGGGTATCCTGGATAACAGTCAGCATCTAATTTCCCTCCACATTTTTACCAGCTGGTACCTGTTCTACTCTTGCCCACTTTGTCATTGCCTTCCCTGCCCATGGCAAAGTTCTGTATCTGATACTATCACCATCTACGTGGAGCATAACATCAAAGGGGTTTAGAGTAGTGGAGAAAAGCATATCTAGAGACAGGCTACCTGAATTTGAATCCCAACTTTAGTACTCACTAGCTGCCCAACCTTGGGCAAGTTACTTGGCTGTTTTATAATAGTACATGCTATTATGAGGAATAAATGAGTGAATGATGCTTGGCACATGGATTCCCTTTCTAAACAGCTTTTCTGCGAGCTATGTAGAAACTTTCATGCTACATGAACTTTTTTAAAAATGCCTCTGAATGTTGAATAATAAGTTGTGCTGAATATTAAGCAATGCGAATAGTATCTTTTTCAGAAATCCATGAAATAAACTTCTTAACTAAGACTGAGGTCCGTTGGATTCCACATTTGGTGGTTTGCTCATTCAGAGAATACAGCTTAATAATCTGAAATATTATCTAAATCAATGTTTAGAAAATCATATTTGCAGGGAAAATTTGCATGTTTTTAAAAAAGGAATGGATTCATTTACAAAGCAAGTAATTATTTAAAATATTCAATAGTAATTCAATGCATGTGGTTTAGGCATTCTTGGTTACAGTTATTATGGTAGCTTATATAGGGGTTAGGGTCCAGGCTCCAGATCCAGTTGGCCTGGATTGAAATCCTAGCTCTTTCACTTTCCAGCTGCATGACTTTAGACCAGTTACTCTGTGCCTCAGATTCTGCAACTAGAAAATGAACACAATATTCTTCGTGAAATTGTTGTGAGAAATAAAAGGCTAATAAGTACAAAGTACTTAAATAGTGCCTGACCTCTGATCTATAGTAATCAGTAATATACTCAGTAAATGTTACCCAAAGCCATTATCCATCAACTCATGTCTATCCTCAAAGTTATATCTTATTCTCATGTTATTTTAGATTTGACCCCCATCTTGCCTATTGAAGCTTGCTTACATTGTCCTGGAGTTACTCCAAGCTCTCTCAGAGTGAATTTATGATTGTAGCGCCCTTCCCTGGAGAGTACTCTGAGAATGCCCTGAAAGGGCAGTACATAGTGGTATATACTAACTACCCTTGGCCTTACAGGAGGTAGATTTCTTATCAGAGGTGATCAGCAATTGAACAGACAATCCAGACAACAGATGCTACCTGTGTTGGACCAGGTGTGTTGTGGATAGGATGCCCAAATTCCATAGAAAATTGAACTACGTGGGGCACCTGGGTGGCGCATTCGGTTGAGCATCTGACTCTTGGTTTCGGCTCAGGTCATGATCTTGGGGTCATGGGATCAAGCCCTGCTTTGGGTTCCATGCTTAGTGGGGAATCTGCTTGAGGATTCTCTTTCCCTCTGTCCCTCCCCCCTCAAATTAATAAATCTTAAAAAAAGAAAAAAAGAAAATTGAGCTATGTGAGATTTAAGATTTCGGACTCTAAGTTTCTATGATATATGAAAAGAAAAAGAAGATATTTCCAAAGAAAGGATTAGACAAAATTCATATGCTTTGTTCGACAAAGTTCTGTAAGTAAAGAATGGAGTACAGAAAGGGGAATACTCAACAGTATCTCTTTGTAGTATCATTCCAGTCTCTTAACTCCTCTCTCTTGAACCTTCAATGATAGAAACTTATTAACCAGTTTAGGTATGAATCATACTTTATATCATATGTTTGGAAGTATAAACCATAAACCTTACTCTGCCAGAGAGGACAGTACTGGGAGCATCACTTGGGTGGGAATTGAGAGATTGAGCTACATTATGGGTGTGGAATGCCACGTCTGAGAGAAATTTGAATAAGTAACAGTTCAGCAATATGAGATCTGGATGGCATCCAGGAACCAAGGTCCAAGATGCTATCAAGAGTGATGTGGCTGTTCCTGAGCAAAGGTTTCCTGCAGCCTAAGATGATAAGATGCAAACCAGAACAATGCTACTAGATGTAAAATCTGCCATATTTCCCAGGGAAGGGGGTAGATTTTAGCAGCCTTGACTTCAGTTTCCACCACTATTACTGTGCTCTGTCCACCTGAGTGGCCAGATCTCTGCTGTTGTAATCTGTGGAAAGATTAAGTTGGGAAACGGAGGAATAGAGGAGGCTGGAAATCAGAATCCTCCCGTGTGTTATCTTCCCCATTGACATTGTGTGTGTGTGTGTGTGTGTGTGTGTGTAACATTTGTAGAAAAGAATCACAGGGTTTTCCCTTCTGTGTATTTTTTTTTTTAAGATTTTATTTATTTATTAGAGAGAGAGAGAGAGAGTGAGAGACAGCATGAGAGGGGAGAAGGTCAGAGGGAGAAACAGACTCCCCGTGGAGCTGGGAGCCCAGTGCGGGACTCGATCCCAGGACTCCGGGATCATGACCTGAGCCGAAGGCAGTCGCTTAACCAACTGAGCCACCCAGGTGCCCCCTTCTGTGTATTTTTGTCTTGCTTCTTGAGTTCTTACAAAGAAACCAAATGGAAGGGATAGGTTGGGGGACTGAAAGTTCCAACCCTTCAATCAATTGGTTGGTTCCCCTGGCAACCAACCCCATCCCTAGGTACTTTCCAAAAGTCATTTCATTAATAGTACAAGGAAGTCATCCTAGGAAAGTCCCAAGGTTTGAGAAGCTCTGTGCAAGAAACTTTGTTGAGAAAGCCAAATATATTTTTCTTACTATAAATCACAAAAACACATTAGCATGGTAGTTGGTATGTATTAGCAAGACTAATTCCTGATCCCCAGGCTTGGGAGTGTGAGGGTGCTAATAGAACACCCTTTTGGTCAGGATTGCCAAAGGAGCTGGGAATGGCTGAGGTGCAGACTGGAGGCCATTGGTATGCTGAGGAGGGCTAGCACAGGGAAGAAGAAATCACACCACATTATTCTACTCAGTGCCTCTAATATGCCACATTTGTGTTTATCATGCAATCTGACTCATGATCTCTCCATCTTCCCTTAATTTAGCCAAATCCCACCCATTCTTTCTGGTTCAGGTCAGCTCAATTCCCACTCCCTTCCTTAGTCTGTGTCTGTCATTGGAGCCCCTAGAGATATGATCCTCTTCTGACCATTAACACCCCTGGAGCTACTCACTGACATTGCCAGGTGGTTATCTAGCTTTTCTTTGCATATTTTGTCCCTTATCTTGAAGCATCTTGAAGCCAGGGACTGGATTTTACTTTATAACACCCTCAGTACCTAAAAAAACTTTTACTTTTACTTTTTACTTGGCAGTGTAGGGGCCCAGGGCAGGTTGCCCCCAAAATGTGCCACAATGGCATGTTGATTACTTTGAATTAAAGCAACTGAAGAAACAGCCAGTGCAAGGACACTCTGACCTTCTTCTGTCCTGAGGAAAACGGGAAATAAATCTACTATGTGGAAGGTACCCTCCTTGTACCAGGAGGTAGAGAGATAGGGAATTCTTATCACCAGAAATACGGAATTTAGAGCCTAAGAAGACCACATAAACAAACCCTGTTACTTTTTACTGATTTACTACCTCAGCCCACATTCTGTTTAGAATTTCTTACTAATTGAAGCTCCTGAACATAAGTATTCTTTTTCCTGTCTACTCCTCACAAATTTATTGTCTCTTTGAGTAAAAAGTACAAAAACTGCTTGCTGTGGTCATTAGGATCACGACCCGAGCTGAAGGCAGCTGAAGGCAGACACTTAACCAACTGAGCCACCAAGGCATCCCAAGTGCTTTATAGATCTTGAATACTAGCCCTTTATCCCATATGTCATTTGAAATATCTTCTCCCATTTTGTAGGTTGCCTTTTAGTTTTGTTGACTGTTTCCTTTGCTGTGCAAAAGCTTTTTTTTTTTTTTTTTTTAAGATTTTATTTATTTGACAGAAAGAAACACAGCGAGAGAGGGAACACAAGCAGAGGGAATGGGAGAGGGAGAAGCAGGCTTCCTGCCGAGCAGGGAGCCCAATGCGGGGCTCAATCCCAGGACCCTGGAATCATGACCCGAGCCGATAACAGACGCTTAACCGACTGAGCAGTCGTTTAACGACTGAGCCACCAAAAAGCCCCAAAAGCTTTTTATCTTGATGAGGTCCCAATAGTTCATTTTTGCTTTTGTTTCCCTTTCCTTTGGAGATGTGTCTAGCAAGAAGTTGCTGTGGCCGAGGTTGAAGAGGTTGCTGCCTGTGTTCTCCTTTAGGATTTTGATAGATTCCTGTCTCACATTTAGGTCTTTTATCCATTTTGAGCATATCTTTGTGTACGGTGTAAGAAAATGGTCCAGTACATTCTTCTACGTGTGACTGTCCAATTTTCCCAATACCATTAGTCGAAGAGACTGTCCTTTTTCCATTGGATATTCTTTCCTGCTTTGTTGAAGATTAGTTGACCATAGAGTTGAGGGTCCATTTCTGGGTCCTCTGTTCTGTTCCATTGATCTACATATCTGTTTTTGTGCCAGTACAATGCTGTCTTGTTGATCACAGCTTTGTAATATAACTTGAAATCAGGCATTGTGATGCCACCAGCTTTGGTTTTCTTTTTCATCAGTCCTCTAGCTATTAGGGGTCCCTTCTGGTTCCATACAAATTTTAGGACTATTTGTTCCAGCTCTGTGAAAAATGTCAATGGTATTTTGATAGAGATTGCATTGAATGCGTAATTGCTCTGGGCAGAATAGACATTTTAACAATATTTATTCTTCCAATCCATGAGCATGGAATGTTTTTCCATTTCTTTGTGTCTTCCTCAATTTCTTTCATAAATGTTTTATAGTTTCTAGAGTACAGATCTTTTACCTCTTTGGTTAGGTTTATCCCTAGGTATCTTATGGTTTTCGGTGCAAATGTAAATGGGATTGACTACTAAATTTCTGATTCTTCAGTGTTAATGTATAGAAATGTTTCGATTCTTTATTGTTAGTGTATAGAAATACAACTCATTTCTTTTTTTTAATTTAAATTCAATTGGGGCGCCTGGGTGGCTCAGTGGGTTAAAGCCTCTGCCTTCGGCTCAGGTCATGATCTCAGGGTCCTGGGATCGAGCCCCGCGTCGGGCTCTCTGCTCAGCAGGGAGCCTGCTTCCCCCTCTCTCTCTGCCTGCCTCTCTGCCTACTTGTGATGTCTCTCTCTGTCAAATTAAAAAAAAAAAATCTTTAAAAAAAATAATAATAAATTCAATTAACCGACATATAATATGAGTTTCAAATGTAGTGTTCAGTAATTCATCAGTTGTGTATAACACCCAGTGCTCATCATATCATGTGCCCTCCTTAATGCCCATCATCCAATTACCCCATCCCCTCAAAATGCAACTGCTTTCTGTGCATTGATTTTATATCCTGCCTGTTGCTGAATTCCTGTATGAGTTCTAGCAATTTTGTGGTGGAGTCTTTTGGGTTTTCCACATAAAGTATGTCATCTGCAAAGAGAGAGACTTTTGACTTCTTCTTTGCCAATTTGAATGCATTTTCTTTCTTTTTGTTGTCTGATTGCTGAGGCTGGGACTTCTAGTACTATGTTCAACAACAGTGGTGAGAGTGGGCATCCCTGTTGTGTTCCTGACCTTAGGGGAAAAACTCGCAGGTTTTCCCTGTTGAGAATGATATTCGCTGTGGACTTTTTATAGATGGCTTTTATGATATTGAGGTATATTCCTTCTATCCCTACACTGTGGAGAGTTTTAATCAAGGAAGAATGCTATATTTTGTCAAGTGCTTTTTCAGCATCAGTCGAGAGGATCATATGCTTCTTGTCCTTTCTTTCATTAATGTGATGTATCATGTTGATTGATTTGCGAATGTTGAACCACCATTGCAGCCCAGGAATAAATCCCACTTGGTCGTGGTGAATAATCTTTTTAATGTACTGTTGGATCCTATTGGCTAGTATCTTGGTGAGAATTTTGACATCCATGTTCATCAGCAATCTTGGTCTGTAATTCTCCTTTTTGGTAGGATTTTGGTTTTGGTTCAGGGTAATGCTGGTCTCATAGAATGAGTCTGGAAGTTTTCCTTTCATTTCTATTTTTTTAAAAACAATTTCAGAAGAATAGGTATTAGTTCTTTAAATGTTTGGTAGAAATCCCCTGGGAAACCACAACCAGCAAGGAAATTGAAGCAGTAATCAAACTTATTTGTTGGAGATGTTTGATTACTACTTCAATTTCCTTGCTGGTTGTGGGTCTGTTCAGGTTTTCTATTTCTTCCTGTTTCAGTTTTGGTAGTTTATAAGTTTCTAGAAATGCATCCATTTCATCCAGATCGCCTATTTTTTTGGCTTATAGTTGCTCATAGAATGTTCTTAAAATTGTTTGTATTTTCTTGGTGTTAGTCATGATCTCTCCTCTTTCATTCATGATTTTATTAATTTGGGTCCTTTCTCCTTTCCTTTTGATAAGTCTGGTTAGGCATTTATTGATCTTATTCTTTCAAAGAACCAGCTTCTAGTTTCATTGATCTATTCCACTGTTCTTTTGGTTTCTCTTCCATTGATTTCTGCTCTAATCTTTATTATTTCTCTTCTCCTGCCAGGTTTAGGCTGTATTTGCTATTCTTTCTCCAGATCCTTTAGGTGTAGGTTAGCTTGTGTATTTAAGACTTTTCTAATTTTTTTGAGAAAGGCTTGTATTGCAGTTTACTTCCCTCTTAGGAAGGCTTTTGCTGTATCCCAAAGGTTTTGAACAATTGTGTTTTCATTTTCATTTGTTTAAATGAATTTTTTAAACTCTTCTTTAATTTCCTGGTTGACCCATTCATTTTTAGTAGGATGCTCTTTAACCTCCAAGTATTTGAGTTCCTTCCAAATTTCCTCTTGGGATTGAGTTCCAGTTTCAAAGCATTGTGGTCTGAAAATATGCAGGGAATAATTCCAATCTTTGGTAGTGGGTGAGATCTGATTTATGATCCAGTATGCAGTCTATTCTGGAGAATGTTCCATGTGCACTTGAGCAGAATGTGTATTCTGTTGCTTTAGAATGGAATGCTCTGTATATATCTGTGAAGTCCATCTGGTCTAGTGTGTCATTCAAAGCCCTTGTTTCCTTGTTGATCTCCTGCTTAGATTATCTGTCCATTGCTGTGAGTGGGGTGTTAAAGTCTCCAATATTATTGTATTATTATCAATGTATTTCTTTAATTTTATTATTAATTGGTTTATATAATTGGCTTCTCCCAATTTAGGAGCATAAATATTTATAATTGTTAGATTTTCTTGTTGGATAGACCTTGTAAGTATGATATAGTGTCTCTCTTCGTCCCTTACTAGAGTCTTTGGTTTAAAATGTAATTTGGGGGCACCTGGGTGGCTCAGTGGGTTAAAGCCTCTGCCTTCAGCTCAGGTCATGATCTCAGGGTCTTGGGGTCGAGCCCCACATTGGGCTCTCTGCTCAGCAGGGAGCCTGCTTCCCCCTGTCTCTCTGCCTGCCTCTCTGCCTACTTGTGATTTCTCTCTCTCTCTCTCTCTGTCAAATAAATAAAATCTTTAAAAAAATAAAAATAAAAAAATAAAATAAAATAAAATCTAATTTGTCTGATATAAGGACTGCTACCCCAGCTTTTTTTTGGATGTCCATTAACATGATAAATTGTCCTCCACCACCCTCACTTTCAACCTGGAGGTGACTTTGGGTCTAAAATGATTCTCTTATAGACAGCATATTGATGAGTCTTACTTTTTTATCCAGTCCGATACCCTGTGTCTTTTGATTGGAGCATTTAGCCTATTTATAGTCTGAGTAACTATTGAAAGATATGAATTTAGTGCCATTGTATTATCTGTCAAGTCACTGTTTCTGTATATTGTCTCTGTTCCTTTGTGGTCTATGTTACTTTTAGGCTCTCTCTTTGCTTACAGGATCCCCTTTAATATTTCTTGCAGGGCTGGTTTAGTGATCACAAATTCTTTTAGTTTCTGTTTGTCCTGGAAGCTCTTTATCTCTCCTTCCATTCTGAATGATTGCCTTGCTGGGTAAAGTATTCTTGGCTGCATGTTTTTCTCATTTAGTATCCTGAATATACCATGCCAGCCCTTTCTGGCCTGCCAAGTATCTGTGGATAGATCTGCTGCCAGTCTAATGTTCCTACCCTTGAGCTTGTTTCAAACTGCCCTCAGGATTTTCTCTTTATCTCTGAAATTGGCAAGCTTCATTATTATATGTCAAGGTGTTGATCTATTTTTATTGATTTTGAGGAGAGCTCTCTGTACCTCCTGGACTTGAATGCCTGTTTCCTTCCACAGATTAGGTTAGTTCTCAGCTATGATTTGCTCAAATATACCTTCTGTCCCTCTCTCTCTTTCTTCTTCCTCTGGGACCCAATTCTAATATTGTTTCATTTTACAGTATTGCTGATTTCCTGAAGCCTCCCCTCATGGTCCATTAGTTGTTTTTCTCTCTTTTCCTCAGCTTCCTTCCTTTCCATCAACTTGTCTTCTGTGTCAGTGACTCTCTCTTCTGCCTCATTTACCCTAGCTGTTAGAGCATCCATTTTAGACTGCATCTCAGTTAAAGCATTTTTAATTTCAGCCTGATTAGATTTTATTTCTGCACTAAGAGATTCTCTAGTGTCTTCTATACTTTTTTCAAGCCCAGCTAGTTACTTTATAATCGTTATTCTGAATTCAATTCCTGACATTTTACTTATATCCATATCAATTAGACCTTTGGCAGAGAGTATTATCTCTGGTTCCTTCTTTTGCTGTGAACTTCTCCTTCTAGTCATTTTGTCCAGACAAGAATAGATGACAAAGAGTACAAAGTCAAAAATATGAACCACAACCCCAGCGAAATATACACTAGACAAATCTGAAGAGGTCAGAAACAAAAAAGGAAAGGGAAAAAAAAAAAGGTAAAAAGAGAGAATATAATCTCACAGGTGGACAAAACAGGGTGATCCACTTTATCCTGGGTGTATTTTGGTCTGTTTGTTAGAAGACACTAAATCCCAAAATTATAAAGAAAGAAAAACTTTTATATGTATGTATGTATGTATGTGTGTGTATCTATATCTATATATATTTATATATCTCTGTATCTCTATATATAATTGAATACAGTGAAAGGAAGCCAAAAATGAAGAGTATATCTAAAATATAAGTGTAAAAATGAAAATTAAAAAAGACTTAAAAACAAAGAATTGATAAAATAAGAAACTAGTTAAATAGGGGAAAAAGGAATTAGAAAAAGAAAATTTTGAACTGAAAGACTAAAGACTCATGAGAAAAAAACCCTCGAATTCTACATACTACTTTCCCCTAGCACAGGACTTTTTCAGTCCTGAGTGATCGGTAAACTAGGTCTTCACCTGATGTTCCTGCTGGTCTTCTGGGGGACAGGGCTGCTGCACTGATTCTCAGATGTCTTTGCCTGGGTGGAGTTGCACTGCCCCTTGCCGGGCTGCTTTGGGTTGCTCTATGTGGCTTTTGTTCCCTGAAGGCTTTTCCCCCTCCCGCAGCTGTAGAGAATT